>LZPO01029788.1:2455676-2473841 GCA_001675575.1 Neotoma lepida
TACATAATAAATAAATAAATGAATAAAATAAAAATTTGCGGGGCTGGAGAAATGGCTCAGAGGTTAAGAGCACCGGCTGCTCTTCCAGAGGTCCTGAGTTCAATTCCTGGCAACTACATGGTGGCTCACAACCATCTATAATGAGATCCGGTGCCCTTTTCTGGCCTGCAGGCAGAACACTGTATACATAATAAATAAATAAATGAATAAAATAAAAAGAGGCTGGGTTGAAGAAATAGCTCAGTAGTTAAAAGCATTTACTATTCTTTTCAAAGACCCTTGAGTGGCTAAAAACGGCCTGTAATTTCAGCTCCAGGCCTCTAGCCTCTGGTCAGCCACACTCATAATTAAAATAGAAGAAAAAAATCTTTTTTGAAAAAGAAGAGGGAGCTGGGCGGTGGTGGCACATGCCTTTAATCCCAACACTTGGAAGGCAGAGGCAGCCAGATCTCTGTCAGGCCAACCTGGTCTACAGAGTGAGTTCCAGGACAGGCTCCAAAGCTACCCGGAGAAACCCTGTCTTAAAAAGAAACAAACAAACAAAAAAAAGAGGGTAGGGAGATAAGCTAATTTTATAATCTGCTTTCAAGGCCTCAGCTGCAGCAAGAGGCCCTCTGTGTTTACCTTAGCTTGCAGCCTCTGGGCTCAGGGAGCAGTGAATGTCACAAAATACCTTTGGTGCTCAAAAGCAGGGGAGAACCTGCAGACAGAGAGTGTCTGGATGGCCTGGGTACTCATTAGCACACCTTGCTCTCATTAACAGGTCAACTGCATGGCCATGGCCAAGAGACTGTGGGGACCCTTGACCTGGGGGGTGCCTCCACCCAAATCACATTTCTACCCCAGTTTGCGGTGAGTCATTTTTATTAAGGCCATGTTGGCAACACACTTGGAACGCATTGTGGTACTAAGAAAGCGGCATCCTGTTTTGAGACATCAGCTCTACAGTGACTAGGCTAAGTAGTTAATTAATGACTAGAGACAGTCTCTGGTTCCTCAAGCCTTGGGAGACTTGCGGTTTAATCTTCCCCATCTTTGATTTTTGNGGAAGAGGGTTGTGGATAGTGGTACTAAAATCTTCATATAAGTGCAGATGCTGAAGTCTTTGCTTTTTCTGATTTGCAGAAAACCCTGGAACAAACGCCTAGGGACTACCTCACTTCCTTTGAGATGTTCAACAGCACTTTTAAGCTCTATACACATAGGTGAGGAGGGGATAGGGAGGAATAATAGTTCACATTGTATTACTTTTCCTAACTTTTCAAGTCATTTCGTATTTGTTACTGTATCTTATCAGCCTCAGAAAGTCTCTGCTAGTCCCCTAAGCCCTGTCTACTGAATCCTAAGCAATACACCAAACCTGAGAAACTTAGGAGGTGTCCCATTTTGGGCCTCAAAAGTATGTGATGTAAAAGTTGGTTTTTCTTTAGATGGTAGCATGTGGAGAAGGCTCAGAACTCAGCCAGAGCTCNATACCAACTCATGTGATCTGGGCTCCAGGCGTTCAGAGGCCAGTCTGGGTCGATAAGAGCTAAATGATTGAGAACTCTCTCTGGGGCTGGTTTCCAGGCTGGACCACCAGGAACAATCCTATTCCTCATCATCACACTCAAGAGCAGTTTACTGCATATCCTTGATCCAGACTACACAAGTCTTCCTTTATTGGTCATGTGAATAATACAGCACAGAGATAGGGCAAAGTTTCCACCTTTCCAAAGGGAGTCAGAGAAACCATGTCACATTTGAAAAAGGTAAAGAGGGCCAAAAAAATCCAGGACAGCCTGAAATTGGTCAGTCCTCTGTTTTACAGTTACCTGGGATTTGGATTGAAAGCTGCAAGACTGGCAACCCTGGGAGCCCTGGAAACAGAAGGTTTGTCTGGGTACCAGTTCATGGTGGGAGACAGTGAGAGTGATGCCAGGATGCAGCTCGCCTCTTCCCCTGCTTGGCATTCATCCTATGGAGCAGAGGGGTGTGTTGACTTGAGAAGCGTGTGTTGCATAATAGACATAAAATGGCTGGTGCTGTGGTATGTACTCATCACCTCGAGAGTGAGGGCTACTGATAGAGGCGTAAGAACCTGTGGCTGCAAGACTGAAGCCTGGACAGTGTTTGGTAGGAACTTGCACAAGCTTTTGTCAGGAAATAAGGTCTGTTCTGTTTGCCAAGTGGAATGACTAAGCAGTTCCTTCTCTGTCTTCACAGCTGGGCACAGGCAGAACTGGCTGCAATCCCAGTTCTGTGATGGGAACAAATCATTGGCCTTTCTGTGCCCCATTCCTCACCTAAAACAGGCTTTTGTATCTAATGCACTCCGGACAGTGCCTGGCCTATCGTAAGCTAGGACTGGGATAAGGAGTACATAGTATTTCAGAGTTCACCAAGTATCTTCAATTACATTTCATCTAACCTCTCAACAACCAGTGGGGGAAATTTCCTCCACTAAAGAAAGGAACTTACTTTACTGTGGGTTTTTTTTTTCCTTTGGGATGTGATAAGTTATAAATCCTCTGCCAAACGTGCCTTTGCATGAGAATTAGCCTCTAGTGTTAAGAGTTCAGCACTACCACAAAGCCTGTGAAGACTCTGTATCACAGGATGCAGCAAGGAACTAACTTTGTAAGACCCTAAGGCCCAGTCCCCTTGATGGTTCCTTTCAGTCTCCTGCTCCTTGCTCCTGCCCTCCGTCTCACATGCTCGCCTTCTTGTGTTGCGGTTCTTTCAGGGACTGATGGACATACTTTTCGAAGTGCCTGTTTACCAAGATGGTTGGAAGCAGAGTGGATCTTTGGGGGTGTGAAATACCAGTACGGTGGCAACCAAGAAGGTAAATGGTGTTTCTTCACTGGTTAAAGTTACCTTCAGAGTCCATGTTCTGGAAAAGTCTTTAGGAAGCAGTTCCAGAGCCCAAGAGGGACTCACCATATTGAAAGCACTTACTCTTGGCATGTCCAGAGGCCAGCAAGCAAGGCAGCAGCTACTCTGCATCCTCTTCTGAGTCCCGTGGTGTGTTAGAGACCTGTTGTAACCTGTCTAGTGCAACGGCGTGAATCCATTTCAGGTCCAGTGTACGTTTAACATTTCAGTTATAGCAAAACTCAAAATTGAGATAAGAATCATTCATTTTAGATACTATAAAAGGCACAGACATTAAAATCAAGGGGAAATTTTGTTCTCTCAGAGAAGGAAAGAAGCTTTCTGAATAATTGCTCACAAAGACTATGAAGCATAATGGCAGGCAGGAACACAGTGTCTGTGGCTGTTTTTGATGAACACAGGTTAAGGAGAGGAGCTGTCATGGACCCCAGCAGTGAGGTTGAAGAAGGTTACACACCTTTTTTAAGACTTCTCAGACCCAGTCACACTTTTGTTTTCTTCATTTAATTTTGTTTTTAAGATTTATTGATTTTTATGTGTATCTGTATATTTTATGTGTTTTGCCTGCACATTTGTATGTGCACTGTGTGTGCCTAGTACCCATGGAGGTCAGAAGAGGGAGTCAGATCCCCTGGGACTGGAGGTACAGACAGTTGTGAGCCTTCACATGGTTCCTGGGATCTGAACCCAGGTCCTCTTCAAGAGCAGGAAGTGGAGCTGGAAAAATGGCTCAGTGGTTAGGAGCACTTGCTGCTCTTTCAGAGGACCTGGGTTCAAGTCCCAGCACCCACATGTGGCCCACAACTGTCTGAAACTCCAGTTCCAGAGGATCCAGTGCCTCTTCTGGACTCTGAAAGCACCAGATAATATGTAGTGCACAGATATTCGAGACAGGGTTTCTCTGTGTAGCTTTGGAGCCTGTCCTGGAACTCGCTCTGTAGTCCAGGCTGGCCTCAAACTCAGAGATCTGCCTGCCTCTGCCTCCCAAATGCTGGGATTAAAGGCGTGCGCCACCACCACCGGGCAAAATAATAAAATTTTTAAATGAGCAGCTCTTCATTGAGTCATGTTTTCAGCCCCTCGGTATTGTTTTATTGTTGCTGCAATTCCAGGCCTTAGTTGCATACTTGCACAGCAGGTCCAGCTGCTTCTTGTCTTCAGTTTCTCAGACATAGTGAGCCAGCAGTAACCTGGCTCTAGTCCTCCTGGAGTGAGGTCGGGGCCTTTTATGTGTTGCCCTTCTCTCTCTGAACATAGTGATGAAGAGGGTCCAGTCAGCATGTTTGTGGACAACTTGTGTCTTGAATAGCTTGGACCCTCTAATCCCTGTCACTGTAGCAGTCGGGTCAGCTCCACCTTCAGATTGTCCAGCTGTTTCAAGAGCTCTTCCTCTTCCTTGCTGTGAAGGTCTCAAGCCTATGCTTCAGCCATAGCTGTGCTGCTCCCACTGCTGCTGCTCAAAGGCCGACATTCAGCTACCTTGATTTTCTTGCTCTTCTCTCCCTGCCTCCATCAGTGTGCCACAGAAAGTGACTCTTGCCATACTATTATTCTCAAATGATGTATATACACTTTTGCCCTGACAGGGGAGACGGGCTTTGGGCCCTGCTACGCAGAAGTGCTGAAGGTAGTGCAAGGAAAGCTTCACCAGCCAGAAGAGGTTCAGGGCGGCTCCTTTTATGCTTTTTCCTACTATTATGATCGAGCTGCCGACACACACTTGATTGGTGAGTTCACGCCTGGTGTCAGGCCATGAAGGAAGAGAATGGGACTATGCGGAAGGGCAAGAGCATTAAAGGCTGTGCTGGTTGGAGTGATTGTCCAGCTTTCCAGTAGTGTTAGACTAGCCGCTAGAATGGAAAGCTGAATCTACTCGGGGTCTTTGGGAAGTGGAAAATGACCTAACTGTTCATAACGTCTGTTTGTTTGAGGCAGTTCCTATGTATCCTGAGAGAAACATTAGAGGAGTAAGAGTTTCTTGTGGACCATGGTTTCAGGCCATGGTCAGCAACTTCCTTGTTTCTGCCACAGTAAGGCAGAAAATAATGGTGGAAGGACTTAGAGGAGCAAAGTCGCTTACCTCATGGCAGCCAGGAAGGAGGGAAAGGCAGAGGATGGGACCTACACAGAGCCCACAACAACACATTCCTATTGACCACTCCCCACCTAAGCCCCACAACCAAAAGTTCCTGTTACCTCCCAATTACACTATCAATTTATGAATACATCTGTAGCTTAATTCGTTAATGAAGGCACATTCCCCCATGGTCCAGTCACGTCTCAGTAATTGAGGACTCCACTGTCTGGAGACCAGGCCTTCAGCACATGAGCCTATAGAAGACATTTCCTATCTAAATCATAACAAAATGACATACAGTAAGTACACATATTGTGTTCATACAGTTTGCCAAACCTTGTCATGTATGTACCTGTGAAACCTCCCCACATTCAAGATAATATAGCCATTACCTCCATTTCCTGTTCTTTTAGGAATTTTTTTATCACAGAAGTTGTGTTTTTGTTTAGGTGTGAGTACACACATGATCTCTCATGACCCGAGAGAGATGATTTTCTGCCCTGCTTACTGTATTTTTAAATCTATGTGTACGTGCCTGCCTGACTTTATAAGTACCATGTATGTAGGTGTCTGCAGAGGCCAGAGGGCATCAAATCCTCTGGGACTAGAGTTACAGGTGCTTATGAGCCACCTGATGTGAGTTCTGGAATCAAACCTGAGCCCTCTGCAAGAGCAGTAAGTGCTCTTAACCACTAAGCCATCTCTCTAGCTCCCCCTCCCCCCTCTGCCCCCTATTTACTAAACTTTTAAATGAACTTACATTTTTATTGTGGTTAAATATATGATACAAAATGGGTAACATGCATTAACTGTAAATAAGTAAAATAGGCAGCGTGGATTTGTATTGTACAGATACCATGTTTATGTACCAGTCTCTTAAGTTGGAAATTCTGTGTATTTCTAGTTTTTGTTACTATATATCACTGGGATAAATGTTTCCTTCAAGTTTTTGACACAGCTATTCTGTTTCATTTTAGATTATGAAAAGGGCGGTGTTTTAAAAGTTGAAGATTTTGAAAGAAAAGCCAGGGAAGGTAAGTGTCAGGAAATTCTTGAAGTTGGGCTGTGAAGTGTGGCTGCCAGTGCAGGCCCTCTTAGGACTGGCTCCCTTCTGAGCCTTCCAGTCTGCTGGAAGATGCATTAGGTACTGTCACATAAGAATATGGGATCTGGGGCTGGAGAGATGACTCAGTGGTTAAGAGCACTGGCTGCTCTTCCAGAGGACCTGAGTTCAATTCCCAGCAACCACATGGTGGCTCACAACCATCTGTAATGACATCTGATGCCCTCCTCTGGCGAGCAGAGGAACATGCAGACAAAAAAGCACTCATATACATAAATAAATAAATAAATCTTAAAAAAAGAATATGGAGATCTAAGATACTTCAGAGAAATAGTTAAAAAAAAAACTTTCTACATTTTCCTATTATTATTATTATTATTATTATTGCATTACTATTATCTGTTTGTGTTTTTGTTTTGTTTTGTTTTTTGAGACAGAGTCTTATGTAGCCCAGGATGGCCTCACATTTGTGGTGTAGCTGAGGATAACCTTGAATTCTGATCTCTCTCAAGTGCTAGGATTATAGGCATGAGTCACCATGACTGATTTATGTGATAGTAGGGATGGAGTCCAGGCTCATGAATGCTAGGCAGTCATTCTAACACCTGAGCTAGCTGTACACTCAGCCTGGCACACTCTCTCCCTTTCTCTTTTTAAATTGGAATAGGGTTATCAGCAATAAAAAACTGAGCACCAGAATGCATGGGACATCCTCGAGAGAATAAATCTAAAATACAAATGATCTTTTCCAGTGGCCACAGGAGAGGGTTAAATTATATTTTTCTCTGCTCTGGGCTTCAACTGGGGACTTGGTATTAAGTGGCTACAGTATGTTACAGAAATTTGAAAAGCAGGGTACTGAGAGTATAGCTCAGGTGTTGAGAACTTGCCTAGTATGTGCAACGCCCTGGGCTTGATTTCCAGCAGACCTTGCTCCATCCCACACACACCCATAATTGGCAAATAAGCTAAGATGCACATAAATATGAATAGATGATTTTTTTTGTTTTTTTGAGACAGGGTTTCTCTGTGTAGCCATGGGTGTTCTGGAACTCACTCTATAGACCCTGATGGCCTTGAACTCAGAGATCTGCCTGCCTCTGCCTCCTGAGTGCTGGAATTAAAGGTGACACTGCCACCATGCCCAGAGAATAGATGATTTCATACAGGAAATGTGCAGATTCTAAAGAAGCTGTGATCTTACAGCTCAGAAGTATACAGTACACACTACACGGAAGTATACAGTACACAGCACACAGAAGTATACAGTATACAGAAGTATACAGTACATGGTGTACAGAAGTATACAGTACATACTACACGGAAGTTTACAGTACACAGTACATAGAAGTATATAGTACACAGTGTACAGAAGTATACAGTGCATGTACACAGAAGTATATAGTACATGGTATATAGAAGTATACAATATACAGAAGTATACAGTACACAGTATACAGTACACGGTACATGGAAGTATGCAGTATACAGAAGTATATAGTACATAGTGTACAGAAGTATACAGTACACAGTGTACAGAAGTAGACAGTATACACTACATGGAAGTATACAGTATACATTACACAGAAGTATATAGTACACAGTGTACAGAAGTATACAGTATACAGAAGTATACAGTACATAGTAAACAGTACACAGTATATGGAAGTATACAGTATACAGAAGTATACAGTACACAGTACACAGAAATATACAGTACACAGTATACAGAAGTATACAATACACCATATACAGAAGTATGTAGTACACAGTACACGGAAGTATACAGTATACAGAAGTATACAGTACACAGTATACAGAAGTACACAGTACACAGAAGTATACAATATACAGAAGTATACAGTACATAAGCTAGTTTCCAGGAAGCCCACTCACCAACTAAATGGAGACATTTTTGTTTACTCAAGCCCTACAGCTAGAGAAGACCCTACATCTCTTAGTTGCAAACTTGAATGCTGTTTGCTCTCTCACTTTTAGTGTGTGATAACTTGGAGAGCTTCACTTCAGGCAGTCCTTTCCTATGCATGGATCTCAGTTACATCACAGCTTTATTAAAAGATGGCTTTGGCTTTGCAGATGGCACCCTCTTACAGGTAAGAAAGAGCACTGGAATTTTACAACCGTCTTGTTGCTTTGGGAAAGAACTTGTTAGTAATCAGAGCAGCAGGTGTTCTTGTTTGGGCTGAAGCCAGGGCACCCTGCTAAATACCACAAACACATGAAATACTTGGATACAGTTACAGTCTGAGTGTAGTATCAGGCATGGTGTCCTACAGGACACAAGGCAGACTTGGAGCCCAGTGAAGATATTCAAGTCACATTTAGAAGTCAGTTTAGAACTCAGTGAGAAGAAGCATTGAGAAAGAGATGGGAGAAATAAACATCCAGAATACAGTGCAAGCAAGCTGGAAGGGCCGTGCTTCCTGAATCCCAGCTTCCTTGTCTTGGGTGTGTATGCCCTCGCCTGCCATGATCATGTGCTTGTAAGAACTTAAGCTGAAGTTTGCTCAAGAGAGCACAAGATAAAAAGTATCTGGCGTCATCACACAGACTTAAACTGAGAGAGGCCATGAGGCAGGTAAACCTGCCCAGTAACACTTGTCTCATTTTGCACAATGATGTTAACACTGAATGGCTGACTTCATCAATGTCTCAAGCATCTGTAGTGTATCCTGTATATTCTCAGTCTTCTGGATATTTAGTTGAATCTCTTCTAATAGACTGTGTGCAGCTTGAGGACAAGATAACATTTTAACCGTCTTTGTAAATATAATCTGTAATCAGTAGTGGTATAGAAAGTAAGAAAATGAATGGTATGAAATTCATAAGATATATTTTAGAGAGGCTGGAGAGATGGCTTAGTGGTTAAGAGCATTTGCTGCTCTTGCAGAGGACCCAGGTTTGGTTCCCAGGACCCACATGGTGGCTCACAACCACCTGTAATTACAATTCCAGGGGATCTGACCCTGCCTTCTGATCTTTTGTGGGTACTAGGTACACATACATACTTGTGGTTGAAACACTGATACGCATAAAATATACAATTTTTTAAAGTGTATGTTTTAGAGGGCTGGAGAGAAGTTAAGAATATTGCTGCTTATCTTAGTTAGGGTTTCTATTGCTGTGAGGAAACATGAACACAGCAACTCATAACCAAAAACATTTAATTGGGTGGCTTGCTTACAGTTTAGAGGTTTAGTCCATTATTGTCATGGAGAGAAGCAAGGCAGCATGCAGGCAGACATGGTGCTGGAGAAGGAGCTTAGAGTTCTACATCTTGACCCACAGGCAACAGGAAGTGGTCTGAGACACTAGGTGTGGTTTAAGCATAAATGAGACCTCAAAGCCAGCCTCCACAGTGACACACTTCCTCTAACAAGGCCATACCCACTCTAACAAAGCCACACCTCCTAATAGTGCCATTTCTTATGAGCTTATGGGGGCCAATTACATTTAAACCACCACACTGCTCTTCCAAAGAACTAGTGTTAATCCCTAGTACCTAGTCAGGTGGCTCACAACTACCTGCAACTCCAGCTCCAAGAGATCCAACACCTCTGACCTGCACTCATGGGCACATACCCACAGGCGGACTCTTACATCTACACATAATTTTAAAAAATAATAAAACTGAAAAATCTTTTTTAAAAGACCTGTTTTACAACAAATAGTTTATTACAGATGAAGCAGAGCCTGCACGTACTGAAATCAGTGAGGAAGGAGAGGAAGGAGTCTTACAAAACAATTTGACAAACACTAACCCCCTTTTCTATAATTGAGGGACCAGATCTAAAGTTCTGTCCAAAGCAATAAAGGCACTGAGCTATCCAGATAGTCTGGTGCCAAATGCCTCAGCTACTTGTTATTGATGCTTAAGGAACAGTTGCTTACAGAGAATCCGAAAGCTGAGACTGTGCTCTTCCATCCTAAATCCATCCCCAGGTCTTGCTGACTCCCTTCCTACCACATCCATGAACATGACATTAGGATTGCCTGGTCAGGTTAAGGAGCATCCAGAAGCCTTTCCTGACAGAAGCTTTCTAAAAATGTCTAGATAGTACTGCTTCCTGGGCCTAAAGTACTCAGGCATGAGCATGCTGGATGGAGGGGCAATTAGGGCTTGGCCACATGAGTGCTCTTTATAGCTGTCCAAAGGCCATGCTTGCTTATGTTGGAAATTTCTTTTTCTTCAACAGCTCACAAAGAAAGTGAACAACATAGAGACGGGCTGGGCCCTGGGGGCCACCTTTCACCTGCTGCAGTCTCTGGGTATCTCCAGCTGAGGCTGAGCATGTCCTCTGAAACCTGCATTTCTGAACAACTTTGTTTTTACAGGAAGGAGAGGACTCAAGCATTTTCTGAGCTACTCTGGGGAAAGCCTGGACTGAAACCCATTAGCCGGCTTTATTAGGAGGGAGGGGGTTTTATTGATGAGTCTTGCCCCTTGAGCCTAGTGATTTGGGCTTAATTAATTTTGCACATCTAATGTGAACATCTCCCTAACCACTTGGCAGGTGCACAGCTGTCACCAGAGTGTAAATCTTTTGAGATTCTTTGTATGTCACAGAGTCCTGTGAAGAAAAGACTAGGTTTGGAACTCCATGTTAGATTGGGAGTTCAGAGACAGGTCCTTGGGAACCAAAGAAAAAAATCTCATTTCAACCCTTGGAGTGCCTCATTCCTTTGAATGTTTTAGTTTTTTGCTTAAAAGCTAAATTAAGCTGACTTAATGAGGTCCCGTAACCTATCAGTACTGTTTTTTTNTCTTTCNCCTACCCTTATTACATTCCCTAACCTAAAACCCGAGGTGGGAAATACCTGGTTTTGCTTTTCATCTGTAATTCAGAGGAGAAAAAGATACTGTATTAGAATTTGTGTGATCCTGTGGCACAGTAGATTAACTAATTTAGAACTTAGAGTCNTCTTGGGTTTTTTATTTTTAGATAGAGGTCATGTTATGTTGCTCAGGCTGGCCTAGTACTATGTAACCCAGGTTGCCTTGAATTACCCATTCTCCTGCCTCAGACACCTGAGTCTTGGGATTACAGGTGTGAGCCATCACGCTCATCTTATGGGAAATCTTAGCAAGATGGAGAGAGTACCTCTTAACTGTGCCTAGATTAGAGATGTAAGAAAGAGGGCCATCCAGTCCCAAGAGACAGCTATTGCAGAGCATGGCTGTTGCTTACTTACTACCTTTAACTTCTCAGTCCACTCTGGGGTCAGTGAACTCGCAGCCTTAGAGATGTGTGCATAGCCAGTGCCAGCACTGCCTCCCAGGCCAGTGTCTTTATAGTATTAAACATGGTCCTAAACTCAGGATCCTTGTATTTCTGTGAAATACAACTACATCCTAGTTTTGGTCTGTGGTTAGAAATTAGTGTGTGTGCTGTTTGAGTCTAAAGATTACCAATGTTTTCAGTTTGTCCTTTCGGGGTTGGGGTTAGGAAGTGCTGGGGATTGAATCCAGGACTTCTTGCATGTTCTGCACAATGTGCTACCACTCTGCTCTTACAGTAGTGCTTTCCTGCCTGGGCCCTTCCTGACTTTAGCTACTGTTCTCTCAATTTATTGTCTAGCGCAGATTTCATATCCTTTCCGATGATACCCAACATTTGATTTGATTGGCTGTTTTGGCCCAGATCAGAACAAGGACTAACATTTCTAGAGAACCATGATTTTTCTCTCCAGCCACTCTCTGTGTTGAGGTTGAACACAAGCCATTATGCATGCTAGACATGGGTGCTCTAATACACTATAAAGTCAGTATCTTAAAATTTTGCCAGGCGGTGGTGGCACACACCTTTAATTCTAGCACTTGGAAAGCAGAGGCAGGTGGATCTCCGAGTTTGACACCAGCCTCGTCTACAGAGCGAGTTCTAGGACAGCCAGGGCTACACAGAGAAACCCTGTCTTGAAAAACAAAACAACAAACTCATGTCGTTTCTCGTGTGACCATCGTCGGCTTGCCTCCCACTCGGTTCTGGGTTTGAAGCGTCCTCTGCTGCTCAGCTGCTGTTGTAGCACTTACCCTTCCTCTTCTCTTTCCAGGGAAGTTTTCATCTCCCCTAACTTGTAATTTCAGTCATCTTCCTTCCACTCTTCACAAAGGATGTGACTATGCCTGGCCCCATGGCAGTCCCTGGGGAACCTTCTTTTTGAAGCCATTACATTGAGTCAGTAAGTGTTACCATCTGCTGTGTATAAAAAAGTAGACACATGTGTATATTCCCTGCCCCCTCAGTTTTTGGGGTTTTATTCTGTTTTGACTAAATGTGGAATTTCTTCAGACTTCCACACAGAGAACATGTCCTGAGGCTANGTTTCATTGTTGCTTAAGTTAGCCTTGAGCTTCTTGGACACAAGTGATCCTTTCACCTTAGACTCCCGAGTATCGAGACTACAGGACAGCATGCTGAGCTTGGCTCAGACTTCTGTTACTAAGTTCACCTTCACTTACTGTCTTTTTCAAAACAATGCTTGCCCGGCAGTGGTGGTGGTGCACACCTTTGATCCCAGCACTCGGGAGATAGAAGCAGGTGTGAGTTCTAGGCCAGCCTGGTCTACAAAGCGAGTTCCAGGACAACCAGGGCTACACAGAGAAATATTGTCTCAAAAAACAAAACCAAAAAAAAACCCAAAACAAAAACAAAAAAACCCCACAACCCCACAATGCTCACACATAATGAAAGAGATTTTCTACATCGGAAACGGCCCAAAGATAAAATCCAATTTCCTATGGAGTGCATACTCAGTGTATCTCTAGCAGGTTTCTCCATCCAGCTTCTTAGTGTTTTCAGGCAGCTCCGTCCACTTAGGATGTCACTGATGTTNACAGCTTCGTTAGCTGAGAGCCACCTCCTTTCCTTCAGTCATCTTCTGTCTCCTACTCCAAAGCCCTTCAGACTCTTTGAAGATAACTATATTTTTATGGCTTTTTAAAAAAAATTGTTGTCACAGTTGAGAGAAACCAAATTGATTCCCCAAGAATAAGCTCTACAGCAGACCTTACAGCACAGGCCTATAATCCTAGCTACCTTGCAGCTGAGGCAGGAGGATTACAAGTCATAGGCTTGCTACNTAGCAAGTTTGAGGCCAGTGGGCAACTCAGACACTCAAAAAGTTTTAAAAGGGAGAGAGGTTAGAAGATTTCAGTGGGGCTGGAGAGATGGCTCAGAGGTTAAGAGCACTGGCTGCTCTTCCTGAGGTCCTGAGTTCAATTCCCAGCAACCACATGGTGGCTCACAACCATCTATAATGAGATCTGGTGCCCTCTTCTGGTGTGCAGGCAGAACACTGTGTACATAAGATTTAGAAAAAAAATTNAAAAAAAAATTTTCATTTGCAGTGTTTTTAGCACATCAGGTCCTAAATTCAGTCCCCAGCACTAAATAAAACAAGCAGACAGCTCCAGCTGACAGCTGACTTCCAATGTTTCTACCACAGGTGGTGTCTGAAGCCTCAGACACAGGCACCCTAGCTGTAAAGTGTGTATACCTTCCGGTTGCCTTGGATATTGCCAGAGTTAAATAGGTGGACTCTCACCTCAGAAATTATCTGCATACGTCCCATTAATCTTGACCAGAGAGTCTGTTGATTTACCAGTTTGTTCTTTTATATACAATTTGGAGTCTTAATTTTTCTTAGAAAAAAAATGCCATGGGCCTTTTTGTTTGAAACAAGTGTTTCTCTGTGTAGCTCTGGCTGTCCTAGAACTCACTCTGGAGACCAGGCCAGCCTCAAACTCAGAGATCTGCCTGCCTCTGTCTCCCTGAGTACTGGGATTAAAGGTGTGTGCCACCACCACCCAGCAACATGGGCTTTTTTACTAAGGGACTATGTGTTCTGATGTTGCTGGCAAGTCTTTTCTCTGTGAAAATGTAAATATATTTTCAATACCTGGGATGTGGTCTGGTACATGGTGGATGTTGTATTATCACTATTCTATGAAGAACATCTGAGTCACAGATGTCCTTAAAAAGTGTGCCTTAAAGTTCTTATCTCTTTAGCTTTTTTTTTCCCCATATATTTTTCCCCAATATATAAGTCAGTATTCTTATCAAGGCTACCTTTTTCCAAAAGGTGACCTTGTCCTGATAGTCTCTGGCCACCAGTTTTTCCCAGCAGCTGCCATCTTTTGTTCTGGAGACATCTTCTGGGTTTACTCACATCATATTACTTTGTACTAAGTTTTCCGCGTTTAAAAGTCTGCCCTGTTGTAACAGCTGTCTTATCCTTTCAAAAGCCATTCCAAAACAGTTTAGCTGGATTCAAAAGGAGACTTCCTTATTTCATCTTTTCCAAACAGACTTCTGGGCAAGCCATTCTGATCTAACACAGGTAAAGCTCTCCTCTGGAGGCCTCTCTGGTGCCGTGCAGTAAGTGCTTCAAACTCCAAGTAATAAAGCACTCCTTGTTAGCCACCTGACATCACACATGGAAGGGTTGTTCCTGAGGCCGCTGCAGCTGTGTGTACAGTGCGATTGATTAATGTTTTATAATAACAGTGAACAGAGGATGACATCACAGAGAGGAGCCGTAAATAAACCTGAAATGTGGTACTGTGATGAAGTCTAAAGCATTAAGAAGACTGGCTGTTACTTATCTTTGCTTCCCCCTTCAAGTCCAGTGTACTTGGTCAAAGCAATTTGTATTTAATTGACATGCCAGTGTCAATTTTAAAACAATAATCTAACAAAAATGTATCAAGTATTTCTAATTGTTANTCTGTCAAGGTAATTGTATAAATTTATGACCAGCATTAAAGTCTTCTGTTTAGAAAGAAAGGATTGTTACCAAGTGAAATGAGGGAGCTAGCATCTCAGTAATTTGTTTGTTTAGTAATAAAAAGCTCCTTTCAATCAAATCGTTTCCCTTTGGGTTTTTGCTTAGCTGTCACTCACTGTTTTGGCTCCACAGGCCCATTAAGCAGACGAGGAAAACAGACACAGTTAATAGTGTAAATTTATTAAACCACCTTGGAAACACGTGATGGTCACAAGGATACACGTTCTTTGTCATCCACGTGATCCCCAGAAGAGCAGACTCATTTGCTAGCAAAGGCCATTATCTGATCCTGGAGAAAAAGGAAAGGGGGTGAGTGATACTTGGTCGATGTAGGTAAGAGGACAGTGACTTCATAATGAAATATCCAAGGTGACTAAGGAGAAACATGGCAGAAGTCCCATACAGACACTCCTCCCAGGAGTCCCTGCTTCCTTTCAGCTCTAAGAACAGATCTGGCAAGGGCTCAGCAGGTAAAAGCACTTGCCACACAAGCCTGACAACCTGAGTTCAATGATTATATCCCCTGCAGAAGGAGAGATTAACTCCTGCAAGTTGTCTTCTGACCTCCGCATGTTTGCTGTGGCATGAGCACACATGAAGACAGGCACTTGAGGAGGCCAGAGAGGGTATCAGATACCTGCTGTGAGCCACCCAACATGGGTGCTGGGGACTGAGCTCCGCAAGAGCAGCAAGCACTCTTTGTTAAACTACCTCTCCCATCCTGTATTTTTTTAAAAATCTATTTATTTATATCTGTATGGGTGTTTTGCCAACTTGTACGTCTATGCACCACATGCATGCCTAGTACACTCGGGCCAGAAGGCATTGCATCCCTTAGACTGGAGTCAGAGATGGTTGTGAGCCACCATGTGAGTGCTGGGGATTGAACCGAGGTCCCTATGGAAGAACAGCCGTGCTTTTAACTGCTGAGCCATCTCTCTATCCCTCAGCTCTGTATTCTTAAGCCCTTCCTATATATTTCAAGTTACTGCTTAGGCACCAAAAAGCCCAGCAGGTACTCTTATTCATAACCAGCTGAGGGAGTAGACCAGGTACGGTGGCTGGGCATGGCAGCACATGCCTTTAATGCCAGCACACAGCAGGCAGAAGCAAATGGATCACTATGAGTTCAAACAGTCTGGTCTATCTAGCCAGTTCCAGGCTAGCCAGGGCTACATACTAAGACCCTATCTCAAAAATAACTACAATAAAAAATAATAATATTATAAGCAAGAAAATTAATTCAAAGAAATTTAGAATTTCTGCAGTCTTTCCTCAGTAAGGAAAAATCTGGGAGAGCTCTAAGTGGCCACTTACTTTGAGAGGAGACACTGNGTTAGTTGCCTGCAAGCCCCATGTCCTGAGCAGCACCAGTGGAGTGGCATTGGTGGAATAGAGCCTTTTCAATAGGTCAGTAGCAGCCAGAAGAGCAGTATTATGACGCTGTCTGTCTGTTTCATAGCCTGTGAGGTGGCTCATGGAACCTGGAGTTAAAAAGGAAGAGGAAAGGTCAAACCCCTACTCCAGTAGTAAAAGATCTCTCCTCCTCCCAGTAGACACTACACATCTTGTTGCCCAGGGCAGTTTGGCAGCCCTGACCTTTCCGTGATGTCAGGGTACCCGAATCCTTACCCAAGTCCTTCCCATTGAACGCCGCTGTACTGAGGTGACGAACCAAGCTGGAAATATCTCCGAAGCCCATGTTGACACCTTGTCCAGCAAGTGGATGGACTCTGTGGGCTGCGTCACTAAAAATAAAGCAGCATTCAGATGTGGCCTCCAGCAACACAGAAAGGAGTGGCCTGCTCCATTATGGTCTTACCCAACGAGTGCCACCCGAGGCCGGACGTACTCAGCAGCATGTCCCAGCCCCAGAGGAAAGAGGGCTCTGCTTTTAGCATCCACCTTGGCTATACTTGGGGGCAACTGACGAGCTGAGACTTTAGTGGGCTTCAGAAGGGAGATAACAGAGTGCAACATGGTGCTGGCCGAGTCGACGAAGTCTGTGTGGTTAACATCACTCCACTGCATGCCATTAGCCCCCAAACGGTGGAATTTGATTAGTGACTAGGAAACAAAGACTCAAAGAACCCCTTTTTATAACCAAAGCTAAGGGAAATGCTACCTAACATGCCTAAACTGATCTTGTTCATGAGTGACAAACCCCTTAAAACACATGCAAAACTCTATTTCCCAGCATTCCCCACAGGTTTGATTTAGGATCATGCCAAAGTATTTCTGGGTTGGCCCCTGACTAGAATAGTCCCCAGCAATAGCCACAAACTAGCTAAGTGAAGCTCACCTTGTGCTAGCCTTCTCCCTCTAAGCTTAGGTAAAGCATAGACCATCTCTGAACCCTGTCTGTTCCCAGGTCATCCTATGCATACACACATCTGTTACTGTACCTGTCATTCTCTCTCACTTGACTGTGTGCTCCTGAAGGCAGGAGCTGTCTCAGCAGTCTGTCTCCAGAGCCTGTTACATAGAAGGCACTACTCCAAAGCCACTACGCTGCACAGGAATATATACTATACGACCTACTTACCTTGGCAGGCCTTTCTATCAGCACAGCAGCCCACAGCTTCGTTTTGCATTTCCCTGTATGCCCTCACTGAATCTAAACTAAGGACTGCACTCACTAAGGTGAAGCTGCATGATTACTCCTATTTCCTCACTGCACCAGTAGCTGGACAGGTGATACTCACAAAGGCAGAGTTGATGGCATCCACAAACTCTTCCTCATCCATGCTGACCAGCTCTGCTGCATGGTCATGTGATGTGGACCAAACCAAGGAACTCAAGGTATCTGAGAGCTGTATCAAAAGAAGAGCATCAGCCTGGTGTAACGGCACACGCCTGTAACCACAGCATACAGCGGGCTGAGTTTTAGGCCAGCCTGAGGTATAGCTCTCAAAAAAAAGAGCAATAAAAACCTGCCTCTTCTGAACTTTGGTGTTTTCAAGCATAAAGGAAACTGAGAGAAGGAAGCAATGCATGCCCGGAACACAGTCCCTTTACAGAAGGCTGAAGGAGAGTAAAGTTCCAAAGACTAAGGCTGGCTACCTTAGAGCTAACTGGCCAGAGGCTCTCTTACCGGGAGCAGAGCAATAGGCCCAGAGGGGAGAAATCTCTGCCAGGCTACATTGTTTTCTGTGGCCTAGAATAAAAGGAAAGGTCTTGTAAGGGGTACTGAGTGCTCAGGACAAGGTCCTCAGATGGCGACTCCAGAGCTTACCTCTGATAAGTGCAGAGTGGCCACCACAGCAGACTGGTCATAGGTCCAGCTGACGTTCTGGATCCCAGCAGCTTGCCTTACTCCTGAGTTGTGCCCATCAGCACC
>LZPO01029788.1:2505179-2518039 GCA_001675575.1 Neotoma lepida
TTGCGTTATAGACCAGGCTGGCCTTGAACTCACAGAGATCCGCCTGCCTTTATCTCCCGAATGCTGGGATTAAAGGTATGCACCACCACCGCCCTGATACCCTCTTTACTGACCTCCATAGATACCTGCAATCATGTGCATCTGTGACACACACACAGAGTACAAATAATTAAAAACAAAAGTAAACTTTAAAAAAAAGTATGTATAAGAGTGCTCAGGCCGCAGAGTGTCAGATCAATCGCCCAACTCACAAGACAGCACTCAGACTGCAGTAACACTGGACTAATGCTTAAAGGAAAATAAGCCAGTCAAAGTTACACAAAGTGGAGGCTGGCAAATTTTTAGATCCACTGAACTAGATTCTCAATCACTGTCCATTTAAGTCACCATGGTAACAAAGTAGGGGCAGGAGANAGACAGCTTTACCTCCTGTGGATTTACTGCAGTTAAGACAGAAACTTCATAGGACTGCCTCCCTGACTGCATGGTCACCAAGTGATGTGTCACATCCGTCACTGCAGACAGGGGACGTGAGGATCCTTCAGTAAGCACCTCTGTGAAACAACAGGAAAATTACTTCTCAGTGAATAGTGAATCCACATGTACACCCACTGCTTCATCAAACCAATCATTAAAAATGCTAAAATCTGTTCCCTGAAAAATTCAATCCCAAGGTCTTTTACTTTTTTCATTGTTAGTGGATTTAGAAAGTATTACAAAAGGAGGGTGGGAAGTCAGAGAAATTTGGATATAAGAATGACAATTTTTCAATGTAACAATTTAGAATAATGTTTTTCAGACTGTTACCTGGATTAAAACTNTATGAAATGGGCAAACACCGCACAGCCAGGCAGAGCAGAGAAGCAGAGCCAGCCCTGAGGCCGTCAATACTCATGTTCTGAGCAGTATGCCCACATCAAAAACCTGAGCTAATCCTGGCTTCAAAATTCATACCGAGTGTCCCTTCCTCCCTTGAACTTGCTTCTTCAAAGCCAACAAAGTTTTCTATACAACTTCTCTGTCTCCTGATGTGCTCTGCACTAGTACAGCTCAGGNAATGGGTGGACCTAGATAGCACATTTTGAGCCTTGTAAGCTCCACACAGAAGTTACAAAAACATGGTCACTTATGCCTCAGACTATGAAGGAAGGTGTGACTAAAACACAGGACCTTACACAAAGTAGACATTCATGGGGCAGGGAAGGGGTGTCACCATGAAAATCTTTTGGAAATAGTTTTACAGATGAACCACTTAGCCCTCAAGCAAATTACAAGGGTTTTTTCCCAGAGGCTTTGTAGCTTGGTCTGCTCTTCCAGACTGCACTGTATAATGAATGTTTNCTGATGTAATTTCATCTATTTACTCACTGATGTTTCATACATTTATGCNGTTTCAACTTCTCAACTAGAGGTTATGGTCCCTACCTCCTCCTTTAGTCTTTCCCATGGTGCCAGGCACACAGTAGGCACTGAATAAATGCATGCTGACCTCACCTGGTAAGTTTTTCAGAGAAGAGGGCCTGGCCTGTGTAAGCTGGGTGAAATTTCTATACCAGAGGAGCAATTGTTTCCTAGAGAGCCCTTTCTTTTCTCCAGAAGATATGGCTTTTGAAGGTATGGAGAAATTGCTTTGTATCTCCTCTGTAAAACCTGGTTATGCTCTGTTTAAATGTTTTAAAAGTTAAGCTCTTCCATAACTGCAACAGGAAAGACAGACACAGTTGGGCTAGGATGCTAAGGATTATAGATAATTTTATCTTTTAAATTTTTTCTTTATTCTTGTGTTAACATCATATTTAATCATTAAAAGAAAAAAGATTCATTTATCCACCCCAGAGAATAAATTCAAATACTATTCAATCACACCACCACACAAGAGGTAACATCAAAGCCTCCATTTTGGAGATACTCTACTCCTTAGTCCCGAGCTACAATCTGTTTCCCCCAAATAAAGAACTAGAAGTCTTACCATCATCAACTCCAAGAATAGAATTGGTATTTGGTAGATTCAAGGACTCTCCACCAAGGCTGGACTGGGAAGTCATAGACACCAGGTTTTTACTGGGTACTGAAGCTTCTTCAAGCAAACTACTGCCCATTAGTGGCTCAGCTGCACAGAGAACAGGATGTGAGAGACATACAGCCATCAAGGCTGTGCTTGGTCCTTATCTCCCTTCACAAGGAAGCTGGCTACCTCTTTCAGAACTGTAAGTTTTTGTCTTGGATGTATCTCCTATTTCACTCACTTTCAGATAACAAGAATAATCCTACAGGGGAAGCCAATCCTTAGGGATAATTATTTGTTTACGTGACCACCACCTGAAGATTAGCATATAATAGAGACGAAATGAGGACATCCTTTGAAAGGAATATTTGGAATTTTTTAAAGAAAGACATGGAAAAGAAAAAAAGGGTTCTACCAATTTTAAAGTATGGTAAAAGACTGCCAAACTATTAAATAAAAAATGTTAAATCATAGCTGGGCGGTAGTGGTGCACACCTTTAACCCCAGTACTTGGGAGGCAGAGGCAGGTGGATCTCTGTGAGTTCAAGGCCAGCTTGGTCTACAAAGTGAGTTCCAGGATAGCAAGGGCTGTTACACAGAGAAACCCTGTCTTAAAAACAAAAAAACAAAAAGTTTTATCTTTAGTTATATAGAAATCTTTTATGTGCATGCTCCCTAAAAGCTGAATCACAGACCACCTAGTTGACCTCAAACTCATTAGGGGAACATTTACTTATATTTTGTTTTCTGAGACAGGGTCTCAAGTAGCCCAGGCTGGCCTCAAACTTGCTCTATAGTTGAGGTTGACCTTGAAGTGCTGCTCTTGCACCTCTACCTCTCATGTGCTACCCCGCCTGTTTCCTAGGACAGGGATCTCCATATGCTGCCTCAGCCTCCCAAGTGGATCTACAGGTGTGAACCATTAGAGAAATTGTATTTATTTATTTGTGTGTGTATACACATGCTCACACACACACCTTTTCGTGGTGTTTAAACCCACGGTCTTACACATGCTAAGCAAGCTTTCTACTCCTGAGCTGCATGCAAAACCCTTAGTGGAACTTTTAATAGTATGTGTTTTGGNATTTACAACTCATCTTATTTATCAAGTTCCTTTACTGTGAGGGGAGGAACATGAACAAGAAAATATATGTTTTGAAAGTTTGCAGATGATTGTACTGTACAGCTGTTCCAAACTATGAGTCCATCAAATGAAACCAAGTCTCTCTACCCCAAACCTAACTAGATTTCAAATAGCCAAGCAGGCCAATGCCTTGGCTGTTGAACACAGTTCTCCACGATGACCATTCTCCTCACCAGTTTGTTCCTGTTCTTGATTCCCAGTTGTTCCCAGCTGCAGGTGATGCTTCCTCATATGCACATTTCTGCTCCCACTCTGAGAAAAGGTCTTCCCACAGACTTGGCACTGATGAGGTTTCTCTCCTGCAAAAACAACTATGTTGAGACAGGACAGCCCAAAAGACAGTATACAGTTCTGATGGCAATCAAGTAGACCGAAGACTAAAGGCTGCTCTTTGATAGGAAAGGCAGGAAGGCCACCCTAGGAGGGCTGAGCACATGCACTGGCTCCGGCACTTCTGCTGGCCTTCCCAAACAGCCTCCTCCCTGCAGAAAGTGTTCGTTTCCTTTCCACCCGTCTTCCGTCAACCATCAGAATTCACATCCACCTCAAAGGTTCATTACAACACTGAGTTCATAATATCCCACAGCCTATTTCCTGTCAAGACTCAAGATCTTCAACATTTGCAAACAATTCTTTTAACATAAACGACCTGAACTATCATGTCTGTTTATAAGTCCCCAACAGCCTTCACTCACCTACTCAGACAACCACACTCAGAACAAAGCTCGAAGCTAATTTCCATGGGCTAACACTCATGCTCACAGGGGTCTGGCAAGCAGCATAAAGGAGTAAAATAGAGAGTATTTCCCCAGTTCAAGGGCAGCTACTATGCAGTTCTCACCAGTGTTGCCATGTGTAGACAGAAGCCTTACCCTAACAGATTTTTTTTTTTTTTAAAGAAGCTAGAACTGAGGATTTTTAAAAAAANCTTTCAACTTGTAAATACTGGGAACCAATTTACAACTAGTAAAAGCACTAGGCAGCAATTTTCATTGCTGATGAGAATACAAACCATGGGTTTGCACCACATGCATGGTGGGGAACCTGAAATTACCTAGAAACGATACAGACGCTTTTGTTCCTCATCTACGAGTTCCACCTCTCTAAACTCACCCTTAAATTACAACAGNAAACTGGGCAGTGGTGGCGTAGACCTTTAACCCCAGCACTTGGGAGGCAGAGGCAGGACAATCTCTATGAGTTCGAGGCCAGCCTGGTCTACAGAGTGAGTTCCAGGACAGCCAGGACTGTTATATAGAGAAACTCTGTCTCAAAAAACCAAAAAAAGAAGTTACAACAGGAAATAACCTAAATAGCTTATTTATTGCAGCACTATTTTAAATGGCTAATGATTCAGACAACCCAAATAAATGTCACACAGATTAAAGTTATGTACCAATATTTCTTAAGAGACTAAAGACAGGAAGATTAAAAAAAACATGTTGAAGGCCAACTTGGGCTACAGCAGTGAGCTCTAGGCCACTCTGAACTACAGACTGAAACCTCCATTTCTATTCTTTTATTTTCTTTTAGGTATTTATTACAGACATCTCACTCTGTAGGCCCAGCTATCCTGGAACTCACTATATAGCCCAGGCTAGCTTCAAATTCATGGCAATCCTTCTATATCAGCCTCTGAGTGCTACACAATATACTACCAGGCCTTTCCAAAGTCTTACTTTAAAAAAGCCACAAAGAGCTGGATGTGATGGAACACGCCCAGAACTTAGGTGGAAGATTTTAGTGGACTCCAGACCAGCCAGGTCTATATAGTGAGACTCTGTCTCAAAAGGAAAAACAAAACAAAACAAAAACAAACAAACAAAAAATTCATTTGTATTTCCTTTTTCAGATTTACTCATATGAGAATATGTGTGCTTCTCTGTGGGTTTATGCATCACTTACATGCAGGTGCCCGCAAAGGCCAGAGGGTATGAGGTCTCCTAGAANCGGAGTTACAGGAGGATTCGAGACACCTGATGCGGTGCTAAGAACTGAACCTGGGTCCTCTGGAAGGATAGGAAGTAGTGCTCTCTTATCTACTGGGACATCTCTCTAGCCCTCTGTTCCATGTCTCTATACTAGCTATAAACAGTCCCCAAATAAGTCAAGAAACCAATTTAATTTGCATTAGAAGTAACCAAAGCACCAGTTCCTTATTCTGAAAGCCCACAATGAAGACCAGGCATGGGAATGCATGTCAGTAATCCCAGAACTTGGAAAGCTGAGGCAGGAGGATCACTCCAAGTTCCAGTCCAGGCCTGCTTAAGCAAACAAAAACAAAAACACAAAAGCAAGCTCATAATATAAAGCATTTTATTTAACTTAGCATTTACTTGTGTAAATAATCAAACAGCCCTACTTCATGGAGAAGAGTCCCAACATGCAGAAGAATTTTAGCTAATGTGGAAGAACAGAACTAAGGAAAACTACCAATTATCAGGGGCAAAAACACAGGTGAAGGGTTAAAAGAGGACCTTAAGGACCTAGTTGACTCCACCTGAACTCACTGATCAATTCTGTCCACCAAACCTTGTGTGGGTCCTGATGTTACATAAAGTATACACTATCATATACAATGTATTCTTGCACCAAATTTTGAAGTTTTGAAGCTTTTAGAGCTGAACTCTATTTCAGCAATATAGGCAAACAAGCTGTACAACAAAAAAGCAAGTGCTGGGAAACACCTCGGTGGTCGAGTTCTTGCCCAGCGTGCGTGAGGTCCTAGGTTCAAGCTCCAACACTGGGGAAAAGACATAAACGGAAGCTGACAGATCCAAAGGATGGTACTGCTCTACGACCCGGCAACTCAGTTCTGTGATAAGTCTACCAAACAAACAACAGTATAAAAAGATTTAGGCTCAAAGAAGATTTAATAGCCAAGAGCAAGCAATATTAGACCCCAGGGGATCCTTTTTTAAAGAAACCAACTTCTAGGTTGAGGCTGTAGCTCAACAGTTAAATGCTTGCCTATTATGCAAGAGGTTTTAGGTTCAATTTCAGCAACACAAAATAAATAAAATATAAAAATAAATCAATTGAAGTCATTTTGGAAACAATTGATGGGACAGAACATGAACTGAATATAAGATAAAAGCAAGAAGTTATTTCTAAATAGGCATAAGAAAGATTTATTTTTCTGACTATACGTTTGACATAGTTTTACACAAGTACAACAAAGCACTCTAGACAAAAGGAATATACATGTGAAGTCCACATCTGGCCCAAAAGCTATCAGCCTACCACTTTTACTTGGAACTTGTCATCATATAAAAACTGCCTAGGAGCTGGAGACAGAGCTCAATTGGTCAAATACTTGCCTAACATGCACAAAGCTCACACTTGCAGTCCCAACACCTGGGAGGTGGAGGCAAGATGATCAGAGGTTCAAGATCATCCTGTGCTACGTAAGACCTGTCTCAACACAAGAAAAAATAAAACAGCTCCAGCACTGAGATCTCAACTATGAATTGTTGATTCCCATCCCTGACTGACTATACATCTCCATATCCCTAACTCTCACTGAAGTGCTTTGCTGTCTTCATCAAAATCAACAATCTTCTTGCTTCTACCTCCTCAGTGCTGATTTCTGTTTGGGAAGATGGAAAAGGAGGGGAGGGAGACAAGTATCACTTTAGATTTTTCTCTTGAGCTTACAAAGTCTGGTTGCTATAGAATATTTTCAGAAAGCTTGAAAGACATTTTTATCAGGGGAGATTAAGTCATCTGCATACAATGAGCCAGCTGACAGAGTTGCGGGGAATGGTAATAATACAAAGCAAAAAGCAGGTCACTAGGTCTTTTCTTCTGCACTACTGGTTACCATGAAGTCATAATGGGCAAAGGCAGTTTCTGTTAGAATGGTGACTGAAGTAGGACCAATGCCTTCTCAGAAGACAGGAATATGACNGATCTTGCTGCCACTGACATCAGTCTTCCCACTTTGCTCTGGATTTTGAAATCCTCCCCCAGAAGAATGAAAATGTCAATACAGGATCCATGTCAAATATAACATATGAAAAGATCCAGCATAGGTCTCAGAAAAGTTCCTTAGTCATTGAAGAGAACAGTAGATCTAACTGATGAGAAGACCTTTTGAATAGAATTATTAAGGGCCTTAATCTCTCAGTCTTGAGCTTTATTACCTTATGATGGAAAGTGTTTCTTAGAATACTGCACACCACCTTCCCACCTTTGTCTCCTACTGTGTTTGAAGTCTATGAACAGCACAGGTTCTAGTACCTGAGTGAACTACCAGGTGTTTCCGGAGGCTTGAATACTCAGCAAAGGAACGGCCACATCCCTGGGCTTCACAAAGGAAAGGCTTCTCTCCTAGAGACAGAAAGTGAGGCAAAGGCTCAGCCTTCAAGAACTGACCAGCATGTGTTCTGCTTTCAATGACTTACTCATTCTGATTTCTTGAACTTACCCAGCAAATGTTGCCTCTCAATGTTCTGAAATACAGACCACCAGACAGCCTTCCAACTTTTTATTCAAATTTCTTTCTTGGGATAAGTACCATTTACTATTTCAAGAACGCTGAAAAGAGAACTNTTCACTCCCTAACATACTGAAAGCTTATGCCAATTTGGAGGAATCATGTCTACANAAATTGTGGTTTGAGCTTGGACTTTACTTTCTAAACACCATTAAAGCACACTTCCTGTCATTTGAGCAAGGAGACAAAGAGCGGCACAAAAGCAGGGAGGAGGCAGACATTCTCACTGGTGATCTGAGTTCAGTGAATAAGTTTTGCAAAAGCACATTTCTGACAATGGCTCCAAAAGCACCTGTAGGATCTCAGACTAAGAAGCAAGGAACTTTTATCTTGCTCCTTCCATTCTGACATTTATTCTATTTCTCATGTTGTGGGCTCTAACAAGAAAGCAAGCATCTCAAGTTCAGGGGTTGTATCTTATCTCATATTTAATGCTCTGTAACATTTATATGACTCAACAAATGCAACTACACAATGTTGAGAGAAACTGGAAAACAGCTGACTTGTCCATTATCTCCTGGTGTCACTGTTATCTATGACAACCTTACATTTCTTCCTACAAGTTAGGCTTCTGGAGACAGAAATCAATACTGTCCATTCCTCACATACAGATGAAGCTGGATCAATTTTACTGATAATGAATGAACAGAACGTACAGACAATGAAATTAAGAAAATCTTTCTTCAGAGTCTAGGGACAACACTCCATCTTCATTTCTACTCCCAGATTGCTCTAAGTATAAGCAAGTGGCAAGCAAGAGCAGGGCCAAGGATGAAGGGAACGCAGAGCTGCACACCTGTGTGTATGCGACGGTGGTTCTTCAGGTTTCCAGCTGTGGTAAACTGCTTACCACACCCAGACTCATGGCATATAAAGGGCTTCTCCCCGTTGTGTGTCCTCATGTGCACCTTCAGCCTCTGCAGCACGTAAAAGCTTTTCCCACAGCCTTCTGCAGGGCAGATGAAGGAGCGTTCATTTCTGTAAAGACAGCATAAGCAACAACACCTGAAAACACTTTGTGCTGGAGGTAACAAGTCAACATTTCTACTGACTCTCAAGGCACACAATAGATTTCTACTGACTCTCAAGGCACACAATAGATTCCAAACGTAGATATATCAAAATAACCCAGCTTGTTAAAATTATAAAAGCCCAATCCCAACTCAACACTAACTTCACAGATTTAAGGTAACAGCCTAGGCACATATATTATTATTGTTGTTATTTTTATTTATTTTCATGTATATGTGTATTTTGCCTGCACTGATGTCTGTGCACACGTGCATACCTGGTGCCCAAGGAGGCCAAAAGAGGGCATCAGATCCCTGGAAGTGGAGCTACAGGCAGCTGTGAAGCACCTTTTGAGTGCTAGAAATAAAACTTGGGTCCTCTGAAGAGCACCAATGTCCTTAACAGCTAATCTATCTCTCTAGTCCTTATGTATTATTAAGTTCTCAAATTATTTTGTAATGAGATGAGAATTTTTGCTCTTTAAGATATTTAGGTGCCAAATGTCTTAGTTCTTTCTATTAACATACAAGAGCCTTCAACCAGGTACGGTGACACACACTATCTCAGCACATGGTAGGCTAAGGAGGGAGGATCTTGAGTTCAAAGCCAGCCTGAGCAAACAATGAGAACTTGTCTTAAAAAAAAGTGGCGGGGGNTGGGGCTATNGCTCAGGGGATAGTATATTTTTAGCAGATTTAAAAGCCCTGGTTTGGATCCCAGAACAACAAAAATNAAAACCAAACAGGAGGCTTCATGTTTGGTGGCATTGCCTGTGAACGCAACACTTGGGAGGCTGAGGTAGAAAGATCATTTAAGCTTAAAGAATTTGCAGCAACTTGGGCAGCATAAGATTCCATCTAAAACCAAGCAAGAGCCAGAGATCTTGGTTTCTGAGCCAAGGTCTTGCTATAGCCCAGACTGGAGGCCTAGATTACAGGTGTGTATCTATCATCACACTTGACTGAAAAGACAGTCTTAGCCAGCACAACTGGAGTCTGCTTTCCTGTAGTTTACCAGGGACAAGTTCCTCTATGATTTGCTCACCGATGAGTTTTAAGGTGGTACTTGAAATGAGCTGGCCACACAAATGTCCGGTCACAGCCTTCAACTGTGCACTTGAGCTTCTTTTCCACTTGAGGAAGGGGCCCAGAATCTTTAGGTTGCCCATCACCGGAACCAAGGTGAACATTTTCTCCTGTAACAAGTGACACATTTATAATTCAGGGAAGAATCCTCCTTAGACTTAGATTCAAACAATAGAACTCCAATATTTCATTCCTCGTGATCANTAATCAGATATCTGCTTGTGCTTCCTATACATAGGCACGAGCACTCTATATCCCAATCCAGAGAATTAGCCACAGTTACCATGTTTTATTTAACAATACCAAGTTTCTGACACATGTAAAAATATCAAATATAGCTCCTTTTCATATTATTTCAGAAAGCAAAATTAAAACACCTGTAATCTCAGCTTTTCGGTGAAGTAGTAGGATCAGGATTCAAGGTCATCCTTGATTGAGTAGTCTCAAAAAGAACCCTACTCAAAAAAAAAAAAAAAAAAATCCCCTCCATCATTTTGTAAAAACACAAGTTGGTAGAGAAGTAACACTCAGAATGGAGGCTACAGAGGTAACATGAAGTTCTAGGTAATAAAATCCTGTATTTTAGCCAGGCACGGTGGCTCACGCCTTTAATCCCAGCACTTGGGAGGCAGAGGCAGGCAGATCTTTGTGAGTTCAAGGCCAGCCTAGTCTACAGAGTGAGTTTCAGGACAGCCAGGGCTACACAGAGAGACCCTATCTCAAAAAAAACAAAAAAAATACATAAATAAAATCCTGTATTTTAAGACAAAACCATTACTCTGGTTGAGTTTATAGCAGACTTTTGTCACAGACGCCACTATTCAGATTTCCATCTTTTGGCTGGGTGGTAGTGGCACATGCCTTTAATCCCCGCAGTCAGGAGGCAGAGGCAGGGGGAATCTCTGTGAATTCAAGGCCAGCCTGGTCTACAGAGCAAGTTTCCAGGACAGACTCCAAAGCTGTACAGAGAAACCCTGTCTTGAAAAAAAATTTTTTTCCATCTTTTGATTCAATTTATTCATTTCCTATCACTTGAAGGATAAGAAAAACCTTCTAATTTCCTATCTTATCTCTCTTTAGTTATCCAATGTTTAAAAATGTAAAACCTCAAATGAGTTTTAACAATTTTAACCGAACTTTAATAACAGAGAGAACATCTACAGGCATGCTGTTCCATAAACAGAGATAAAGATTAAACAATGGCTCCGTTAAAATTACATGAAGTCAGTTAATTTAAAATGGATGCAAGTTCCATATCAGCAGGTGGGGCTTTCTGTTCTTTCTCTGCTCTAAAATATTGTTGGACAGCAACAGATCAAAACACTCCTAGTCCCTTATTCTGCCAGGAGTATACTGAGTTTCTTTGTATTACATACAACTTAGGAATGGGATTTATATTTCCAAATTTCCCTCTGAAAAGCAAAGAGCAGGATATAATGTGCTGCACCTAGATCACAGACCCTATGAACAGCTGACCAAAAGCAGTTTCTGTCCCACCTAGCAATCTCTCTTTCTCTGTTTCTATTGCTACATTGTCCTTACATTTTACCAAGTTAACAGTTATAGAACTAATTGTTCTGTATGTCAGGACATAATTTCGGATGCTTCCTGTTGGCTAACATTAACACTTTCTTTCAAAATATTGCTCTCCATTTGTTAAAATGTATTTAATCAACAAAGTTAAACTTTAACCAGGACTAAAGTATATATAACATAAAATTTCCAGTTAACCTCAGAGATCCAGCTAATCAGTTTCTAATGAAACTGTGCTAATCTAGAGATTGACAACAGTAAACATCTAGAGCTTTGTACATTCAATTTTGTACACACGTTAATACCAAGGGCCAGCAAGATGACTCAGTGGGTAACAGGTCTTGCTGCCAAGATCTTCATTTTATTTCAGAGACTCAACTCCCAGAAAGTTGTCCTCTAACCCCTAAGGGGTGCATGCGTGCGCACACGCACACACAAAATGGAACTGTATTTTTAATCTTATGCTTGTGCTTACTTTGTATTCAGGAATATAAGGCATTTGTTAAGGTAGTAAGGTAACTATTTATTTATTGTTTATTTTTTGAGATGGGGGTCTCACTTTGTAGCTATGTTTGTCCTGGAACTCACTAGGTAGACCAGGCTGGCCTCAAACTCACAGGGATCTGTCTGCCCCTGCTTCCCAAGTGTTTGAATTAAAGGTGTGTGCTGCCATGCTCACCCCATCCCCTTTTTGGTTGTAAGCTAACATATTCTGAGGAAAAAAAAACATTCATAGACTACTTTAGATGGAAATACCTAATTATTGAGTCTCTGCAATGGCTCAAACAGATTAAGATACTGATCTTTATGCTCTGAACATGAGAAAATTAAAAGCATGCAAGGCAAGAAATCAGTAAATGATGATGCCACATCTGGACCCCAGGCCTGCACTGTTTCTCACTGGCAAATGTGGCACTATTTTCTAAGTGTGAATAGAATGGTGAAGGCTTCAGGATCCAAGGATTAGAAAAACTGCCTCAGGAAAAATTCTCAAACGGTTAGAATAAACAAAGGGCACTATAATGCACTATGATAGTCACAAATAAATAATTATCACAGGCTAATGAGAATATATAGTAAGAGAACTAATCAAGAGACCTAAAAATTAATGTTATGCTATGTAAATAAAGGTTTGACTGGTGTGGGATGTTTTGAATGTATCCATCCATGACTCTTAAAGGTAACATGTTTATCTGCATGTATGCCACATGAGTATGGTACCCGTGGACACCAGACGAGTGTGTGGGATCCTCTGGAACTGGAGTTATAGGTTATGATCCATCTGATGTGGATGTCAGGAACCAAACACAGTTCCTCTGGAAGATTAGCAATCACCCTTAATTGCTGAGTCACCTCTCAACCCCAAGATACTTGCACTTCTAAGATGCAAGGTGCTACTGATGATTTGGGGACAGTATTCCAAAATGACCCACATGTACAGGCATGCTAAGCTAAAAAGAAACACCACAGATTGAGTAAACAGTTCAGTGGGTGAAGTGCATGTCACACAAGCTAGGTGGCACGTGTGTGGTGTAATCCTAGCAGTGAGGAGGTACTTTAGCCTCCATATACATATATGTATAC
>LZPO01029788.1:2536227-2546853 GCA_001675575.1 Neotoma lepida
TGTCTACAAGAAACATTTAATCTGAAAAGTTACCTAAAGCCCATAAAGCTTTCATAGTCTTTATATTTTTATAAGCTGTCTAAGAAGCCAAAGATATATATATAATATTTGGAATGTGAAAACTCCTCGATATAGTTTGAATATGAAACATCTTGAACAAGCACCTTCATATTTTAAGTGCTTGGTCTTCAGCTAGNGGTACTATTTTAGGAGGTTCTGGAAGATTTATGAAGTGGAACTTAGCTGGAGAAAGTAGGTCAGTAGAGTTGGGCCCTGGCTCTTCCTGTCATCTTCTCTGTTTCCTGTCCACTGTAGTACCTGCATCGCAAGACCCCCCCCAAGAAGACCACCACAGGGCCATTACCGCAAAACACACAGGGGTTTATTTGTAACAAGCAAGTTCGGGCTTGGTCCGTGTCCAACACTTGATGCAGCGGGTGGAGGACGACGGCCCTGAGCTCTCAGGGTGAGGGGTTTTTAAAGGGGAAAACTGCATACAGGGTGGTACAGGTCCTTTGCATCATATGATTGGGTGAGGGTGTGTATCCTTTGAATTTACTGACTGACTATAAACGTGAAATTACTAGTGGCTGACAGGATGCAGGGTATCTACAGAGACGTACATTTTTCATTCCCTACGTCCTGTTTTTGCTGAGTTCAGGATATCAGGTCTATTCCCACAGAGGTCAACTGGTGGTCGGCTAGGATTTATATTGTCTGTACCCTGCTTTTGCTGGGCCCAAGATAGACTTATCATTCTGACCTTATTCTCCCATTCAGTTCAAAATTTAGGTCAGTTCCAAAAACTCTGGTCAGTAAATACTTTTTAGAAGTGGGAAAAGGGGGGAGTTGTCTCTTNCTCCTTTCATCCACCATGATGTGAAGACTACTTTCATGTACTCCCAGTACCAGGATGATCTGCCCTACCCAAGTGCATGGGGCCAAGTGACCATGATCTGAACCCTCTAAATTCATGAGCAAAATAATTCCTCCCTAAAATGTTGTTTCAGGTATNTTATCACAGTGATGAAAAAGTAACTAATACATATATTAAATATCACTAAAGTGAACTCTAATAGTGCTTGATTGCAATATATAAGGAAACCTACATAGAGGGACAGTTTCACAGGGAAGAGATTATTTTTATTATTTATTTATTTANTTACTTACTTACTGGTTTTTTGAGACAAGGTTTCTCTGTGTGTAGCCTTGGCTGTCCTGGAACTCGCTCCATGGACCAGGCTGGCCTCAAACTCACAGAGATCCGCCTGCCTTTACCTCCAGAGTGCTGGGATTAAAGGCGTGCACCACCACCACCACCNGCTTATTTATTTTTATTTTAATTTATTTTTGAGACAGTCTCATTAGCTGAGAATGACCTAAATTGACTGTACTGCCTCTACCATCTGAGTTCTGGGTTACAGTGGCTGCTATAATATGCATGCTTTGTACACTGCTTCATTCATGGCAGACAAGCACTCCTACCAACTAGCCTACAGCAATAAATTATTAACAAGCAAATAAGACGGGTGTGGTGGCAAATGCTTGTAATTCCAGCACTCGGGAGGTCAGGAATTTAAGGTCAGCCTCAGCTACCTATGAAATTCAAAGCCAACCAGGGCCACACAAGACCCAGTCTCAGAAAAGCTCTGNTCTACCCTTTCCTTCCCAAAAAAGATAACAAACAAAACAAAATGAAGGAAAGAAGATATAGCTCAGTCTTAGAGGCCGTGCCTAGCATGCACAAGGCTCCAGGGTCAGTTCTCCATCACTGCATAAACAAAAGCACAGTCTTTCAGTTTCAGTTAACACAGACCCTCAGTGTCTCCACCAAGGAGACCAGTGGGATGGCTAGGGTTTAGCACAGTGGTAATGTGTGCTTAACATGAGACAGGCCATAGGTTTATTCTCTAGAACATAAAAACACCCAAAAAGGAGCACTAAAAGGAAAGTCAGTGCGTGCATTTAGCGTGCGTTTAGCATGCATTTAGCGTGCATTTAGCGTGCATTTAGTGTGCATTTAGTGTGCGTTTAGCGTGCATTTAGCGTGCGTTTAGCGTGCATTTAGCGTGCNTTTAGCGTGCATTTAGTGTGCATTTAGCGTGCGTTTAGCACACGCACAGAACAGATCTTCCTTCATCCTACCTCCCATGTTTTCCAATCCGTTTATCACGGTCTCTTTGATCTGTAAATCAAAATAGCTAGATTTAGGGTTAATGGTTTCTATAAAAGGAAGCAATACAATTTAGAACTTTGTATACAATAAAAAGATGGGTAGCCCCCATTTTTCAATAAAATCCTAATCCTATATTCCTGTGTTGTCTGATCGTTTTAAGTTTTTTTTTTACATTTATTTGTTTTGTGGGTGAATGCACATGTTACAGCATGCATGCAGAAGTCAGAGGACAACTGGTACTTGTTCTGTAGATGATAGATAGGCCTGTGCCACAGTTTTTTTTTTTTNCTGCTGGGGTGGACTAGGCTTCCTGCAGGCTAAGCAAGTATTCTACCAAGTTACACACACCCTCAGTCCATATACACCCTCTTGGAAAAAAATCATCTAAGTGTACACATATACGAGTTTGCCTATCATTTTCAGGTTTCAAGAACATCTTATATGGATCCCAGATTAATAATTTCTAACTTCAGGCAGCAGTGGCATATGCTCTTAATCCTGGTACTTGAGCAGCAGAGGCAGGTGGATCTGAGTTTGAGGTCNGCCTGGTCTACAAGAGTGAGTTCCAGGACAGCTAAGGCTACACAGAGAAACTGTCTCNAAAAAAANGAAAGAAAGAAAGAAAAAACTTCTAATTTTGCCCAACAACTAAAATCAGAATTACCACAAAGGAAATGAGTATTAAAAGGATATTTACTGAAATCTATAAAAATCATAAGGAAATAGGTTATATTAAACCAAAGTAACATAATTGTATTACCGAGTTTACAACTGTTCTGTACTTTCTAAAATGCAGTAATGACTCATTCTAGTTATATAAAATTCAACAAGTTCCCATTTAAAAAAAAAAGAATATACAAAGAGCATTCTGGCATGTGCTTATACCACTTTTAAGAAAGCACAATTTTGGAACTGGGGAGATAGCTCTCCAGTTAAGAGCACTGTCTGCTCTTCTAGANGACCCAGGTTCAATTCCCAGCACCCACATGGCAGCTCATAACTGTCTGTAACTTCAATTTTAGGAGATCTGACACCTTCACACAGACATCTAGTCAGGCAAAATACAAATGCACATGAAATAAAAAAATAAGTTATTGGGAAAAAAAAGAAAGCACAATTTCTGGGGCTGGAGAGATGGCTCAGTGGTTAAGAGCACTGACTGATCTTGCAAAGGCCCCAGGTTCAATTCCCAGCTCCCAGATGGCAGCTCACAACTATGTGTAACTCCAGTTCCAGGATGTCTGACACCCTCTTCTGGTCTCTGTAAGAACCCGGGCAAGCAAGTGGTAAACAAACATTCCTATAGACAAAACATCCATGCATATAGAAATAATATAAAATGAAAAAAGAGTCGGGCAGTGGTGGTGCACGCCTTTAATCCCAGCACTCGGGAGGCAGANGCAGGCGGATCTCTGTGAGTTNGAGGCCAGCCTGGGCTACCANGTGAGTTCCAGGAAAGGCGCCAAAGCTACACAGAGAAACCCTGTCTCAAAAAACAAAACAAACAAACAAACAAAAATGATAAAAATCAGAATTTCTAAGTACAGTCCCACAAATATTTGTTAAATTAATGAATATTACAAATTTAGATTTCAGGAGAAATACCTATTGACTCTGTAAATAATCCATGAAAAGTAAAGCTTATTGTTTAAAAGATTTATTTTTATTTTATATGTTTTGCCTGCATGCATATATGTATGTACATGTATGCACCACTGTGTGCTTGGTGCCCTGGCCTCCAAGGTTACTGNATCCCCTGNAACTGGGGTTATGGGCAACTTATAGCAGCCATGTAGGTGCTAAGAACNAAATCCAGGTCCTCTGCAAAAGTAGCAAGTGCTCTTAACCTCTACAGTCCTGAGCTTAATAAAGTATTGCATAAAAGTAATAAAAGGGTTTCTCAATCAGGAGATTAAGGTCATCTGGGAGAAAACTTCTAAGATTCACTTTTTAAACTATGTGTCAATGTGTGTGTCTCTGTGGGAGTTATGTGCACCTGAGTGCAGTTGCTTAGGCGGTCCAGAGAGGGTCACAGAGCCCCTGAACCTGCAGTTACTGTCAACTGNGAGCAGCCTGACATACAAGCTGGAAAACAGACTTAGGTCCTCTGCAAGAGCAATGTGCTCCTAACCACTGGGCCAATTCTCTAGCCTATCTTTTGTAGGAATTTCTGGTAATGAAACAAATGNTTGCTACAGTAAAGTCAAATAAAATAAAAGTATGCCAAATGGCAGAAAAATATACTTTTTTTGTTGTTGTTTTTCAAGAGAGGGTTTCTCTGTGTAGCTTTGCGCCTTTCCCCGAACTCACTTGGTAGCCCAGGCTGGCCTTGAACTCACAGAGATCCTCCTGCCTCTGCTTCCTAAGTGCTGGGATTAAAGGCGTGCGCCACCACCGCCCGGCAAAATATACTTTTATAATTAATAGAAATTTGGATTGGGGATGTGGCTCAAGTTGGTAGAGTACTTGGTTTGTTTGGGTTCAAGCTCAGTGCCACATAAATTGGGCATAGTATGGAGCCTGCCTATAATCCTAGCACTAGTTAGGCAGAAGTAGGAGGCAAAGGGTTCAAGATCATTTTCAGCTACTTGTCAAGTTCAAGCCCAGCCTGAGCCACATGAGACCTGGTTTCAAAAAGCAAAAAAGGTTTTACCTTTAGCTTCCCTTCTTTAAACCACTGACTCAGCTGCAGAAGTCCAGGCTGAAATTTATCTCTATAATTTAGCACGATAAATCTCTCTCTGTAAGCAGAGAATGAAAGAATGATTAGAGAATATTTCAAGAGTGAGAACCTGAGGGCGGTGGTGGTGGTGGCGGCGGCGCACACCTTTAATCACAGCATTTGGGAAGGAGAGGCAGGCGGATCTCTGTGAGTTCAAGGCCAGCCTGGTCTACAGAGTGAGTTCCAGGACAGCCAGGGCTACACAGAGAAACCCTGTCTCGAAAAAATAAAAATAAAAACAAAAAACCCAGGATAGCTAAAAGAATCCTGGGCAATAAAGCAGCCTCTGGAGGTATCACCATCCCTGACCTCAAGCTCTACTATAGAGCTATAGTAATAAAAACAGCTTGGTACTGGCATAAAAACCGACATGTGGACCAATGGAATCGAATTGAAGACCCTGACATCAATCCACATACATATGAACACCTGATTTTTGACAAAGAAGCCAAAACTGCACAATGGAAAAAAGAAAGCATCTTCAACAAATGGTGCTGGCATAACTGGATGTCAACATGTAGAAGACTGCAACTAGATCCATATTTGTCATCATGCACAAAACTCAAGTCCAAGTGGATCAAAGACCTCAACATAAATCCAGTAACACTGAACTTGATAGAAGAAAAAGTAGGAAGGACTCTTGAACGCATTGGCACAGGAGACTGCTTCCTAAATATAACACCAGTAGCACAGACACTGAGAACAACAATTAATAAATGGATCCTCTTGAAACTGAGAAGCTTTTGTATGGCAAAGGACACAGTCAATAAGACAAAACGACAGCCTACAGAATGGGAAAAGATCTTCACCAACCTCACATCTGACAAAGGGCTGATCTCCAAAATATATAAAGAACTCAAGAAACTAGACATCAAAATATTGAACAATCCAATTAAAAAACGGGCTACAGAGCTAAACAGTGAATTCTCAAAAAAAAGAATCTCAAATGGCTGAAAGACATTTAAGGAAATGCTCAACATCCTTAGTTATCAGAGAAATGCAAATCAAAACGACTCTGAGATACCATCTTCCACCTGTCAGAATGGCTATGATCAAAAACACTGATGACAGTCTATGCTGGAGAGGATGTGGAGCAAGGGGAACACTCGTCCACTGTTGGTGGGAGTGCAAACTTGTACAACCACTGTGGAAATCAGTATGGCGGTTTCTCAGAAAATTGGGAATGAATCTTCCTCAAGACCCAGTGATACCACTCTTGGGCATATACCCAAGGAATGCTCATTCATACCGCAAAGATACATGCTCAACTATGTTCATAGCAGCATTATTTGTAATAGCCAGAACCTGGAAACAACCTAGATGCCNNTCAACTGAAGAATGGATTAAGAAAATGTGGTACATATACACAATGGAGTACTACTCAGCAGAGAAAAACAATGACCATATGATATTTGCAGGCAAATGGATGGAATTTAGAAAATATCATCCTGAGTGAGGTAACCCAGACTCAGAAGGACAAACATGGTATGTACTCACTAATAGGTAGATACTAGATATAAACCAAAGGACAATCACTCTGCAACCCACAGATCCACGGAGGCTACCTAGCAGGAAGGACCCTAGGATGACTGTAGCATAAAATAAGTTTTGGTTTTGCCCAATCACTGGTCATGCTTTAGTGAAACATTTCACTATTAGGATAAGAATTTGTACCTGTATTTATGTTCAAGATATCTGTATATTATCTCTCCTGCAGTTGAACATCGAATGTTTTAATAATAACAATAAAAAAAAAAAGAACACATCATCCCTCAATTCACTTCTGGTACCACCTCTCCAGGCTCAATTGGGTACCTACCCAGCAACCAGAACCTGGTTTTCCAAGATGTCCCAATAAGCGGCATATCCGCTCTCCTGCCTCATTCATTCACCCTTGCCTCTTCTGTACAACCAGGGCACTTCCCTATCCCATCGTTTCTGGTAGTTATCACTCTTCCCATGGCTAGCCCCACTGATAAGGCCAATGATAGCAATCTATTTTTTTCTGCTAGCAACCTGCCTTTTCAGTTCTCTCAAGGAACAGACGCCTGAGATCTCCATGATGACAGCCAACTGAATGTTTCTTCACTCATATCTCTCTCGCCCAGCATGACCCCAACTGCCAACTTCCCCCTCCCAATTTGCCCCCAAATCAGCAGGAAGCAGTCGAGAATTCAGCGCCCTTACTCCCCCACTTTCTATCCATAATTCACCTTTTTTTAAAAAAGATTTATTGATTTATTATGTATACAGAAGAGGGCGCCAGATCTCATTACAGATGGTTGTGAGCCACCATGTGGTTGCTGGGAATTGAACTCAGGACCTCTGGAAGAGCAGACAGTGCTCTTAACCTCTGAGCCACCTCTCCAGCCCATAATTTACCTTTTTATAATAATCAAAATAGAGGAATGTTGGCATTCTGGCCTGCCCCTTGGGGACCCAGCCTGTGTCCTGACATAAAGTCCCCTTTAAAAGAAAACTCCTCACCCCCTCCTCTATTCCCATGAGATGTACACCTCTCTCTCTCTCTCCTTTCTCCTTCTCTCTATTCCCTCTACCCTCCCCCACAAAAAAAAAAATCAAATCTTTGAAAATGGTAATACCTGTTGGTCTTCAAATTAGCATATAACCATGCTGAGTCTGGTCAGATAGTTTTAGGTGTAGTTAAGGGGTAAGTACACTAAACTTTGATTGTTCCTATCTGCTTATCATCTACAACCCTGTCTGGCAACAGCAGTGTGATTTTTCCTTTGTGGATAACATTCTTTCCCTACCCTCACATGATCTCATCCAGTCAAAGCCAGAAGTATCAGTTTTCTGAGAACCAGCTAACCAAAATTTAAATATTGGACCTCCTTGAATATATACTTTTCAATTTTATTTAATAAGGAAAAATTGTAAATGAATACATTTCACATCTATGAAATTTAACTCCCCAGCCCCAGGCCCTGTGACAGTACTAGTAAGAGCAAAGGTAAAGAACACACCTTGTGATGTTTCTTTCCTTCTGGATTGCTTCTACAGCAGGGGACAGTGGAGGAGGATAAGGCACATCTTTATTATACTGAGAAATTTGACCACAAAGGATGATGTGGCTGTTCTGATTCATCTGTATAGAGAAACACTGATGATTACACCCTTAGACACCTTTCCCATTGATTTATGACTACATCAATGAAAGCCTAGTTAACTACCACACTTAAACCTTTGTTGCCAATTAATTTCATTTATTTTGAAGATTTATCTATTTAAAAGTATTTTACATTTTTAATTTATTTGTGTGTGTCTCTGTGTGATGCCCACATGTGCACCTGCATGAATTTTAGTTCCCCATATGCATGCAGGTGTCTGTGGAGGCCAGAAGAAGGCCTCGGCTCCCCCAGAACTGGAGTTACAGATGGTTTTGAGCTGCTTGATGTGGGTGTCAGGATCCAAACTCAGTCCTCCACAAGAGCAGTAAGTATTCTTAGGTGCTGAGCCATCTCTCCAGCACCTACAAGTTTTATCAAGTCTACTCTGAAGGAATGTAGAACAGAAGTTTGGTAATCACCAAAAGAATTACATTAGTTGCCACTGACCTTGCTGTTTTATTGTAGTGTATTTATTTTTTAAAGCTTAATTTTATTATTTTTAATTATGTATATATGTGTGGGTCTGTGTATAGGTACTGTAACAGGTCCCCAGACCTTAGTAGGCCCTGAGACCTTACCACAACTGACTCCATGATGGAAGTACCATTCAGGATGTAAAACACAGAACTTTGACAGCACCACCTGCCAAAACAAAGGCCTAATCCATCAAAGTCCATAGTTCTTGGAAAGTCTCTAAGTGTACTAACCTTGCTTTTTGGCTTCTGTAGTTCCACTTCTAACTAACTGTCTTGTTAACTGCAGTGTACCCAGGACATGGATTTTGTGCTTAAAATGCTCACTCTAAGAAAGGCTCAGGGCTACACTGGGATCTGAACATTGGCCGGCTAATAAAGACTTTCTGTCGGCTTAAACCCATGTCCAAGTAGTCTTCTCTGGTGGCTACCCCACAAAGGAAACATGCATGTAAGTGCGGGTGCCTGATGAGGCCAGAGGGTCAGTTCTCCCTGGAGCCTGAGATACAGGTGGTCTGACCTGCTTGACAGAGATGCTGACATAGACTCAAACTCAGGTTCTCTGCAAGAGCAGTACACACATACTCTTATCCACTGAACATCTCTCCAGCCCAGTAATACATTTCTTTATATTTAAACAATATAATCTCAACTGTAAGTTTTACATATACTCAAGATCTATTAATTCTTATTATCAACTGTTGATATTTTACTACATTGTCAATAAAAATACATAACATCTATAACCTATGAAAATCATCTCCCTACCCAACTCAGGGGTTATGGCTGCAAGGTGATTGGTAGAGGGTGAGTTACAGGTCAGAATCTCACTATTTCAAAAGNGCAAATCTTAATTTTTCACAAAAGTAAATTGAAGGTGAAAATATATTGCTAGGCAGGAACTGAAATTCAGAACACAAATGTGCAATCAAGTGAAAGTAAGTGTCAAGAAGATCTTTTGCATAAATTAAATACAATAATCATGTTATTTGTCAAAATGAACACTACAGCTTTATAGCTCCCCTCAGTATCAAGCAAAGACATATCACAATAAATAAAATATAATAGCACATTTGTAACAGAAACAAATCAGCAAACCACCTGACTTATCACCGTATCACTGATGTCACCTCCAACATTGTCAAAGTAAACATCCACTCCAGCTGGGCATGATTCTCGGAGCTGTTCTGCTACATTTCCTTTTTTATAATTAACTGCAGCATCAAACCCCAGTTCTGAAGTCAAAAAGAGGCATTTCTCATGTGTTCCACAAATTCCCACCACTCTGGAACAGCCAAGCAGGCGGCCAATCTANGGAGGAATGTTTTGAAAATTAAATGGCTTTATATTCACACAAACATAAAAACGTCAAAGTACACAAGATATTACAAGTAGAAGAGAGTATTTGTCCTGGCTAATTTTTATGTCAACTTGATATAAGATAGCATCATCTGAGAAGAGGGAACTTCAATTGAGGAAATGCCTCCATAAAATCTGACTGTAGACAAGCCTGTAAGGGCATTTCTTTTATTAGTGTCTGAAGTGGGAGGGCCCAGCCCACTGTGGGTGCTACCACTGGGCTGGTGGACCTGGAGTCATGATGTTTCATCACATCAATATTAACCCTAAGACAGTACTCATCACAATTTAGGTTTTATTACAGTGCTTTTAACTAAAACACTTAAAGCATGGTGGTACACACCTTTGATCCCAGCACTCAGGAGGCAGAGGCAAGTGGATCTCTGTGAGTTCAAGGCCAGCTTGGTCTACATAATGCACCATACCCTGGAACTGTGTACAGTTCCATGACAGCCAAGGCTACATAGAGAGACCCTGTCTCAAAAAAAAGAATGAAATAAAGAGAGAGAAAAAAATTAAAGCTAAAGAGACTGAGAGCAGATAATGTGATCCTTAAAATCAAAACAAAACAAACAATAAAATGTAGTTTAAAATTCACAACTTTAATGTAATTTTCAAAATAAGTAATCAGGCCGGGTGGTGGTGGCGCACGCCTTTAATCCCAGCACTCGGGAGGCAGAGGCAAGCGGATCTCTGTGAGTTCGAGGCCAGCCTGGGCTACCGAGTGAGTTCCAGGAAAGGCACAAAGCTACACAGAGAAACCCT
>LZPO01029788.1:2569487-2582762 GCA_001675575.1 Neotoma lepida
GACTAGACAGGGTCTTACTCTGTAGCTGGCTATCCTGGAACTCACTATGTAGACCAGGTTGGCCTCAAACTCACAGAGATCTGTCTGCCTCTCTGTGCCTCCTAAGTGTATGTTCTCTATTAATATCAGTCTGCCTTTGGAAACACAGTTCAAAAAAAGTGAACTTGAAAAACTCTTAGAGGTTTGACTAGTATGAGCAGCCCCTGATTTTGATATCCAACATCACAAAAAACAGAAGGGAATAACATTTGAAGATTGGCCATTGTGTTGTTTCTGTTACTNCATACAAATCACCCTCAAACTTGGTGTCTTAAAACATGAACATTTATCTGGGAGTTGGTGCATGCCTTTAATCCCAGCACTCGGGAGGCAGAGGCAGGTAAATCTCTGTGAGTTTCAGGCCAGCCTGGTCTACAGAGCAAGTTCCAGTACAGCCAGGGCTGCACAGAAAATCCCTGTCTTGAAAGCTAAAACAAAACCCAAAACAAACAAATCAACATTTATTCCTCAGAGTCAGGAACCCAGGGGCACTGTTAGCCAGATACCTCCATTAAAGGTCTCTGTAGTCAAACTGCCAACTAGACTGTGGTCTCATGNAAAGACTCAGAAAGATTTGCTTCCAGGCTTTCTTACCTGACCTTCTATTCACAGGCTGTTAGATTAATTGAAGGTCCAGTTCCTTATTGACTAACATCCTCCCTCGGCTTCTTTCCACGTGCACCTTCTCCAAAAGACTGTGGTAGGCCAACGAGAGAGCCAGCAACTGACTGAAAACATGCATATACTAAATACCTGCTGCTTCCCCACATCAACTGGGAGAGGGGATGGGAGAACAGAGAACATGGTGAAAATAGATGCTGCAATCGTATGTGAGCACACACCTGAGCTGAGGACTGAACCCAGGTCATGGCGTGCCCTAAGCATGTCCTCTATTTCTGAACTATTTCCCCAGTCTCTCATCTGANTTTTAAGGAATTTTATAATGTTTGATGTTCCATTTCCCCCATTTAATTTCTTAAATTGGACCCTGAATAAAAAGCTTTTAGGATCAATATCATATAGGTGCAGCCACAGCATCAGCAGGGCATGGGCTTTCTTTACAAGTGTTCACCCTCAGCAGTGTATGGATCCACCATAACTGTAGCCTCAGATTAGTAGATCCAGCCCTTTGACCTCCTTTTCGATGACCTGCCTGTGAGAAGTCACTTTGGTTGACAGTCACCACGTATGGACATGGTCCTTACTTCTAAGTTGTACTTCCTTCAACTGCAAAAGAGCTGCCTGTTCTTTTTGTTTTTGTTTTTGTTTTTTCAAGACAGGGTTTCTCTATGTAGCCCTGACTGTCCTTGAACTCAGAGATTCACCTGCTTCTGCCTCCNGAGTNCTGGGGTTAAAGGCATGTACCACCACTATCTGGCAAGTTGCCTATTCTTATGGCCTGCCCTACCCTGGCAGAACCTTTACACACTGAGTTGTGGTGAGGTAGGATGGGAATAGGCCCAGATAGGAACATCTCATACTCCTCAGATTCAGCAGGAGCCCAGCAGTTGTTCAGGCATGAGGTCTTCCTAGATTGTTTGTTCCTGAGGTCTACTTTCAGAACACAGATGACTGCTTAGGATAAGCTTGTCCATCTTTATAATTTTGGTTCTTTTAAGGAGTTGGATTTGCTGATCTTTTCAGTTGACCATAATCACAGGATTAATTAGTTTATTCTTTTTTTTTTAAATTTATTTATTATGTATACAGTGTTCTGTCTGCATGTACACCTGCAGGCCAGAGGAGGGCACCAGATCTCATTACAGATGGTTGTGAGCCACCATGTGGTTGCTGGGAATTGAACTCAGGACCTCGGGAAGAGCAGTCTGGATTCTTAACCGCTGAGCCATCTCTCCAGCCCTAATTAGTTTATTCTTAAATCTCAAATAATCTAGAGAAAAAGTTGAGATTTTGAGGTGTACCCAAGCTGGGTGTAGTGGTGCACACCTTTCATTGGGAGGCAGAGGCAGGTGGATCTCTATGAGTTTGAGGCCAGTCTGGCCTATATAGTGAGTTCCAGTTCAGCCTAGGCTATATAATGAGAATCTGTCTTTAAAAAAAATAAAAAATAAAAACAAGCAAACAAACAAAAGTATATCCCAAGATAATGTCTGCAAAAGAAAATGTTTTAAAAAATGAGAAAGTGTCTCTTAATTCAAGTCCAGTATTTCAGAAAAGAAGAAGAAAGAGGAGCTGGATGTGGTGACTCAAGACTGGGCAGGAGGGTTTTCCAGATTCTCATTCAAGGAACTGAAATAAAATCCATACAGATTGCCAAGTAGCATGGAAAATTTATTTAAAGCAACACACAAAAAAGTTAGAAGACACTACAAGGGGGAGTGGGAGATACTCAAGGACATCCTTGTATAAAAGTCCAGAGAAAGAGTTTAGTTGCTGATGGGTATAGCTTACTACCCTTAGGTGGTTCTCTGTTTTGATTGATAGGTTATAGGTCCTATAATCATTTTTTCACTGTGCATGGCCTTACCCATAATGCATCAGGTTTTATGCATTTTCCCTAAAAGTTTACATGAGGACATAGTTTTGTCTTATTGCACATGCACCCCAAACCAAATCAGGTTAGATCATGCCCCTGACATATACCATGTACCAGGATATACTGGGAATAAATTTGAATAGAAATAGTGTAAATTTGATTGTCATTAGGGGCAGAGAAACATACTATTGTTCAGGAAGATTGTAGGAGCTACGCTGCNGAGTCCATTATTAGAAGAGGAGGTTGTACATAAAGCAATCCAAGTACAGTCCCAGATTGCTAAATTTATGCTTTCCTGCCTCACCTATAATNGTAAGCACTTGGGAGGCTAAGGTGAGAGGCTATGAGTTGGAGGGTAGCCTGGGCCACGTAATGAACCCCTGTTTTGCTAGTTTNGTTGGTTAGTTTTGGGTTTTGTTTTGTTTTGNTTTGCTTTGTTTGTCTTTTTTACGGGGTATCACTATGTCACCCTGGCTGTCCTGGAACTCTCAATGTATTGTAGGCTGGCCTCGAACTCCCCATGTAGCTGATGATGACTCCATTTTATTTAAATTGTCACAAATGATCCTTCTGTTTACTTAAATAAAATTATCTTTCTTAGGAGTTTTTTTCTAAATTATTAAATTTGCTACCATGTGTTGAACATCTCTGAGCTTGATTGTGTGTGTGGTTTCTGTGGATAGATAGCTGGGACTTTTATAATAATTAATAACAGACCATACTCATATAACTCATCCCTGCTCTTGGTACCAACCACTTATTGCCTCCTTTTCCTTTCTTCCCTCTTCCCCTCTTTCTNCTCCTCCTCCTTCCCTTCCTCTGCATTGATGAGTTTTATTTGAATGTTTGTTTTACATTCCTAAACAATGAATCCCAGGATTCACACACAAACCCCACCCCCACGTCTCTCTAGTTTCTTTATGGTCCATAATGCCAGCTGAGTTTGTCAATACAATGCAGCCAAACTTGATGGATGGGCATGGATGTTTTCTGCTGTTTTCCCAGGGATCTGAGCTGTACATTAAATCTGGGGTGAATCACTCCACATTTGTTCAGCATTGCTGCGAGGTTCATAGCAATTTCCCCAACTCTGTGAGCATCGATGATCTCAGATCCAGCAGTGTGACTGTGCCTCATCATCACAGTGTCTAGTGTGACTTTGGAGCACAGCCCAATAAATCTGACATTTGCCTTTCTATTTGGCAATGTTGATGCTCTTGAGAGCATGACACATCAGATAGGACATTTGTATGCACCATCACAGCGACACAGAAAGANGAAGCAAAGAGCTTAATCACTTATTCTGAGTCATCTTTTTATTTTTTCCACCCTACTGGTGCTACAGATGAACGCAGGGCCTTGCACATGCTAGGCAAGATCTCTGCACCTGAGATACACCTCCTACTCATCCACCATTGTTTTGTAACAAACATAATACCAGATCTAAAATGTCCAAAAAAAAAAATGTTGAATAGAAAAGGCAAGGTACAAAGCTGGAGAGGTGGCTCAGAGGTTAAGAGCACTGACTGTTCTTCCAGAGGTCCTGAGTTCAATTCCCAGCAACTACATGGTGGCTCACAACCATCTGTAATGAGATCTGGCACCCTCTTCTGTATACATAATAAAGAAATCTTAAAAAAAAAAAAAGGCAAGTTACAGGAGCTGGAGAAAATGGCTCAATGGTTAAGAGCAGTGGCTGCTCTTACAGAGGACCCAGGTTCAATTCCCAACACCCACATAGTGTCTCACAATTGCCCGTAACTCCAGTTCCAAGAATCCCCTTCTGACCTCCACAGGCACCAGGCATGTACATAGGGCACAGACGTACATTCAGGCAAAACACAGATACAAATAAATAAGTAAGCCTTTTAAAAATTTTAAAAGAGGACACATTGGTTTTTAGAGCATGCAGGTGGCTGTCTAGAATGAGATTTTATTCTGCATCGTGGTGTTATGTGAGGCACCGAGAGGCCTCACTCACATGTGATTAATGTAATCTTCTAAAGCCCTTCATTTTCTTAAGCCCTTTCAGAGCCAAACTGAGAGGTCACATATTGAAGCTCTGTGTTAGAAAGCAAGTTAAGGGCCTATCTCTGTCAGGCAAAGTTGTGAGAGAGAAAAAAAAACTTTAAAATGGGTTTTTGAGATTACTTTCAGTGAGCAAAAGATCGATATTGGCAAAATATTGAAACGGGCCACAGTAGACAGACACCATGCCATCAGGTGTTTCTGGCTTACACTGCCTTTGCCTGTTGTACATGGCCCAGTTGCAAAACAGTGCAAATATTCTCATTTGTAGAAATGCAAATGAGAATGAGCCCTAGAACACTACTGCTCCCTCTCCTTCTCCCCCAGATGGCACCGTGGCATCCATTAGACAAGTTAATTTTAGCACTGCTGTTCATCTTCCGAGCGCCAGCTTTGACGATTACCTTAGAGTCCNTTAGTCAGTTGTATTATTTTACTGTCCCCTCACCAGTTAATCTTTAGCACATGTTCATTTCTTTCTTTTTTTTTGTTTTTCTTGTTTTGTTTTGTTTTTCAAGACAGAGTTTGTAGGAAAATGTTTTGTCCAGTCCTGCCCGGCTCCCGNGGCTGCTGAGACCCAAGTAAACACACAGAGGCTTATATCATTTTTAAACTATGGCCATGGCAGGCTAGCTAGCTCTTACATCTTAAATTAACCCATTTCTATAAATCTATGTCCCCAAGTGTTCCGTGGCTTTACCTGTGTGCCATTACATGCTGCTCTCTGGATGGCAGGATGGCGTCTGCCCAGCTCTGCTTTCTTCTCCTCCCCCCTAGTTAGAATGTCCCGCCTAACCTTATTTTGCCTCATCATTGGCCAAACAGCTTTATTTATCAACCAATCAGAGCAACACATATTCACAACATACAAAACAACATCCGCCTCAAGAGTTTCTCTGTGTAGCCCTGGATGTCCTGGAACTCACTCTGTAGTCCAGGCTGGCCTTGAACTCACAGAAATCCACCTGCCTCTGCCTCCCAAGTGCTGGGATTAAAGACATGCACCACAACCACCCAGCAATTTTTTTCCTTAGGGTANTGAGAATCAAACCCAAACAAGTGCACCAACACTGAGCTACATCATGAGTGTAACAGGTATCGATTATATCTGTATGAATGGTAGTTTTTCTTTTTAAAACTGATTTTTCTGTAACAAGAGCAATAGATACTCTTCCATCTTATCTTTACCACTAGTGCGTAGAAAATAATACACCTCAGGGTCATGCTTTGCTATTCTGAGTATTTGTGGAGGTTCTTTATTTTGTCTTTTCTTTTGTTTTGCTTTTTTGATACAGACAGGTTCTCCTGTACCCCAGGCTGACCTCAAATTTGTCAATTATCTCTATTTCAACTCCCCCTTTTTTTTCCTTCCCGGTAATATTTTTATGTGGCTGTGCTTATTTTATAAACCTAGTCATAAAACAGGCATTTCCCCCCTCCTGTCTTTGTCTTTTGATGGGTTTTGTTTATTCATTGTTGGTTTTGTTTTTTGAGATAGGGTCTCATGTATCCCAAGCTGTCCTCAAACTTGCTATGTTACTGAAGACCTTCATCTTCTGAATCCCCCCGAATCTCCCCACCCCCATCTCCACCTCCTAAGTGCTGGAATTACAAGTCTGTGCTACCACACACCATGCTGTTTATGTGGTGCTGGGGATCAAACCAAAGCCTTTTGCATGTTAGGCAGAAGTACTCTACCAACTGAGCTGCACCCCTAGTGACCGCCTCTCCCCAGGCCATGTTTGTAAGCCCTGTTGGATGGTGTTGCCTTTGTTCGCTCTCTCAATCAGACTCTTCCAGTAGTTTCTGTTGGATGTTGTAAGCGCCCGATTTGAGATTTGAGTATATTTTACAATCAATCTGATGCTTCTNTTTATCTGTTTCTTGTTATATGTTCTGTTGTTTTTTAATTTAAAATTTTATTATTTATTGTGCATGGGTCCGCATTCCATGGTGCATTCGAAGAGATCAGAGGACTTTACAGAGTGTGTTCTCTCCTTCCACCTTTATGTGGGCTCCAAGGACCAAGCTCAAATTGCCAGGCTTGTGCAGCAAGCCCCTTCACTCACTGAGCCATCTCTCCAGCCCCTTTATTTTTGCTTGCTATATGCTCCATNAATACTCATTTGAAACCAAAAGTATGTCTATATAGATCATCCCCTGGACCACTTATAGACCACCCTCTATTCCAGTGGTTTTCAACCTTCCTAGACCCTTTAATACAGTTCCTCATGTTGTGGTGCCCTCCCAACCATAAAATTATTTTCGTTGCTACTTCATAACTGTAATTTTGCTACGTTATGAATNACGATGTTAATGTCTNTGTTTCCCAGTGGTCTTCGATGACCCCTGTGAAAGGGCNGTTCAACCCTCAAAGGTGTCGTGACCCACAGGTTCCCTCAAAGGTGTCATGACCCACAGTTTGAGAACCACTGCTCTAGCTGATGCCCTGGCATGTACAGAACAGAGATCTCAGAGCACTCCTGATCTGACAGCACATGGTAATGGTGTTGCCATAGTGACATTTTCCCATCTTATTAGCTAGATTACCAGAGTTTGCCCCTTTTACCTATATAACTTTATTATTGTCTTTTTTTTGAAGATTTATTTATTACGTATTCAGTGTTCTGCCTGCGTGTATACCTTTATGCTGGAAGAGGGGGCCAGATCTTATTACAGATGGTTGTGAGCCACCATGTGGTTGCTGGGAATTGAACTCAGGATCTCTGGAAGAACAGTCAGTGCTCTTAACCTCTGAGCCATCTCTCCAGCCCCTATTATTGTCTTGTTTAACAATTCTTTGCCTATATTTTCTCACTGCTGGTTTGAGCCTAGAGATTGTATTTCATTCATTTTTAGAGCCCGAGTGAGCAGTAGTCTTTGACAACTTTATGGAATGCAAAATAGCTGGGTGTGGTAGTTCACGCCTTTAATCCCAGGGTTCTGGAAGGCAGAGACTTTGGCACTCTGAGTTCAGGGCTCTCCTAGTCTACATGGTAAATTCCAAATCAGTCAAAGTTATGTGGTGGGTTCCTATCTCAAAAATAAATGAAAGAATATAAACCAGGGATGGTGGTGCATATCTGTATCGCATAGCTTGGAGTTGAGTGCTGCAGGAGGAGGGTTATTGAGAGTTTGTAGCTAGGCAGCCTGGGCTACAGAATAAGACCCTGTCACAAAAACAACAACAACAAAGCACAACTTGTATTTGTTAATTTTTTTTTTATTTTTCAAAAATAGGGTTTCTCTGTATAACAGTCCTAGCTGTCCTGGAACTCACTTTGGTAGACCCTGCTGGCCTCGCACTCACAGAGATCCGCCTGCCTCTGCCTCCAAAGTGCTGGGATTAAAGGCCTGCACCACCACCACCTGACCATATATTTGTTAATTTAATGAAATGTCTAGGGGTCTTCCTAAGAAAATGTTTTACATTTATTTAATGAGTGGGGTATGTGTGTGTGCACGCACACACACACTCGAACACCCAGAGAGCATCCACACATTCATACACAAGTATGTGCATATACCACAGTACACATGTGGAAGCCAGAGAATAGCTGGTGGGATTTGGTTCTTCCCCTCTACCCTGTGAGTTCTAGAGATCAAACTCAGACCATCAGGCTTATCAGCAAGTGTCTTTACCTGCTAAACCATCTTACCAAGGGCTGGAGGGGTTGTCACGGCAATTAAGAATACTTATTGCTCTTGCAGAAGATCTGGGTTCAGTTCCCAGCATCCATGTGTCATCTCACAACCCTTTTTAATTCCAGTTACAGGGCCTCCAACACCCTCTTCTGACTTCCCTGGGCACCAGGCATGCAGGTGGTATACATTCATGCAGGCAAAACAGTCACACACAAAATAAAATAATTCTTTTGTTTTATTTTTTGCAATGGGGTTTCTCTGTGTAGCCCTGGCTGTCCTGGAACTCACTCTGTAGACCAGGCTGGCCTGGAACTCACAGAGATTTGCCTGCCTCTACCTCCTGATTAAAGATGTGCACCACCACCATCCAGCAAAGTAAAATAATTAAAAAAAAATTAAACTATCTTGCCAGCTCCTAGAGGTTCTTTTTTGAGACAGTATTGGTTTCAAAATCACAGTGATTCTGCTTCTGCTTCCTGAGTGTTGGGATTACAGATGTGTGATATCATATCCAGTAGCACCAGACTATTGAGAACCTTAACATTCAGAGAACAATATTGTAAATCCTCACAACATGAGATCCATAACTGAATGATCATATCATTATCATGGCCCATTTCATTTTATCTAAATGTCTTCTTAACTGAGTTAGTTTTGCATTTCAGTGTGATTTGGAATGATGCAGCACTATTGTTAAACCGAGTGTTGAATTTCACTCCCCAAAGACTTTTTTCCCTTTAGTAATGGAAAACTGGAGCATACATTATTACAGTACTAAAACCTTTGCTTGTCATTTCACAAACACCTTTTTTTAAATGTTTTAATTTTTTTTCTCTTTTATGTGTAAGGATGTTTTGTGTGCAGGTATATCTGTGTACCATGTATATGCTCGATGCCTACAGAGGCCAGAAGAGGGTGTCTAATCCCTTGGGGCTGGAGTTATGGTCATTTGTGGGCTGCTGTGTGGGCGCTGGGAATTGAACTCTGGTCCTCTGGAAGGGCAGACAGTATGCTTTACCCGTGAGCCATCTCTCCTGCCCCTTCACAAGAATCTTAAAACAGAAGTTGAGTGGAGTGATTGCTTAGAGCAGGGTTCTTTTTTTTTTTTTTTTTTTTTTTTTGGTTTTTTGAGACAGGGTTTCTCTGTGTAGCTTTGGCGGCACCTTTCCTGGAACTCACTCGGTAGCCCAGGCTGGCCTCGAACTCACAGAGATTCGCCTGCCTCTGCCTCCCAAGTGCTGGGATTAAAGGCATGCGCCACCACCGCCCGGCTAGAGCGGGGTTCTTTACAGAAAAAGTAGGGATGTCATAACTGGCATTATTTATTCCATTATTTTGGAAGATTTGGGAAATATTAGGAGGAAGGGCCTAGTTAGAGGGAGTGGGTTGTGAGTGTGGGGGCTTTAAAGAGTGTCTTATCCCTGAGTCCTTCTTGTCTTTCTTTTCCTGCTTTCTGTCTATCGTGAGATGAACGTGCTTTACCACATGTTCTCTCACATGATGTTCACACCTGCTTCCCCACAGGCCAGAAGCAACAGAGCCAAGTAACGGTGAACTGAAACCCCTGAGACCGTGAGCCTAAACCAGTTCTTCCTTATGCTGTTAATCTCAGGTCATCATGTTAATATTCTGATCCTGCCCCTTGGGACCACCCTGAGTCCTGACTTAGAAGCCTCTTCTTAAGGAAAAACTCTGCCCCTTTCTCTCTCTCTCTCTCCTCACTCCCACGAGGTGTGCACCCCTCAACCCCTCTCCCTCTCTTTCCCTCTCTCTTTATCTCTTCTTTCCTACCGTCTCTTCGTCTCTCTATTACAATAACCCATTTCCACGCGGAGGTATCGTCTGGGCTGTGAACGTTCACAAGCCGCCCCTCCGTCCCACCTGAGTGGAGTGGGCTGCCCACCAGCCCACAGCTGCATCTGCCCAGCATGCCAGCATGGTTCCCTGCACGAGTGGGATACCCTGGCCTGGCCAGCTGGGGGTTTCCCATGCGTGCATAATTCATAACAATCATCACAACAACAAAGAATTGCCTGACGTGTACTTCAGAGCACATTCCAAGTCAGCCACCCTCTCTGCCTGGAAATATTTTGCAGAACTATTTCAAGTGATTATATTTTACTTTTCAAAAGCTATTATATTTTACCATGTTTTATTATTATGTTTTTCTATGTTTATGGTTATATTTATCATTTTTACTACTATATATCTACTGTAAAAGAATCATAAAACNTCACTGCATACTGCAGTAAATGAACGGCATTCATTTACAAATGAATGAATGTGTGGCACATACCTTTAATCTCAGGCAGAGGCAGGCGGATCTCTGTGAGTTTGAGGCCAGCCTGGTCTACAGAGCTAGTTTCAGGACAGCCAAGGCTACACAGAGAAACCCTGACTCAGAAAACAAAAAAACAAAACAAACAAATGAATGAATGCTGAGAAGAATGACTAAATTCATCTTTGACTTCTTTACCTGGTCTGGAATGGTAACTCAGTAGGTAATTGCACTCTCACCCAAGCCTGAAGGCCTCAGTTCAATCCTTGCAACCCTCATGGTGGAAAGAGAAGTGATTCCTGCAGGCTGTCCTCTGACCTTCAGGGAACTGGGGTTCAGTTCCCAGCACCTACACTAGGTGGCTCACAAACACTTGTAACCCCAGTTCCAGGGATCCAACACCCTCTGGCCTCCATGGGCCACCTGAATGCATGTGATGCCTACAAACTCATGCAGGCTCACAGAGACATAAATAAAACTAATAAGTAAAACCTTAAAAAAAAACCAGATAAATCATTTTTGTTTGTTTTTGGAGACAGAGTCTCTATCTAGTCCCACCTGGCCTGGAACTCAAAATGTAGACCAGGATGGCCTGGAACTCACAGAGATCTGCCTGCCTCAGCCTATAGAGTGCTGGGATTGAAGGCATGTACCACCACTGCCTGGTTTGAGACTTGTTTTTCTTCTGTTAATCTATTTTAATGGCAACTTAATTTATGCAAAGAGCCTAGGAGGCCAAAGGGAAGCATTCTCCCAGCCAAACACTGGCATGAGCATACAACTTTTTTCAGTTGATTTTATTTTATTTTTTTTTAAAGATTTATTTATTTATTTATTTATTTATTTATTTATTTATTTATTTATTTATTATGTATACAGTGTTCTGCCTGCATATATCCCTGCAGGCCAGAGGAGGGCACCCAATCTTATTACAGATGGTTGTGAGCCACCATGCGGTTGCTGGGAATTGAACTCAGGACCTCTGGAAGAGCAGTCTGGATTCTTAACCACTGAGCCATCTCTCCAGCCCCTCAGTTGATTTTATTATTCCATCAGTCTGAACAAAAAATTCCACCAGGCAATGGTGGCACACGCCTTTAATCCCAGCATTCGGGAGGCAGAGGCAGGCGGATCTATGTGAGTTTGAGGCCAGAATGAGCTACCGAGTGAGTTCCAGGAATGGCGCCAAAGCTACAGAGAAACCTTGTCTCGAAAAACAAAACAAAACAAAACAAATCCATTAAACTCTAATTAAAGTAAGATCTTTAGACAAAATAGGAAGAGATGTTAGGAGAGGGCAGAGGGGTATATCTACAGAAGGTGTGTCGAATAAAATCGGTCATTGTCTTAGGGTTTGTTTTTGGGTTTTGTTTGTTTGTTTGGTTTGGTTTGGTTTGGGTTTTTCAAGTAGTCCTGGCTGTCCCGGAACTCACTCTGTGGACCAGGCTGGCCTCAAACTCACAGAGATCCAACTACCTCTGCCTCGGAGTGCTGGGATTAAAGGTATGCACCACCACAGCCCGGCGTCTTAGAGTTTCTTTTGCTGTGGTGAAACACCGTATCCATAAGCAATTTGGAAAAGGGAGAGTTTGTTTCATCTGACAGTTTGTAGTCCATCATTCAAGGATGCCAGGGCACAACGTGGAGGTGAAAACTGAGGCAGAGGCCATGGAGGAGTGTTGTTTACTGGTTTACTCCTCTTGGTTTGCTCAGNCTGCCTTCTTATAACACCTAGGACCACCAGCTCAGGAATGGCACCACCCACAGCGAGCTGGGCCCTCCTACATCAATCGTCAACCAAGAAAATGCCCTACAGACTTGCCCACAGGCTAATCCTATGGAGTCATTTTCTTGGTTTAAGAGTACTTCTTCCCAGATGTCTCAAGTAGACATAGAGCTAGCCAGCACAGGTGAAATCAGCTGAAAGAGGTGTCAGGAACAATGTCTAAAACAACCTGCACAGAAGTCCTGGACAATGGTTTGAGGTTGCTCTCAGGAAGAGCTTTCACTTAAACCTCTGTGTTCAGAAACAGGATTACAAAGAAGCCAACTCCTGAACACTGTGGAAGAACAGCCACATGACAGATAAACGAAGCAAAAGCGGACAAGTGCATGAATAAAGATGTAAGTGGGTTGTTGTTGTTGTTGTTATTGTTGTTTTGTTTTGTTTCCTGTGTGTGGTGGAGGCTCCTGTGTTGAGGAGGTTACTAAGAATTTTTATTCTTTCTTTTTCCTGGGTGACAGCTGCTTGNTGTCAAAATGGACAAGTTCACGAAACCTGGGAAAGTGGTCCTGATCCTGGCTGGACGCTACCCTGGATGCAAAGCTGTCATCGTGAAGAACACTGATGATGGCATCTCAGACCCTTACAGCCATGCCCTGGTGGCTGAAATGGACCACTATTCCTGAAAAGTGACAGCTGCCATGGGCAAGAAGAAAATCGCCAGAAAAGATATCAAAGATCAAGTCCTTTGTNAAAGTGTACAACTACAGTCGTCTCATGCCCACAATGTGGTCCTCTTTGGATAGCCCNTTGGACAAAATTGTTGTCAACAAGGCTGTCTTTAGAGACCCAGCTCTGAAACNCAAGGAGCAGGTCAAGTTTGAGGAATGATGCAGGGAAGAACAAGCGGTTTTTCCAGAAGCTTCACTTACAGGTATATTTTTGTTTCCATCATTAAAATTTATTTAAGAAAGAGAATTTTCATTCTAAGGCCTTCTCACCAAGAAGAAACTCTTGGTTAGTAGCTCCTTAGATGATTGCAGATTCCTGATGGTACACCATCTA
>LZPO01029788.1:2603259-2627782 GCA_001675575.1 Neotoma lepida
GTCATTTTGAAGAGGGAACCCCAGTTGAGAAAATGCCTCCATAAGATCACTGTAGGCAAGCCTGTAGTGCATTTTCTTAATTAGTGATTGGTGGGGGATGGTGCAGCCTGCTGTGGGTGGTGCTATCTCTGGGCTGGTGGTCCTGGGTTCTGTAAGAAAGCAGCCTGAGCAAATAATGGGGAGCAAGCCAGTAAGCGGCACCCCTCCATGGCCTCTGCATCAGCTCCTGCCTCCAGGTTCCTGTCCTGACTTCCTTCGATGATGGACTGTGATATGAAAGTGTAAGCCAAAAAAACCCTTTCCTCCCATGTTGCTTTTGGTCATGGTGTTTCGTCACAGCATTAAAAACCTAACTAAGACCCCTCCAAACGTTGTTTCTAAAGTGTCCCTGTTTCTTCTCCAAAGACCCTCTTCCATCGCAGTTGCTGGAGCTCAGCTCTGCTCTCATCTTGCCTGTAGCAGGTCAGCCTTTCTCCTCACACCACCCTGCTGCTTACTGCCTGGCCTACTGAGAGGACACTTCTCTCAGTACTGCCTGCAGGGAGTCAGTGTAGCTTGGAATTGCTGCCCTGTAGAGTGTAAGGCAGGAAGCACAGAGGAAACCTGGAACTAGAGTCCCGTGTATCTCAGAAGCCAAAAGCCAGGCTGACTTTCATAGTGACCACACATGCACACATACGCACACCATGCATACACCACACCCCCCACATACCACATACATACACACCACATATACAATACACTCCCCCACATACCACATACATACACACCATATATACACACATGCATACACTACACCCTCCACATACCACATACATACACACCATATATACACACACCATGCATACACCACACCCCCCACATACCACATACATACACACCATATATACACACACAGACCCTACACATACCACATACACACACACAGAGACTCTACACACACCATATACACATAATACTCCACAAACACATACACCACATACATTACACATACCATATACACACATACACACACACATACATGCACACCCCACATACACACCCTGTCTCTTGCCATGTGATGTTGAGACTCTGCGCTAAGGGAGCCATTTACGAATGTGTCCCTGAATCTTGGACCAGAACCATAAGCAAAAATCTCTTTTCTTTCACTCTGTCTGTAGTATTGCTGCCATTGAAAACAGAAAGCATGTAATTTACTATTTGTTGAGAAAGTTAGTGTCAAAGCTTTTCCTAGTCCGATACTGCTGATCCGTTGATGTGATGTCATTCCATGTGGTCCTCTATGTACCATGTTTGGTCCACTTTAGAAGCTTCAGCAGATTTAGGTCAGACTGTTTAGGCCAAACTACTTCTGGAGTTATCCGGCTTTGTAAATCAAAATCTAGGATGCCCAGTTAGATTTGAATTTGAAATGAGTGTTGAATACTTATTTAGTCTATCTCAGAATATTTGAAACATACTTACACTAAAAATATCTGACACTTATTTAACACTCAAATTTAACTGGGAATTCTGTGCTTTATCTGGGAACCCCAATGATTAGATACTGTTTTAGGACTAAGCCTTGAGGTACCCCAACCTGGACAGGTTTGAGAATGGGAGGACCCTGCTCAGAAGACTCAGAAGAGGACCAGAAAGAGATGTGGAGGGTGGTTGGGGGCAGGAGAGAAGATCATCATTAAAAACAAGAAAGGTGCAGGGAGAGACAGAGACAAAGACAAAGACAGACGGGGACAGAGACAGAGAGACAGATATAGACACACACACACACACACACACACATACACACACATACACACACACACACACAGAATATAGTCAGCTATGCCAAATGATACTGAGGGGCTAAGTTTGATGTGGAAACAGATGGACCTATTGGATTTAGCAGCATAGAAGAATCTAGCAGCCTTGGCAAGGGAGACTTTAGTAGAGCAGTAGGGGCAGGTAAGTGAGTAGGACGTGAAGAAGGGAACCAGGGAGAAGAGATTATCGGAACCAAGAACAAGAGAATAAAGTGGAGGCAAGGAAGAGAAGTTTCCAAGATGCCCCGTGTCATGGGGTGCTGGTGACCGGGCTGAAAAGTGGCTCTGGAGACTGTTGACAGAATCCACACAAGAACAAGGAAAACCTGCAAGACAGTGAAGAGCTGATTGAACCTCTGAAACAGGGACTTTCCATTTCAACCAGGAAGAAATGCTGGGGTACAGAACTTCTTGCAGGCTTTGCCCCTCTGTTCTCATCCCAGATAAGCACGTGGACCAAGACACCTGACATTGCCAAAAGCAAGAAAGCAGGACACACACTGAGGCCCATCATAAGCACACAAGGACCCCCAGGATGGCTTGGTGTAGGTTAAGGCTCATGCGGCATGTAGGGGTTCCCTCACTGGATTCAAGTGGAGTTTTAAAACGTTCTGCTCTGGCTGCCCCAGGATTAGCAATGTGTCTCAGCAAGTGATTTAAAATCATTACTTGTCTCTTTTGGTTGAACCTCAAATGTTGGAAAGGTCCACAGCTTGGCAGGCTGGATGGTACAGCTGAGCATCGAGAGGACATGTCCCAACCGTCTGTTATCCCACTTAATGCCAGCCTGCTGTCCTTCCCACTGCTGGGGAGTCCTGGATCTGACAGACAGATTAGAGACACAGACAGCTGCTGCTCTGGACTCAAACAGTTGCTCCTAGAGTCTCTTGGGTGGTGGTGGAGGGGAGATGTTACTGAGTTGATTTTAAGTGCTTTGCCTGGAAGTATGGAATTTTCCCTCCATCTCACAGGTCCAGAGAGTTTTAGGGGCAGAGACTAAGGATGCTGTCTTTGATTTTTCTCCAATCAGACCTTCTCAATGAATTTCAAACTGTGTTCATTAACTTTGAGGGGAGGGGCCGGCGGGGTGATTCAGGGATGTCAATGAGATTAGAATTTAATTAAAATGCATTTAACTATTCTTTCTTTTCTCTTTCTTCNTTCCTTCCTCCCTTTCTTTCCTTTCTTTCTTTTTTTGTTTGTTTGTTTTTCAAGACAGGGTTTCTCTGTGTAGCCCTGGCTGTCCTGGAACTTGCTCTGTAGACCAGGTTGGCCTCAAACTCAGAGATTCACCCATCTCTGCCTCCCAAGTGCTGGATTAAAGGTGTGTGCCGCCACAGCCCGGCATATTTAACTATTTCAAAAAGAACAATTAAAATATATTTTAGTTCAAGTTGTGTGGTGGTACACAACTGTAATTTTAGGCTCAGATGGCATGGCTTGAGCACAGGAGTTCAGACTAGCAGGGGTAATACAACAAGTTACCCATCCCCAAGTGTTTAGACCATAATACTATAAAGAGTTAAATACTTATTTTAGTGTGTTGATATCTTAGTGGCTTACATTGCATCACTAGGCAAACCAATTCTTTGAATTGTATTATTTTTACTAATATTCTTTTTTTTTCTTTAAGAGAAGGATTAGAAATACAAATAAACCCAACAGCTGGTTTAGGGTTCTCTTATTACCCTCTCCTTTTCCAGAACCTTCTTTCTCCTTATATAGCTATGACATATCTGTCATGACTGATGGACCAACATTTATAGACAAATTATTAACAGATGTCCATAATTTGTTTGGATTGCCTTAGTTTTTAACCAATGACCTTGTTTTGGTTTCAGAATCCCCTTTACGGGGCCACCTTACAGTAGATGTCCTGTTTCTTTACGATCCTCTTGGCTGTGACAGTTTCTTTGCTTTTGGTGGCCTTGTCAGCTTGGGAAATAGAGTGGGGTGACTTACAGGGTGACTTTCTAATGGGACTTGCCTACTGTTGGGGTTGTTGTTTTGTTTTCCTCATGAGGGAGACTTGGGTTTGGGGATTTGGGTGGGGTTGGGGGTTCATGACCTCATATCAAAGACACATAATGTCAACATGACTTGTAATTGTTGATGTTGACCTTGATCAGAAACTGTTTCTTTTCATTCTTTATAACTTTATATGGACAGGAGAAGGGTGCNGTGGTTAAAAGTGGGTGCTTCTCTTGCAGAAGACCCAAGTGCTGTTCTCAGCACCCACATTGGGTGGCTCACAGCTGCCTGTAACTTTAACTCCAGGGCATCTGATGCCACTGGCCTCCATGGGCACATTACCCCCAACTAAAAGCCAAAATAAATCTTTTATTAAAGACAAACCTTTATGTAAGCATACGGGTTGGGGTGTGTGGCTCAGTGGTAGAGTGTTTGCTTAGCGGGCATAAGGTTCTGGGTTCAATTCTCAGCACTGAACATAAATAGATACTATACATACATTTATGTAAGTATAGACTCACGGGTATTTATTTAATACTTAAGCATTATAATCCAAAACCATTTTATTTTATTTTGTTGCTTAACCTGTTCCCACCATGGCTCTTGGGGCTCTTGTTATTGACTTCTGTGTCCTTTTGCAAATCTCTGTCAGTGCAGTGTTTTGCTTCTTAACCTTGTCTTTTAAATTTTTAGTTTAATTATTATGTGTGTCATGGGGGAGGGGTGGAGGTCAGAGGTCAATTTTGTAGNGTCCATTCTCTCCTTTTACCTTTATGTGGGTTCCGGGGATTGAGCCCACGTTGTCAGACTTACATCTTTGGGTGACAGGCACCTTTCCTGCTAAACCCTCTTGCTGGCTCTATTTCTTCCTTCTAGGTTAAGTTTTGTACAGACTTTCACACAAGCCACAAGCTTCTGTGGCATCGCCAGTCTAGTCTGGCCCTTACGGGTGTGTCGAGGGCATGCTGCAGTGCTGCATCGGTCTGTCTGGACATGTCCCCTTCTGAAGATCAGAGCTGTGGGTTGCTCAGCTTTTTGCTTTCATACACAGAGGACTCCATCCAGCAGGCCCACAGACAGAAAAACAGAAGACAGGAAGAGCGAGGAGCTATCTTGTTCCTTAGTCTCGTTCAAAAGTGTTAGATGTTGTTGCCCGATTTTGTGTTTATGATGATGGTGAAATGTGGATATTTTGGATATTTTGACAGTTACTCATTCAACTCCAAAATAAAACATTTTGCTGCTTTTCTTTTAGGCTTCCAGCTTGGTTTGAGAAGATTTTAACCTCCAAAGACACACCAGAGGGTTCGGGATGTACTCAGTTAGCGTGTGTGATCTCTTATACACATCTAGATGTGTATAAGAGACAGGTGTGGGGTGGTGATGCTGGTGGTGATGGCAGGCAGATTAATCTCTAGGTTTAATCCCAGCACTCAGAGGCAGAGGCAGGCAGATAGATCTCTGAGTCTGAGGCCAGCCTGGTCTACAGAACAAGTTCCAGGACAGCCAGGGCTACACTGAAATATCCTATTTCAACTCCCCCTTCCCCCCGCCACACAAATGAATACAAATCTTGGAGTGGGACTGCCTTGATGTAGGCCCTTGACTACCGGCAAGTCACTCACTCCTCCATACCTCAGTTATATAAGGAGAATGTTACTGATCCCGCCACCTCAAAAGACTTCAGTGAGTTACCATATGGACGATGATGAGAATCAGGCCTGGCCTATAGTGAGAACTATGCAGTGGTTTCTATCATCGTTCATAACCGTCCAGATCAGAGTCTCCTCAGAAGCCATTCATATTCAAGCAAAACACCAAAACCCGGCTCACTGCTGAGACTGACACAGATCGCTCAGAACTCTGACTCTAAAATGCAGAGGAACTGGCTGATTTAAATTCTAAAAGGAGAGAAATTATGGAAAGGATGCTGAGCTGCTCATAGGCACTCTGGGAGGGCTGGAGGGCCAGGGTCAGGGCATAAGTGGGAACAAGGCCAAACAGTGCCACCTAAGCCCTCCGGTGACCTTGACAACCTGTGCTGTACTCAGGGGCAGGGCCTGAATGATGATCTGGTTGCTGTTCCTCTGGGATCTGGACAAGGCTGTCGTAGCCCTGTGGCCACTGTCACTGGGCTCTGTGGTTGATGTGGGCTCCTGATTCAGAGTCCCAGGGCACTACACCTGGGTGACTGAGTGCAGATCACGTGTCTAAGCCTGTGGCTAAGGAGGGCTGGCAGGCAAGTGCCTGAAATTGCCGGGGATGGGGGAAGGGAGTTGGGGGGGTGTAGAGGCTGTCTCTTATACACATCTTGTGCATAAGGTTCTGGGTTCAATTCTCAGCACTGAACATAAATAGATACTATACATACATTTATGTAAGTATAGACTCACGGGTATTTATTTAATACTTAAGCATTATAATCCAAAACCATTTTATTTTATTTTGTTGCTTAACCTGTTCCCACCATGGCTCTTGGGGCTCTTGTTATTGACTTCTGTGTCCTTTTGCAAATCTCTGTCAGTGCAGTGTTTTGCTTCTTAACCTTGTCTTTTAAATTTTTAGTTTAATTATTATGTGTGTCATGGGGGAGGGGTGGAGGTCAGAGGTCAATTTTGTAGAGTCCATTCTCTCCTTTTACCTTTATGTGGGTTCCGGGGATTGAGCCCACGTTGTCAGACTTACATCTTTGGGTGACAGGCACCTTTCCTGCTAAACCCTCTTGCTGGCTCTATTTCTTCCTTCTAGGTTAAGTTTTGTACAGACTTTCACACAAGCCACAAGCTTCTGTGGCATCGCCAGTCTAGTCTGGCCCTTACGGGTGTGTCGAGGGCATGCTGCAGTGCTGCATCGGTCTGTCTGGACATGTCCCCTTCTGAAGATCAGAGCTGTGGGTTGCTCAGCTTTTTGCTTTCATACACAGAGGACTCCATCCAGCAGGCCCACAGACAGAAAAACAGAAGACAGGAAGAGCGAGGAGCTATCTTGTTCCTTAGTCTCGTTCAAAAGTGTTAGATGTTGTTGCCCGATTTTGTGTTTATGATGATGGTGAAATGTGGATATTTTGGATATTTTGACAGTTACTCATTCAACTCCAAAATAAAACATTTTGCTGCTTTTCTTTTAGGCTTCCAGCTTGGTTTGAGAAGATTTTAACCTCCAAAGACACACCAGAGGGTTCGGGATGTACTCAGTTAGCGTGTGTGAAGCCTTGGGTTCAATACCTAGCAATGCAAAATGATAAACATATGAAGGAGCAAAGTGTGTGTGTGTGTGTGTNGTGTCCACTATTGCCCTGTTGCTGGTTGCCAGGAAGCAGGCCAACCATCCAGCAGCCAGATGCACCTTCCTGAGGCAGGTCCAAACAGGAGGCCTTCGGCTGGCCTGTGGTGACTGCTGCCCCTGCTTTCTTATTCATCCTCTAGATGGGGAATCCAGAGCAGCCTTCTTTCTGTCTTTTATTTCTTATCTGGAGGGAGAGAGAGAGAGAGAATGGCGAGCAAGGACAACAGCCCCCACCCTGGGCTTGTTCTTTTAGAAGTCTTCTTTCTGCTGGGCCCTGGGGTAGCAGCTGTCACCTGCTGGACTCTGACCTTTGCCAGCCTCTCTGGCCTCCCATCAATATTGCTNACCTTTTACCCTCATCTTTGACTTGCTCTGGGTCCTGCGTTCCTACCCTGGTTCTCAGTCAGATCCTGCCTTCTGTGTGCACCAGCACTGTCTCTTGGCCTAGCCAGACAGATGTGAACTGACTCAGCTACTACACAGGAAGCTCTCTGACAGCAGGGTTCCAAACCTCCCCTCACAGGGCCTCCTCAGCACCCAGCAGTGCCTGGCCCAGCACACCTTGTTGAAGTGATGCGTGACCTGTTCTTTTGGGTGTGGTCCACACCTCATCATGACTAATTAGAGCAGAGGGTGGTGGAAGAGCCGAGAGGGCGTTTGTCGTGAACCGTGTGGCAGAGACTTTCCTTCCACACCACCTGGGGCATTCCTGTCTTGTACGGAGACTGGATATTTAGAGCTGAAAGATGAATGCCATCAGGGAGATTTGGGGTGTGCCCTCAGGCTAGAGTGAGGAAAATGGTCTTGAGCATCCAGAAGAACTTCAGGATCAGCCCGAGTCAGCTGAGCTAAATCAGAGAGGAAGATATGCTTTCCTGGCCCCCATTCCAAGACCTGTATTCAACAACACAGGTGTTGGGTGCCATGCTAGGTTCTCTGGGATTTGATGGTGAATGAGATATACTCCCTGCCCTCAAGGGAGACAGAGGGACCTGGTATTTGTAGTTGATAATGATGCATGCTCTAATAATAACAGCTAACATTTATTAAATGCTCACTATGTGTCAGACTCTGTACTCAAAGATATTGACCATTGTTTCGTGTAATTGTAACTGTCACAGTGTTTTTATTATTGCCTTCTTACAGAGGAGGAAATGGAAGCCCAGAGACATTAAGTGAGTTGCTTAAGGTCACACAGCTGAGGCAAGAGGCATACCTAGAATTTAAATCTAGGTAGTTTTTGGCTGGAGAGCTGGTTTAGCAGTTAAGAGGACTGGCTGCTCTTAAAAAAGACCTGGGTTCAATTCCAAGCACCAACATCGTGGCTTACAAGTGTCTGTAACTCTATTTCCAGAGGATCCAATGCCCTCTTCTAACTTTGGAGGGCAGCAGGCACACACATGGTGCACATACATACATGCAGGCAAAACATTCATACACACACACACACACACACACACACACACACACACACACACACACACACACACACACACACACACACACACACACACACAAAAATCCAAGTAGTTTGGCTGTGGAATCCTATGGTTGCAATTGCCCTGCCATGGTTCTGCCTCATGATAGAGGAAAGCCCAGGGTATATGGAATTATACTTGACATAGGAGGGCAAGGGAGTCCTTCATGAACAGGTGACATAGAGCAGAGTCCAAAAGAATCCGTTAGAAATAGGAGAAGAAAGGGAGAATGTTATGTAATGGCTTCCTCTGAGATTGAAACATTTCATTCTGCGGGAAGCTCCTTGAGCAGGAAAGTACAACTCAAGATAGCTTCAGGAAGTCCCTGAAACTGACCAGATTCACTAGCCCATCCCTTCTAGAGTAAGCAGAGCCAAGCTGCAAAAACGCCTCTCAGGTTGCCAGCTGCAAAGACGGCTCTGAGACCACACCAGCTGCCTGGAAGAGGTTTAGACCAACTGGGGCACCTGAATGGACACTCTCCAGCCTGTTGAGCTGCCTGCAGGCTGTGCAGTTCACTCAGGTTCCCAGCTTTGCGAGCTGTCACCCATGCTGGGGTAGGCCTTGGTGACACAGCTGTCTTTGAGACATGTCTGCTCCTGTAAGTAAACCCAATAAAACTCACTGGCTCACCAAATTGGACTTTGGTGGAATCTGTACTTTGGTCTGTCATGGGTTCCCTATCTGGGGTGAGCAGATATGTGTGTTGTGTCTCCCCAAGGAATGTTTGTCACACAACAGAGAGAAAAACACATTCCAGACCAAGGGAACAAAGGCAAGGGAGGAGGCCAGTTCGTTGACTACTGGTTAGTAAGCTCCAGTGATGGGTCAAGCATACCCTTAGAAGCCTTCAGTGACCATAAATCATGTTACATCACTGGCTTAGATAAAGAAAAGACTTGACAGAGGAGAGGCTGGATGGCTCAGTAGGTCTCTGTCACAAAGATACCTCAAATCCAGGCTGAGAGGTCAATNCTTTATCCACAATTGGGTNGAGTAGGGGGTAGGGAATGCTGCAGAATAGACAGGAAGTTTCCACAATCAGGTTTCACTTCAGAAAACTGGCTTTTCACCAGACTTGGAGAAGGACTTCCCGCTGTCCTTGGATACCAAAAGCCTCTCCTAGTCATTCAGTCAACAAGAGGTGGTGGCTTGAATTGGGGCCTGGCAGTAGTAGCACAAGGGAAAAGTAGTCTNGGTACAGCTGCTCTGCTGCAGGGGATTAACCATCAAATCAGAAGACCAGTGGGGACCAAAACACCCCTCCAAGTCTCTAGGGATCAAGAGTCAGCACTGGTTCAGTGCCAGACAGTTGGCCAAAACCTAAACAGGAAACTGATATTAGAGATTTATTTTTAATTATGTGTGTGTGTGTGTGTGTGTGTGTGTGTGTAAGTGGGTATATGAATATGTGAGCACATGTTCCCTTGGAGTCCAGAAGAGGGTGTCAGATCCCCAGAGCTGGAGTTTCAGGCATGGGTGCTGGGACCTGAACTTCCGTCTTCTGGAAGGGTAGCAAGTACTCTTAAGAGCTGAGCCATCTCTCTATTCTTGGAAGCCCATTTTAGAAGGAAAAGCCCAACAGAAGGTAATTTATACTTTATCTTTTAATTCATTAATTTTGGTGCTAGGATTGAACCCAGGGTCTTATTTATGACAAATGTTTTCGCATGACCTAGATACCCATGCTCTAATTTACTTTAAGCATCTTTATTGAGATATAATTCACATGCTATCCAGTTCATCCATATAAACTGGATCATTCAAAAACAAAGAGGAAGTCAAGTGTGGTGGTACATGCCTTTAGTCCCAGCACTGGGTAGACAGAGAACAACCTGGTTTACATAGTGAGTTCCAAGACAGCTAGGGCTAATAATTGAGTCTTGTATGTGGGGGGGGATAATACAATTAGATTGTTTTTATCTGGCCAGGCAGTGGTGGTAGATAATCCTAGCACTTGGGAGGCAGAAGCAGGCAGATTTCTGTGAGTTCCAGGCCAGCCTGATCTACAGAGTGAGTTCCAGGCCAGCCTGGGCTACAATGAAACCAAGTCTTCGGGGGAAAAATGTTTTTACCCACAGATTGGAGCCATTTTCCTAATCATTTTAAGGCGTTTTCATAATTAACTTGCTTTTAAAGGAAAGTTTGTGTTATCACCAGGAATGGAAAACTTGTGTCATCTGCCATCTATAGACAGCAAAATGAAAATAAATAAAACAACAGGAGCTGGGTAATGTTATTAAATACATTCCAGCCAATGTTGCCCTTGGTTCATATGAAATTGAGACATCTTCCTTTTTGGGGGGGTGGGGAGTAGGCAGGTGTCAAGGCCCGTGGAAGATGCCCAGAGCTAGACTGAGACACTGTCNGTGGNAACATCAGAAAAATCAAAGGAGAACTGAAAAGGAAAGTGACTTCTTCATGCTGTGCATTAAAGCCACATCCCAAGGCATCTAAAGTCATTTTGTGTTTATATGCCGTACTCAACTCCTCCAGGTAGAGTAAGGTGACTTACTCTACGATGTCACCAGGAGTGGCAGACGGGCTCATCACTCAGGTGTCTTCATTTCTAATGCCTGATTTTTCTCCTCTGTATCATAATCTTCTTTGCAATCATTAGTGTAAATTAGGTCAAGTGCCTAATGTGTGTGCCATGCAGTCCCGTCGCAAATGTAGAAACCGGAACTTAAACAGGATGCCTTGGAAACAGTCTAATCCCACTCAAAAGAGAAATGTAGACCATGTGTCAAGTACAACCTACTTTGTAGCCAATCTAGACATCCAGTTGACTGGAACCTACAGCTGACAATACAACTAACAGCCCAGAATTACAGCGATCCTCCTCNGGTCTGCGCTGAAAGCGAGCTTCTGGATCTCTCAGCCTGCCCCAGGTCCTGCCTGACTTTCAGTCTTGATCTCTAATTTGATCTGTCTTCAGCTCTGAACGAACACTGTCCCCTTGGCCCAGACACCGATGTGGCTTTCGGCATCATGGGTAGGAGGGGAATTAGCCGGTGGACTAGGGAGATGTGTTATATATGAGAGACAGAGGAGAGGGTGTCAGCAACAATGGAGAGTCAGGAGTTCTGTCCTTCTTGCAAGCTAGCAAATGAGACTGACAGTCTCCGGACACAGGACTTCTGGGTGCACAAAAAAATGAACATCTTGCTGGGCGGTGGAGGTGCACACCTTTAATCCCAGTACTCGGGAGGCAGAGGCAGGTGGATCTCTGTCAGTCTGAGGCCAGCCTGGTCTACAGAGCAGTTGCAAAACAGCTAGGGCTACACAGAGAAACCCTGTCTCAAAAAACCAAAATAAGAAAAAGAAAAAGAAAGAAAGGAAAAGAAATTCTGTCTCCCTGTCTCAAAAAACCAAAAAATCAAAAAAGCAAAGCAAAACAAAACAAACAAACAACCACCAAAAAAGCATCTTTACTTATGGCAACAGCAATTGTTAGGCTACTGACAATTCTTTGGGCTTGCTCCCTGAGCCACAATTTGCAAAGCAAAGATGGCCAAGCGACACCGGAGCATCGCAAGGCACGCCACCAGAGTGAGATCCTGAGTTTGGAGAGGTGAGGATGCAGGTGCCCAGGCTGACTCTTCCCATACTGCTTCCTCTTGGTTTCAGTCATGGACGGAGCAACTGAAGCCCTTTCATGGGTTTTGACATTTGTCTCACTTTTCAATGTCCNTAACCCCTCCAATCACAGTCTCCACTGGCTTTAGAGAATTTTTAAGTCATTGATTTGTGTGTCTTTATGAAAAATCCCCAGAAGCCCATAATTTCACAGATTGGAGAAGAATGGAGCTTTCCAAATGCTGTCTGATTTCTGGAAATAGTGCATGCTGGGAAGATTCATGATTGCCACATTGCAGTTGATTGTAGGATGTGCACTCATTTCTTGCATCACCTCCATCAACATCTGAGGTAAATAGTAAGGCTTGCTAGTTACCAGGATTCGATAGAAAAGATTCCTGACATGATCTTCTCTGTCATCTGATATCGGGTTGAGATTGACCGTGACGTAGGTTTTATTTGAGATATGGACTACATTTCTTTTCTTTGTTTTCTAAAAGATTTTTAAAATTGATATTGATTAAAATTGATTTTGAAATTGGTTGAATGTTTTGACTGCATGTATGTCTGTGCGTACATGCGTGCCTGATGGCAGCAGAGGTCAGAAGAGGGCATCAGACCCCCTGGAACTGGAGTTACAGATGGTTGTGAGCCACTGTGTGGGCACTAGGAACACAACCTGGATTCTCTGCAAGAGCGGCCAGTGCTCTTAACTGCTGAACCATTTCTCCAGGCCCAATGGCGTTCATTTCTAAAGCAGATGTTTTGTAACTATAACTAAGACCCAGGATCCAGGACCTTGGCTGTCAGGCCCAAGGCTGTCATGCTCCTTTGTCTGGAAGAGGAGATAGTTTGTGACAAGAACTCCAAGACACTGCTGGCATCAGAGCAGGACCTGGGATTTGGTTCACAGAGGGATTCTGTACATTTTGAGGCCCTTTGCCACCACATCAGGTGGGAGATAACTCATCAATTGGACTCAGGCCTCAAGGTCCTGGCAGGTGAGTCAGTGACCACACCCTTCAACTGGGCGCAAAGGGCAAAAAATATGTCAGGAAACCAGGCAGAGCCCAACATTATAGAACAAAGGCCAATCAATGAAATAGCCCTGAAGATTCTAAAGGAGGGACATGGAGGATACATGATCCTCCAGGGGATGTAATATTATATATATTATATAATTTTAATATATATTTATATATATTATATATTTATATACATTATATATATATATTTATAAATATATATAAATAAAATTAGGTCTGGTCATCCAATGTGACCATCACTGACTTCTGGGGAACTCAATTTGGAATTGCCTGCACAAAGCAAAGGGCAACCCAAACCACAGCTTTCACACACGGTTCCTAGAAACTTCTGTGAAGAACTTTTGTTCACCAAGATCCACCCCCCACAAAAGCTGCTTAGGGAGACGGGTCCCTTGCTGGACTCCCCAGATATAACCACACACAGGGAAAGAGGCTCTCTTCTTTTCTGAGGAAGCTCTAGGCCCTAAAGTAACCTTAAGATGCCTAGCTCTCTTGGCAGTGAACCCAGAAGGCACCTCCCATGTTATGCTAAGGTTGATGTCCCAGAACCAGCATGTATGACTGGCAGAGACTTGTGGAAACACTTCCTTCCCACTGTGCAACGAGCTCTGACCTTTGAGCTGGGCCAGCCAGCGAATACTCACCCGTCTCAAACAGGAAGAAGCAGAGTGACGTGACAGGAGGAAGCTCAGGCATTGCTAGCCAGCCTGGATCCCAGGAATGCTGTGCATAATGCCTTGACTCTTGTCTTTGTATTTTCCATTCATTGAGAAAGAGAAAGATGTGTTTACAAAGCCTGGGTGGTTGTGCAGCCTCTCTGGAGTCCCGGGGCTGTTGAATACACAGAACCCTCTCAAAATGTTGCCAGTTCTGGCTTACAGCTATTGACTGTTCCTGCACTTGGCCGACATGGTGGCCAGCCAGATGAATGCTGGTCAGCTTCCTATCACTATGACAAAATCCCTAAGATGATCGACTTAAAAAAAAGAAAGGGTTTATTTTGGTGGTTTCAGAGATCTCAGTACGTGCTTGTGTAGTCTCGTTACTTTGGGCCTTTGGTAGCACAATACATCACGGAACCGTGTATCTAAAGATGACCATTTACTTAATGGCAGGCGGGAGCAAGGAGAAAGACAGGAAGTGGCTAGTGTCCCAATACCTGCTTCCAGTGATCTCATTTCCTTCCACTTAGACCCACCTCTGAATGTTCTACTATCTTCCAGTAGTAGGAGCAGGGGCCAAGCTTTTTGGGATAGTTAAGATACATAACAAGCAATAAGTCCGAGAAAAACGTGAAGACACGGTGTGCGACACCTGAAGCCCATGACTAATCCAAAAGCCCGCATACAGACTGCACTTTCAATATAGTTTCATATGGCTGGGGACTGATGCCATCGAGTTTCTAGCAGCTTGTTGCTCTGGAAGCCTCCTGATAACCTGGCTTCCTGGGATTTTTTTACCTGTTCCACCCAGCCTAGCTTCCTGTTCAAGTTCTAATATGAAAACAAGGGTTTTTGATAGATAGGACAAGCATTTTCCAGAAAATATCACATTTAAAAAAAATCAATGTCCCTGTATTATTCACACTCTACAGTGACTATAACAAACTACCAGAAACATGGTGGCTTAAAATAACATAGGACTTATTGATTATTTACTTTATTAGCCTTGTAGTGTTTAGGTCAAAGGTCCAGCACAAGATCGACAGGCTAACAGCGAGTTATTGGCAAGACTCTGCTCCTTTCTCTATGGGAGAGTTTGTACCTTTGCCTTCTCCGGCTTCCAGAAGCCAACCTTGTTTACTGACTCATGATCCCATTTTCCACTTCTTTTTCTTTCTTTGTTATTTATTTATTTATTTGAAGATTTATTTATTATGTATACAGAAGAGGGCACCAGATCACATTATAGATGNTTGTGAGCTACAATGTGGTTGCTGGGAATTGAACTCAGGACCTCTGGAAGAACAGTCAGTGCTCTTAACTTCTGAGCCACCTCTCCAGCCCCCCTTTCTTTGTTATTTATTCATGTTGTGTGTGCACAGAAGTCAGAGGACAACTTGGGGGAGTTGGTTCTCTCCTTCCAGCATGTGGGTTCCAGGGTTTGAACTCAGGTTGTCAGGCTTGCCAGGAAGTGCTCTTACTCACTGAGCATCGGGCCGGTCTCTCTCCTCTCCCTTTCCTTTTTTGACACAGAGTCCTTCGATGTAGGGTGGCTTCAAACTTGTTTGCAGTCACACAATCTGCCCCAAAGATGGGACCTGAAGACAGTCTGTGAACAGTGCAGAATCTTTGTTCCTAACCAATATATTGAGCTACCGGTTGCCTGGGTTTCTGTTCGCTCTTCAGGACGCTGTTGCTGTTTTGTGGGCAAGCTTGTGATCCATTCTCCAGCAAAGCCCCCCCTCCCCCACCCCGCATTAGTTTCTCCTTCTTCCAAGGCAGCACTTCTTTTCCTCTGAATTCCTCCTGCTACAGACCTGTGATCCTCTCCAGACCTGTGATCCTCCCTTGAGCTCGCTGCAGGGTCATTTTGCCTTATGAGAGTGGTCCCAACCTACCATGTGGGAAGTGCTGGCACTGGGAAAGCTAATGTCAGAGATTGTCTGCTTTCTTTCTTTCTTTCTTTCTTTTTTTTTTTCGAGACAGGGTTTCTCTGTGTAGCTTTGGTGCCTTTCCTGGAACTCACTCAGTAGCCCAGGCTGGCCTCAAACTCACAGAGATCNGCCTGCCTCTGTCTCCTGAGTGCTGGGATTAAAAGCATGCGCCACCACCGCCAGGCTGCTTTTTTCTTTTAACATTATTTTTAGTGTGTGTGCTTGTGTTTAGCTTACACATACCCATGGCATCAGGAAAGGGCAGTTGGATCCCCTGGAACTGGAGATACAGAAGGTATCTCCATCATGTGGGTGCTAGAAACCGAACCCAGGTCCTCTGTAAGAACAAGCGCGCTCTTGGCCTCAGAGCTGTCTACCCCCTCTGTTTTCTTAGATCTGACCAGCAGATTCACTTTGACAGGGCTGTCCTTGGCTTGGTATAAATTAACCCTAGGTACAGTTTCCTTCCGAATCCCAGTGTTCCTGAAGCCCCTCTCTGTATCTGAAATGGTTTTCAGTAGATGATGCACCTTCCTGGTTCCCATCTAAGGGCTGGAGAGGAGGAAAAGGCAAGGTAAGCTTCAGGCTCAGCTAGAAAGAGGATGTGTTTCCCTGCTTTAGAGCTGGCTTAGCTTCACTGTTCTGAGTGGAAGGTCTCTATTCTGGTAAGAGAGGCCTCCAGGAACTCCATCTTTGATTTACTAAAGATGGAAGTTTTAGAAAACCTCGAAGGCAAAGCTAGTTCATTGAACTATGCAGTGGGACAACACCTTAATGCCCAGCCCATCAGTGCCCAGCCCTCCGGTGCATGGCTGTTTCCATTCTACACACCCAGATCCTTCACACTTTTTTTGCCTAAATACAGGAAATATATTTGACATTCTCACCTGTGCAAATACATCTATATTGTACCTACCCAAACAAATGCTGCACGATGAAGTGCTTATTCAATGCAACACATCTTGATAATTTTCTTTTCTTTAAAGGAAAAGTATGGGCAGTGAACTAGATCCTGCCTTCCCAGACCTAAACTCCCTTGTCTGAGATCTCCTGCCTTATGCAAAGCTGGAGTCTAACACTGCTCACGATGCTTTGTAATTTATGTGTCATTTTCTCCCACTAGGGAGAGACTTTGTCCTTTTCATCTCTGCATGCCGAGCACACCCAGTAGAGGTCATTCTGGGAACGGTAACCGAGGGATGAATGGAAAATGCCTATGTGGTCAACACAAAAGAAAGGCACAGGATCCCTTTTGTTGCAGCTACAACATCTGGATTGGTTGTGGGGGGCTCAGAACTTGCTAGTGAGGTTTTTTTTTAACCTGTACCTTTGGGGTTCACAAAAGGATCCCTAAAAAAACATCAGTACATACTTCTCCTGCAGAGAAGACCTAAATGCATAAAGAATGAGGGCCAGATATTTTAACCATTTCACACACACACACACACACACACACACACACACACACATTTTTTTCCTGAACTGCTCCCTTTGTCTTAATTTCCATCATGGTAATTTAATCACATAAAACTGAAAACACTTAAAAGTCAGGGCATTTGACATTCTTGCAAAGCCCGACTCTAGGAAACATGCCCGTTGCTGAGGACATTGGATGTGGTTTAGGTAGCAAAGCAAATGACCTAACAAGGAATATATGTGCTGAGCCCAGTTCCTGTTAAATTAATAGATTCACGTTCTGGCACATTCACCACCTCACGAGTCATAGCAACCGGATGACGGCATAGCAACAGTGGTTGCAGCCACTGCACAGGAGAAAAATCAGAGCCCAGTGTCTCTGGAGGGAAACCAGAGATGGCTGGCCTTTCCAATCGCCAGTCTCTGCAGGAGGGGTTGAGGAGAGGGAATGTTAGGGCAATCACAGGCAGATGCTTGCCCTGGTCAGGGCTAAAGGAGGGTGACATCTTTCCTACTTCCTAAAACTTTGTTTTGTATTTGGAAAGTAAATAATATGCTCCAGCCAGAGAGGAAGTATGCTAGTGAAAGATTCAATCACATGGCCAGCCTAGTCTTCCGAGTCATAAAAGCAGCAGGGAAGTGATTTTTATCAGTGAGTGATTCACTCTTTCAGGATCACACACTTTTCTTTCTAGTTTTTATATTTATTATTATTATCATTATTATTGTTACAATACTTAGAACTGCTTGAATATCAGGCCCTGGGAATGCTAGTCAAACACCCCACCCCTGAGATATATCCTTTTTTACTATTTATTTTGGGACAGGATTTCACTGAGTTGCTGAGGATGGCTCTGAACTTATGACCTTCCTGCCTCAGCCATCTGAGATGAGTTTACAGGCCTGTGCCACCAGGCATGGCTTTTAGTTTTTATTTCAAACTTAATTATGTTAATAATTTATTTTTGTGGTGATTTTTCCCCCTGGGGATCAAACACAAGGTTGTAGGTGTGCCAGACAAGTATTCCATCATTGGGCTATATCCCCTAGCCCAAAGTAGCATAACTTTCTTTTCTTTATTTTTCTGCTTTGTTTTTGGTGGTCCTGGAGATTGAATCCAGGTCCTTGTAAACACTAGACAAGAGCTCTACCACTGAGCTACATCCCCAGGTAATTTCTGTTTTCAGGTCCTTCCCAGTCACCTACTCCTTCTGGCTGCCAGAGTTAAAGTCACTTCTGTCCTGTGTTCCTCCTAGGACCTAACTTTCATATGCCAGGGTCTCAAAATCCAGTGTAGATGCCCTGAGGAGGAAGAAAGGGATGCCTGGACAGATGTAAATTCTTGTGACTCGAAGACATCTGCATGTGCTGTGACGTAGGTGACACCCAATACCAGGGCTACCAGAGACGGAGCAGCAGTCCACACCCTCTGACCTAGTTTAAATGGAAAGATAACCTTTGTTCCGCAAAAGGAGTGAAGGCTCAGATTCAGGTATTATACTTGTCTGCTTGGGGCCTTTGTTTTCTTCTCCATGTTCTGTTCTGCAGAGGAGGAATTACCAAGGGCCTGTGAGGTTGTCCTTGAGCCCCCGCTGTCTTATGTGTTGACTCCTATGTATCCTTATGTGTTGACATCCACAGCAGCTTGGCTGGGATGCTGTGGTAGTTAGTTCAGTGGTAGGAAGCTTGCCTAGCGTGCACAAGGGACTGGGTTCAATCCCCAGTATCGCATGCACACACATGTACACACACATGTACACACAGACCAGCTTGTGATAACAGACATTTATCCTGGTACAGTTCCTGTGGGCTAGGCATCCAGGTAGCTTAGCTGAGATGAGGCTATTATTAAGTTGCTTCCTGTGCTAAGAGACTTTGGAAGGCTTGGGTAGCAGGGATGGCTGAGGGAGGCATCATCCTTTTCCAAACTCACTCAAGTGGTTGTTAGTTGGTCTCACTTCCTTCGCACGGGGCTGTCTTAGAACACGGCGGTTGGCTTCCCCTACACCGAGAAAGACAGAAAGCACCCAAGATGGAAGCCATGGTTTTCTTTATAAGCTGGTCTCAGAAGTGGCATCACATTTCTTCTGCCATATTCTGTCTGTTAGGATTGAGTCAGTGGAGTTAGGAGAAGGGACTGTGTAAGGGTGTGAATGCCAGGAGGCAGGGATCATTGGCAGGGAGCTGTCTGCCACATCCTCCACACAATGTCCTGGGACTCCAGCAAATGCCACACTATGCGGAGACAAAGCCGTGTGTGTGTGTGTGTGTGTGTGTGTGTGTGTGTGTGTGTGTGTGCATGTGTGAATGTCAGACTTTCACACATTTGTGGGCTCTGCTAATTACTCCTGGGCCTGCAGAAGTTCTGAATATTCATGAAGTTGCCACAGAGGATTAACGCCACAATAGTGAACAAAGAAATATTCTGCTCTTGTTTTAGCAAATATGGAGTAACACTGTTTTCTTTAGAAGCCTGGTCGTTGTGGTAAGAAATGAGTTCTATACCAAAATTAAAATGGGCAATACCTCCACCATGCCTTCACTCCATCATAGTGTGATACAGCAAAAATTGTCGGAGAATGATATTTAAGTCTAATGATAGACTTGCTTCTTAAAACAATATTATTTTTCTTTCATCATACATTTTGTATTTGTAATGTAACATTAATGTCTCAGTAAACTCAGACAGAAACAGTGCATTAGCAGCTACAACGTGGAGGAATTCATGCTGCCAGGAGAGCTTGGGTCCACATACTTCTTCTAATCTTTGGGTGAGTCTGCGGCTTCCTTCCCCTGAGGTATTAACCAGACTTGGGGTGGGGGGACATCCTGAAGATGTCATTTTCCGTCAGCCTTACATCACCTTTTGACATAAAACCTTCACTCAAGCTTGGGGTTTTCTGGGCTTTAGTGAGGTTAAGCACGGGATGGGAGGTATTATCAGGCCAATGTGTTAGCAGGAGCAGTATTTAGGGAAAAAAGGGGAACTTGTGCAGCTTAACTGAGGTTTTTGAATGGCCTTTTATAGGTCCCTGTTTTCCAGGGCAAGCTTCAACGGGGCTAAATGTTTCTGTTGGGAAAGCCTTGCCCTGCAGTTTTGGCTGTCTGTTTTTTCTGAAAACCACAGCAAAGGCTAGCCTAGTCCACTCTGCAGCCTAAGGGAATTAGGAATCTTTCCTTGGGCACTGCTGTTTGACGGCTTTGTTAATGCTTACCAGAGACTCAAAAGGCAGCTCTCTGTTGATGTAATGTTTAATATGCTGAGAAAAAATACTTTGGGCAATGATAAACTTCAAAATTATGATCGCCTGAAGCTCCTCCTTTCAGGATCCACCTTGTAAATCATTTTGGCTTGTGATGACACCCGAATGCATCAGGCTCCAAAGACTCTGATACTTGAGTGCCAAAGGAAGAGGTGGAAATCCGAGAAGAAAGGGAACAGAACAACTATTTCCCAGCCCCGACTTGGGTGATGACATAGTTCCTGAAACACAATGCGTGGTAATGTCGTGCTCAAGTACAACCCAGGGCAAGTGACAGAACAGCTCCTGCAGATCTTTAAGGGGCATGAGAACTGGGGACTGGAGTTTGAAGTAGGCCCAGTATTATTTAGGGAAATAGCTCACTGCTTTCACACATGACCTCTCTAGCCCAAATACCAAATGAAAATCTTTATCTCCTCTCTCCCTTCCGACTGTGTGTGTGTGTTGGGGGGGGGCGTCGGTGGGGGACGTTTTCCCTCTAGGACCCCTTGAACCCAGCCTTCGCACCCCAACGCCACCTTTTAGACCCAAGAGAGAGCAGGGCGCCTCCGATCTCACTTCCACCGAGCACAGCGGGCGGCTGGAGCGAGGCTACCCCAGTGGCTGCAGCGCGGGGCACCGAGGGTCTGGCTGGGGGCCGCGCGGAACCGGGGCGCGGGCGGGGCAGGAGGCTGCAGGGCCCTGCGCGCCGCCGCGCTAGCTGCTGGGTCACAGCCCGGGCCGCGCCGCCCGCTTGGCGAGGAAGTGACGACTGCGCCGTCCCGAGAGCAACAAAGTTTGAGTCTGCGGGTCGCGCTTGCCTGCGTCCCGCGCCCCCCTCGGAGCTGCCCGGCGATCCAGCGTGCTGGTGAGTCGCCGACACCGCGTGCCCTTCCCGCCGCGGGGGCGTCTAGCTCGGGGAGGACCCCGGGGTTCGTTCGGGCTTGGCGGCGCCGCCCGGGCCTGGGGCCCTGGGGGTGGGGGTGCAAAAGAGGGGCAGAGCGGCAGGGATCTGGGCCAGTGTCGCGCCCATGAGGTGGCTGCTTTGCCCCGGGACTTAGAACGGCCCGACTCCCCGGGATCGACTCCTGAGAGCAGAGATGCCTGGAAGGGGCCTCCCAGGATCTGCGTCCGGAGCTACCCCTCCACCCTGCGCCTCATCTCTCCAGGCTGCGGGCAGCTGCCTTTCCAGCCCTTCCCGGTGTTTCCCTGGGAAACGTTCCCTTCCCCTAAGCAGCCCTCCACCAGGTTGCAGGAAGGAAGTTACAGGAACTTTCCCTGTACTTTTGTTTGCTCGGCCTTCCAGTGACGAAGAGCCGAGCAACTCAGAACTTTGGGTCAACAGCCTTATCCATTTCCAACAAACAAAATCCGAATTGTCTCCAAACCTCCTTGAAACAAATCCCTCCCGACTCTGCACTCTTCCTCCCTCCCCACCACGCCCCAACCCAACAGTAAGCTCTCTAAGGCCTAACACTTTGCAATTTAGCCATAAAAACTGTCAGCACACCCACGTACATATGTGAGTGTTTTCTATATAAAACCCAGAAAGCCGCTTCCAGTGGACTCCGTCGCATCTTGTTCTTTTCTGTGTTCTAAAACTGCTAGGGCTGCAGGCATGTGCCTGGGAACTTTGGTGGTGGTTCCTGCCGTCCTCTGTAGCCTCATGTCTCTGGGTCTTTAAGAACAGCTGAGAAGTTTATGATATCTTTGCAGAGTAGCGAGGTCTTGGCGAGGCCCAGAGGCTGGCTCCCGGGCTCCCTGGTTTGTGCCTGAAGCTGCAGCAGGGACGTGGTGATGTGTGCAGGAATGTGTGTACAGGCCATGGACACTTGGAAATGGGATGTCTAGAGTTGAATGCTGAAGTCCCTAGCAGCAGCTTCCTGCCTGTCTGTAATTACAGCGTGATTGCACAGTCAGGCTTTGTTGGCGTGGATGTTTATACACACGCTATTGTGCAAGATCTTGGTGGTGGTGAACAAAACGCAGATTTGCATTGCAAATGCTCAGGATAGATCTAGGCCTGAACTACAGTCCCTGAATTCTTTTTACTCTTTAACTTTGGTGGGGTGACTTGTCTTCTTGCTTTTCCCTTAACCTCTGACAACTTGCTCATCTCCTGAGAGTTCGGAGCCTACCCAGGAAAGCAGGCTTTTTCTGCTACTTACCATAGAATATCTTAGGCAGCCTGAAAATTGGAACTATACCTTCATTTGTCCTGAGAAAATGTGGGATGACGTCAGCAGGAAAAAGAGACAACCTTAACGGAAAGGCTATTTGAATTAGCAGAACTGCACCCGGTAGCAGGATTGAGGCTAGCTATAAAGAAGAATCACAGGTCATGTATGTCTGAGCTGGCCAACCAGACTTTGAGCCTTGAAGTATCAGCTGCAGAAATTTAGGTGGGTCTTAATTCCTTTATTGTGTTCTGGGCAAAGGGGAAGCATTGGTTAGTGGCTAAAGGAAATGTTCTGGGCTTTGAGACTATGTGTCGGGGTTGTTGATGGGTGTGGGGGGAGGGTGACTCACACATTTTCTCTAGTGTGATCCCAGCACAGCCTGCAGCACAGGCCAGGTCAGGGTTCCTCATATCTACCCAAATGCTGCCCCGCAGGAAACAGACTGTCTTAGTTACTGTTCTATGGCTTAGAAGAGACACCATAACCAAGGCAACTTATAAATGAAAGCATGTAACTGGGGGACTTGCTTACAGTTTCAGAGGGTGAGTCCATGACCATCATGGTGGGGACCGTGGTGACAGGCAGGCAGGTATGGCTCTGGAGCAGTAGCTGAGAGCTTACACCTGTTCCACAAGCAGCAGACAGAGAGAGATGGGGAAACTGGGCCTGGAAAGCCTACTCCCAGCAACACATCTCCTCCAGCAAGGCCACACCTCATAATTCTTCCAAGACAGTTCCACTAAGAAGAGACCAAGCATTTAAATAAATGAGACAGTGGGGCCATTCTCATTCAAACCACCATGGGGGCCAAGCCCGCACGTAGAAGGCTGACAGTTTTTTCTTGAGAGCTTCAACTGGAGTAGAGGACCAGCACAATTCTTCTATGACGCAGTCAAGACGCATGTGCTGGATTTGTGCAAGGCCATCCTCTGTCACCTCAAATGTCAATCTTACAGTCTGTCCTGGACTGAAGATTCACCAGGCAGTGCCTTTCCCCTGTTCCTGTGTGACTGCTTGGTACCAAGTCCCTGAAGTGTGTGCGCAGTTCAGTCTCTTTGTTGAGAGTGGCAGGTACTGGTGCCCCTGGCATACTAGGGTTCCTTCACAGCTGGTGTTCCCAACTGAACAGTGGAGTTTCACTTGGATGCCAGCTGCTGGTTTGCAGCTTTATGCCAGTTATACGTCACTGGCGTAAGTGACCATTTGTTAGATCAAAACATTAGGGCACAGTCCCTGGCAGGTATCTGGAGGAAAAAAACATGTAAAATCAGGATAGTTCTGGAAAGTCTAGTCCCACAGTAGCCACAAGGGAATAAGACTTAGAACCAAAGCCCCACTACGGTAGGAGTTACCTTGAATTGCATAACCCACTTGTTCCAGGGATATTGAGTTTTTACTGAACTTGTCTGTCAAGGTCCTTATCACCTGACCAGAACTGCCTCAGTGAGGTCCTGGTGATGATACTAAGATGGATGGGAGGACCATGTTTCCTTCTGACCCTCAGAGAAAGAGAACTGTGTGTTTATGATCTTTTATGTCCCTGTTGTACGATGAGACTAGAAATACCTGAAGACTCTTTCCCTGTGTGGCTGGCAGAACGGCAGGGAGGGGCCCCTTGCAAGGCCTGCTCCCCGGAGCTGTGGGGTCATCTGGAGCAGTCTACTTCTCCAGTGCAGCCTGGCTGAGTTTCACACAGCACTCAGGCCCTTTCCCTGGCTTCCTAGGCTTTACCTCAGTTCACAGAACTTGCCCTGCGGTGGTACGCAGTCCAGGCCTGACTTCCTCACCCACCTCACGCAAATGCTGGTTTTATAGCTTGATGTTGCCACTCACTTCACAGCCCCCTAAGCAGCACCGCCTGCTGCCTTGCGGTGCACAGTTGGAAACAGCAGTGAACACAGCTCTGAGTGGAAACCTGACTATGTAAC
>LZPO01029788.1:2627834-2646803 GCA_001675575.1 Neotoma lepida
GGGGTGAGGGATGATTATGGAGTTCAGCAACTCCAGAAGAAACAAAAACAAAAACAAAAACCCCCAGCAAAATGCTACTGGGAGAAGCAGATTTTTTTCAAAGAAGGTGGTCTCATAAAAGGCAAAAAAGGCCTTTTATGCCATCCAAGCTGAAACTGCTATTTCTAGTTCTCTGCTTCCTTCTGGCTGCCTCGGGCCCTACACAACGCCGTGTTTTGACATAACAACCCACCTCCCAAACAGGAGGGAGGTGGAGCAGCCCTTGCTGAAGAGGACATTCCAGACTCTGAAGAAAGTGCTGCAATCTTCCAGATGCTGCAGCTGGCAGGCTTGGTTCCTTCCGTAAAGCAGCCCTCGCTTGAGTTCTTGTTCTCTGTGAGACCCTTCAACCTTCTTTTTCTGGTCCACACGACACAGGGCAAAAGTGTTAGGACTTTGTGTCTTAAGTACCACTTGAAATACACACGGGGTTTTGAATAAGTCTCGGATAAAGGGCTGCTCGGTGATCGTTCTTTTTGCAAGGGTCGTCCTCCTGTTCTTCAGTCTTCAGTGGCTCCCCACTGTCTCCATGGTAAGGATCAAACATCTGGGCTGGTGGTCAGGGCCTTCCACGTAGAGGTCTGGCTTTTGCTGTTCTTCTGTCCCAAATCACAACCCTGACCCAGTGACCCACTGTGGGTGTTTGTCCAACTGCTGATGGCAAGCATTTTGGCCTCTCATGCTTTCCTGGAGGCCTGGAGTGCCTNCCTCCCTCTTCCTCTCTTCCACTTGGCTCAGTCTTGCTGTCTTCCTTAAGCGTTTCCCTGCCCCCACCCTGTGGGCCTCTGCCTGGGACTCTGGTAACATCCACTGGGGCCTTCAGCTGAAGTGAACCTTAGTTGAAGGATTTGCAGCTTCTCTTTTGAAGATGGCTTCACTCAGACCAGCTGTTCAGCTTCTTAAATATATCTTTAGATGGATGAAAATCATTAATTTAAAGCTAATTTAGATACCCTTGTTTTATGTATATTGCTCTACTTACAGCACATGTTGGTAAACACTATGATGATGATGGTGGTGGTGATGATGGTGGTGGTAGTGATGATGATGATGATGGTGGTGATGATGATAGTGATGATGATGATGATGATGGTGGTGGTGGTGATGATGATGATAGTGATGATGATGATGATATGATGATGATGATGATAGTGAGGATGATGATGATGATAGTGATGACAGCAATGATACAAAGGGCTATAGTTGAATTTGTCTACTTCTGCATAGGTATACATGTAAGCTAAGCCTCAAAACCCACCATTCCTGGTCTCACTTGCAAACACTTCTCCAGGCCTGCCTCCCCTGCCTGTTAGCCTCTCTCAGGATCCTTCTGACTTTTCACCTCATTAATTTTCTCCATGTCTAGCACTGCTTTTCCTCTGGGTGTCAGACAGTATCTGTCCAGCATGGGTTCTCACTTCTCCTTGACCTGATTTGGGTGGATTGTCCTGCCTGTGATGCCCTGCTATGCCTTGGGGCCCGTCCCCAGGACGGAGAGCTTACTACCTAAGTTTGCTTGGCCTTCAGAGGGAACCTGAGGCAAGATTTGACAAGGGCTGTTTCCCTGGTGGCTGCAGGCTTGCTTTGTGCAATGAGACTGACCTGCAAAACTAGGCTAAAGTAGAAAACTGAGTCTTGGGTGGGGGAGGGGGTCCTGGCCTAAGCTCTGACGCAGGGGCTTGATGGGGAGGATCCATTATCTTCACCCAGTTCTCAGGCTGTGACTCACAACCTTGCCTAGTAAGTTAGATGTTTAAAAAAGGTTTTGTATGTGATGTGTGTGACATGGTGCATGTGTGGCGGGGCAGAGGACAACTTTGTGAGGTCACTGCTCCCCTTCCCCCTGTAGATGGGTTCTGAGGATTGTCTCTACCTTTACCCACTGATCCATATCACCAGCCCAAGATTTTTCTTTTTTTAATACTCAAGATATTAGTCACATACTATAAAATATACCCTATAAGGTAGATTCTTTGCTGTTTTTTGTTTTAGTTAGAAATAAAATTTGGTAGATTCTCCTTCTCCCTCAGTTTTCCATTTCCTATTTGGGAAGCTAACATAGATGCATAGTTCAAAATTCAAATGATGTGTTACATAGTATATGTGTAGTTCAAAATTCATCTCANAATAATCTCAACACAAAGAGATTGCTAAACATAACACACATACATACAAACAAACATATCACATATAATAAAGAGAATCAGAAAAATGTATATTAACTATGAGAGAAAGAAGATTTTTCTTAAGAAAAATACAAAGCCCAGAAGCTATAATAAAATATTAATAAGTGTAGGGGCTGGAGAGATGGCTCAGTGACAGAACACTTGCCGTGCAAGTATGCGGACTGGAGTTTGGATTCTGAGTACACACTTACGGACATAATGGCCCGTCTGACATCCTAGCACTCGGAACCTGAGATGAGATCACTGGAGCAGGCTGGCTCGCTGGCTAGCTGAAACAGCGAGCTCTGGGATCAGGCGAGAGATCCTGACTCACTAGCTAGCTGAAACAGCGAACTCTGGGATCAGGCGAGAGATCCTGACTCGCTGGCTAGCTGAAACAGTGAACTCTGGGTTCAAGTGAAAGACCTTGCCTTAGTGTATGGAAGGTGAAAGGCAATCCCTGACATCAACCTTTGGTCTTCACATGTGTGTGCACACTTGTACACCTGTGTGCCCATACATGTGAACACAGACACACATGCAGATGTACCTCTCTCACACACATACAAAAATGAGAAACTTGGTAAATATGATTACATACATTTTGAAAGAGAGATCCCATCCTCTGACGCTCATCATGCCNGAAGTCCTGCAGTTTCTCTCTATTAGACAACTAAATTTGACCTTTTTTTTCCCAGCTACTCTTCCAGATGTAGTCTTAGCAAATAGAGGAAAATAGGAGTCCATACANGGAATTTTGGAGAGTGTTCTATACTAGTCTCTGTGTGGCTGCTTCACTTTCTCCAGGGGCTAGACTGTATTCTGCTGTGTGACTGCTGTGATTTATGTATGCCACTGGCCTCTTACAGAGGAGTGTTTGGATGTTTCCCGCCTTGCAACTGCAGACAGTGTTGCAACTAATACACCGAATTCACTTTTGATTGGAAATTCTTAATGGCTGCNTGCTGGTGGGGCTGAGATTTTCGTAGACAACCACTGAAACCAAATCGAATTTAAGTGCATCAGTGCTTTTTAGAATCTGTTGTTTCACAAAATAATGAACTTGGGAACTTAGGGACTGTCGTCTACCTGCTCTAGTTTAACAAGCTTTCTAACTACGGTGATTCCAGCATCACCCAAGATCTCTGTCGTGAAGGATTTGAAGCTGGGAAATCTGTCTGTGCTCAAGCTGTCATGTTTAACTAAAGCGCAGAGAGGATATGATACTGCTCTCAGGTCACACAGCTGGTGAATGGACATTCCATCCCCATCAGCCATCCTGTGTGTTCATCTTAATGATCACAGCATCGGTTCCAATATATCTATCTGTAAACCAAAGATTCCTTAAGATAGCACATGTTATTTAAAAAGAAGAAACTAGGAAGAAAAACCCAGGGTTGGAAGGGCAGTCTTTAGGAAGAGAGCAGGATGTATATTTAGTAGGCTGCTCACTGTTATGTTAGCTCTCTGCAGTTTACTTGGTTTCCCCCCTCCTCATCTCCTTCCCTTCCTTCCCCTCCCTTCCCCTTCCCTTCTTTCCTCCCCAGTCTTCTGCTTCCCTACTCTCCTGGGTATATCCCACCCAGGACTTCACACATGCTAACTACCTGCTAAGGGTATACCATGCTATGCCCCTAGCCCTTAATTGAGTTTAATTGCTAGCAACTTGAAAAATCCCCCAAGCTCTCTTTTTTCTTTTTAATAATTTTTCTGGCTTTTTTTTTTAAATGTGCATTAGTGTTTTGCCATGGTAAGTTTTGGATCTCCTGAAACTGGAGTTACAGACAGTTGTGAGTTGCCATGTGGGTGCTGAGAGTTGAACTTGGGTCCTCTTAACTGCTGAGCCATCTCTCCAGCCCCCGCCCCAAGCTTTCTAACCATTTTCTTNGCCAGCAAAGTGACTTAGTATATTCTAGGTGCAGAANGTGGCTTGATAAACACCAAGAAGATAGAGAAACCGTCCCAGCTCCCAAGAGGCATGAAGAGAAGGTCCAGCAACACCGACACCCTGAGACAGCTGGTTAACATAGGGCCAGTGTTATGGGACAGCTATAGAGCTCTCAACACTGGCACGATGAGGGGTCTAAAGTGGGTCCCACATGCTCATAGAGGCCTTGTAGTCCAGGTGAGACTCAGACAGAGGGTAGAGCTATTTGAGGGTGAATTTGTCACTGGGAGGGTGGAATTTGGTGGGATAGTCAGTAAGTAAAGTAAAGAATACAAATATTTAGCCGGGCGGTGGTGGCGCACGCCTTTAGTCCCAGCACTGGGAGGCAGCGGCAGGTGGATGTCCGAGTTCAAGGCCAGCCTGGGCTACACAGTGAGTTCCAGGACAGCCAGGGCTACACAGAGAAACCTTGTCTCGGGGAGAAAAAAAAAAGAAAAGAATACAAATATAATTAAGATTAACCATTGGAAGTCCCTTAGGGGACACCAGATGTACAGTAGGCATATTGCTGTTCTTTTCTTTTTTGAGACTGGGTCCTTCATTGTGTTCGGGCTGTCTTAGAGTTTGCTCCTTGTTCCAGCTGGCTTTCCAGTGTTGTGATTCCAGGGCACGCACCATGATGCCTAGATCACCTAGGCTCTTGATACTTAAATTTATCTTAACCTGTTCTATTTATAGAAGAAGGTACAGTAGCCAAGATAGAAGACTAGTGTGGAGAGGGATGTGTAGTATGAAATGGGTGTGACTTTAAATGCTGTTGTGTTACACAGTATGCTGATATTCCAACCACAACAGGCTGGGGCTCTTCAGCCCATGTTTACCCTTGATTGGAACAGCAGGCTTACATAGCTATTTTTTCCTTGTTCTATTATGTTCTGTCCCCCCCCCACCACACTTCATTCCCTCCCCTGTCCTGCTCTCTCTCTTCCCCTCTAGTAAGCTTGACTATTTGGATTTGTATAATGTAAATGAACATGGTAAGAGAGCCCATTGTGTACCTCGTGGGAAGATCATGGGGGCTGTACGCTGGGAAATAACTAAATGGGGTTAAGCAAGAAAAGCTCTTCGAATAGGTCCACAGAGCAGGTTTTCAACTGTAGTCTGTTCACCTAGGATTGCAGAGGCAAACCTTATGTTTGGGGTTGCCTGTACTTGATGTGGGGCTGAGAGGGTGCACTGCCCGTGTGTAGGGGCACCTCGCTCCAAGGCNGTGGCCTGCTGTATGCCTTCTCCTTGCCTCTACCCTTCCTTGACCTTCCCCCTGAAGGCCAACAAGAGGCTTACAAAGAAGCGACCGATATGAATCTGTGTCTTCTCCTGCACACCCTCTGGGGTACCCTAGCAGGCAGCAGCCACGGCTGGACCTTGTCTCACACTAGAGGAGGCAGAGGCTCAAGATTTCTTCTACCACCTCTCTGAGGGGGCTCTAGCAGATGGTGTTTCAAATCTGACTTCCCCGTTGTGGAGAAAAAAAAGGTCAGAGCCATAGCAGGGGTAACCTTGCACTGTGTGGTTTACGGGGTGTTTTCCCGAACTATCTTCATCCTTTCTTTCACGCTACACTCTTTTATGGAGGGTACAACGATGAAGACAGTGAGGGTACAGTGGTACTGGGGACACAATGATGAAGAGAGCTGAAGCTTCCACTCCATGTTTACAGTCTGTGAGGAGAAAGTTGAGCACAAAATCCAAGAGCTGCACGTGGATACTAGGAATTGAACCCGGGTCCTCTGGAAGAGCAGCCATTGTTCTTAACCACTGAGCCACCTCTCCNGCCCTGATACTAATACTTTTAATGCAGGGTGTCTGTTCAGATTGAGAGCCAGAGTTATATGCGGCCTTTATAGCACTTGCCACATTGGTTACTCTGAGGTGGTTGTGATCCTTTGGGATAGTTATAGGTGTTTCACAGAGGGAAAGACAGAGGCACCTCTTTCCCTTGCCCATACCTCCCCCCACCCCAACACTGGGAATCAAACCCAAGGCTTTAATGTGTGCCAGGCAAGCATCATCCTATCACAGAGCTACCACTCCAATTGAAACCCAGAGGTTTGAGTAAAATGTTGCTTCATGGGCCACAGTTGTCTGTTGTAGATGGGAGATACTAGGGTAAATCCAGTTCTTAGGTCTAAAGTAGAAGGTGACTCTAGCAGACCTGAAAAGAAATTTACTGGAAGGTTATCTGGTGTCTCATTGGATGTCCTGGAAGAAGGTTCAGAAATCAATCAGAATTTGTGGGAAGCTGGATAGCCAGAATCAGAGCCAAGGTGATGAAGACACTGGCCCATAATTACTGCTGAGAACAGGCCCGAANGGTACCACCCCCTCCAGAATGAGTGCTGAACTTTCCCTGCCTCTGGGTACCACTCACTCTCTACGCCTTCCTCAGGCTGTGCCCCTTTAATACAGTTCCTCATGTTTTGATAACCTCCCCAACCATAAAATTATTTCATTGCTACTTCATAACTGTAATTTTGCTACCGTTATGAATCAGAATGTAAATATCTGATATGTAGGATATCTGATATGTAACCCCCAAAGGGGTCTTGACCCACAGGTTGAGAACTGCTGCTGTAGGCAAAGCCCAGGCTGGGCATTCAGTCAGCTCAGCTTACCTTATCTTCCTTCGTGCTTGTTGCTGGTCCCCAGGAGCCAAGCTCGAGANCTTGTGGCTTCTCCAGTGATGAATGGAACTCTGCCTCCCCCTGGGTCTCAATACCAGGTATCTGAAACTGAGGGAGTGGTGCACACATACTAAGTAGACAGGCTTCCCCGCTCCCCCGCCACCAATCTGTTCTAGCACTTAGATGAGGTTGTTTGGAAGTGCTAGATGTGGGAGAGAGAGGCAGGACAGGACATCCCTCTTGGGCTTTTAAAACATCCACCTCTTGATCATAATCTTTTTGGACATCTTTCCAAACCTTTAACCTTCGGCTGAGCNTTAGGATTCTTGCATGCTCTGGAGAGCCAAGCGTCTCCTTAGCAGTTGGGTTTCTTTTCTGGACTTGGAGCCATGCCAGTGGAAAAGAATGAGTATCCCAGCATGTGGGGAGGCCGGCCCATTTGACTCCATTTGGAAAACTTCTTGTTGCCCCATGAGAACAGACGCCAAGGCATGGCACTCTCTAGGTAATAGTGACGACTTGAATTTTGTTCCTCTGCCAAGGCTGCAGGAGACTCGCAGAATCGTGAGGTCTTTGGGAGGGTACCATCTTCCTTTTCAGATCTGAGGTTAGTGTTTGGCCTCTGGTTTGGCTTGTGAAACGGTTGAGGCCTCTGGTGCCACAGCAGTGAGCACACCTCTGGTTCTGAAGATGTCAATCTAGGTTAAGATGATCTACCCAGTGTTTTTCCTGAGATAGGAGCTAGGGCGTTGTCTGCCTGGGGCTGTCAGCATTGCCCGTCACATCCTTGTTCAATTTTCTAAAAGTAATTGTAAGCTCCAGCCCCCTTCTTGTCCTCACATTATCTTTCTGAAGCAAGCCCTCCTTGACTAAAAAATGTGGTCATTTGGTTCCAATAACCTGAGACAAATGAACTAATTTCCGTAAAAGACAAAAAGAAAAATGCGATGTTGGACTTACCATCAGTAGTAGGTCAGGATTTTTCTCCTGATGCTGAAGCTTAGTGACTAATGTGGGGTCAGGATTGCCAGGTTGGTGGGGGAAAAGTTGCATTCCTGGCCATATTGACTTTGAGCTAATTTGCGCTGAACTGGCCTACATATATCCAAATGAAACAAATTGTGTGAAGAGCAGCATTAAAGCGGAAATGAAGTCTCAAGGGACCTGAGTTATTCTATTAAAATACATCTTTGGTCATGTCACCCTTCTTAACAGCCTTTAGAGCTACCCACATCCTGCAGGAGAAACCCCACCTTCCTCTGAACAGCACCAAGGCCCTTAAACCCCAGCCCACCTTCCCTTGCACCCCTATTGCCTTAGCAGAGTCCTTTCCGTTGGAGCCAGATTCTCACTGTCCTTTCCGTTGGAGCCAGATTCTCACTGTTCCTGGATCTACTATCACTCCTCTCTGCATTTGCTTACTGTTGTTCCCTCTGTGTGGAATGTCCTCCCTGCCCATTTCCCTCTTGGCAGATGTCCACAGAGCCAGCTAGATATCACCTGCTTCCATGTTGCCCTTTTGAGGTTCTGGCCTCAGTTTCCTTTCAGTGAGATGTTGGAGTCAGATGCAGGTGTGCCTGGAGTCTCACTGGTCCAGAACTGTGCCTAGCACACAGTACAGTAGGTGTTACACAGGGAGGACACTAAGCAAAGGGCAGCTTGAGGGGCTGTGGGTGCAGTGGGATGGGACCTGGTGGTCAGATGGGTTAGGTGTTCTTGCGGAGCTGGTCATCTGCAGGACAGCCCCACCACTAACCCCAGTCTTCCTTAGCCCCTGCTGCTACAGATGACCCCTTGATGTTCTGCTATTTCTTTGAGACTTCCAAGACCCTGGTGAGGGCAGAAAGGGATTCAGAGCCTACGAATCACAGCAGCTAGGCTTGCCCACTCTGAGAAGAACTCAGATGAAACATCCTGACTGGTGTCTGTGGTGAGGAACTGGTTAAAGGTAGCAGACTTGCCTTCCCACCCGAGGAAGTACAAATCCTGACTGCCCTCAGAGGCCCCTCAGTTCTCCTGCACGGCATTCTGCTGGCTCTGCACAGAGGGAATGAGGAGAGTGAGTCTAGCCTACACTGAGGGAAGAGAAATAGAGCTCTTTCGGATGAAGGCCCTGCTCAGTCCAGTTGCTCTTCGTGTTGGAGGGTGGGGAGAAACCTGTTTTCTTGATAGTGACTGCAGGGTGTAGCTTGAGCCCCAAAGCAGAAACCTGGGGCCTTTATGCATCTGTAAAATGATGTGGAAAACGTGAGGTCCTTCCCATTTGGAGAAGCTGCAAGCCTGTGAATGTTGCCTGCCAGGTGGTTGCCATGGTGCCTTGTGGTGGGAACCAGAGGTCTCGTGGAGGCAGTCCTTCACCAGATAGACACCTTGGATCTGTGTGCCTCTTGGAGAGCACTGTGGGAAACATCTTTCTCACTGTGGCTGCTGAACTGGACTTTGTCTCTCAAAGCTGAGACAACTGTGGGCAGAACCTGAGTGTATTGCCTGTTTGTTCAGTGCTGAGTGCATGGCTTACGTTGTTCCTAGATAAATTTCCAAAGCCTAGAAGTATCTGCCTTTTAGGAGCCCATCTTTGCTCTTGGCAGATCAGATTGGGGGCAGCCTAGATGGCAGATGTGTGAGTCTGATGTTCAGAGAGATTTCAGTTTATTTTAGGATGGCCAGTGTGTGGATACTGCCTNAGTCTTTGTCTCTGTGGATCCATTCTTCTCTCTTTCCACCCAGCCCAATACTGCCCAGCCCTCTAAATGTCTCTTATCATTCTGTATCAATTCTGTATCAATATGTATTATCAAATCAGTCATGCCACCTCCAATGTCACAGGGCATTCAGCCATAGGATATTACTCCAGATGCCCAACCCACAGAAGAACTGGAAAACATGCACTTTAAAAACTANTTATTTATTTATTATGTGCATTGATACTTTGCCTGCATGTATGTCTGTGTGAGGATGTCAGATCCCCTGGAACTGGAGTTACAGACAGTTGTGAGCTGCCATGTAGGTGCTGGTGGGAATTGAACTGGGGTCCTCTGGAAGAGCAGCCAGTGCTCTTAACCACTGAGCNATCTCTCCAACCCCAGAAAACATGCANTTTAAGAGTAGATTCAGGGGGTGGAGAGATGGCTCAGTGGGTAAGAGCACTTGCTGTACAAGCATGATGACCCGAGTTTGGATTCCGACATTCCCATAAAAAGCTGGGCCTGAGCTTTAGTGAAACATTTCACTATTAGGATAAAAATTTGTACCTCTATTTATGTTCAAACTATCTGTATATTATCTCTCCTGCAGTTGTACATCAAATGTTTTAATAAAAAAAATTAAATTAAAAAAAAAAGATGCCTCATGATAAGACTTCAGGAACACACATTCAGGGGTTTTGAACTCAGGACTGGTGTCTGGGCTGGTAGTATACTCAGTGGGTAGGTTGCTTGCCTAGGAATAGCGTCTGGGAAGTTCATTCCTTATCCAGAAAGTCTAGATAGGGAGTCATCCCAGACAAAATCTCTCCAAAGTGCTTGGAATTCCACATCACAGCATAGAGCCAGCCCACATAAGGGGAACACTGTCCTGTGTTCAGATTTATCTGAGAGGGGCTTCCCAAGCCACCCAAGATGAAGTAGACTTGGCAAGATTGCTAGAAATGTTGATATTTTTTCTCTTTATTCTTGATGATTAAATGTCCTATAAATTTGTGTGAGGGGCAACAAAATGGATAGCCCTAACCTTTAGTCATCTCTGGAGAGACAAGAATCCAAAACATACTGAAGTGGAAGTGACATCTGGGTCAAAGATTAATCTACTGAACCTGATGAGACCTTGATTAATGCAATTGCTTCACTTCCATGGCTCACACCGTGACCTGCAATAGCAAGTTCCTACCACTCACCAGAGCTGACTGCACACTCTGTCCAGATGTACAGCTGGGACACAGACTTAGAATCAGCTATGGGGGGAATGTTTGCACCACAGAAACTGGCAAATCTACAAATCAGACTTCACCATCACTACCCCCTTATCCCTAACTCCAAGGCAGATCATTAAACAATGCCTCACTGTACCACTGCTAGGTCGTTGTGAAACTACCAGGCCCAGGATGTGCTTGTAAAAAAAAGTCACAAAACTCAAGTCACCTTTGAGCCCCCAACTGGGAACAAAGTAGGCAGGGTAACAAACTGAATTTGATGGAACTTTGACATTGTGTCAACCCATCACTGATTTCACTTTTTATACTTGCTTTTTCAAAGAGGCCAAAGTGCAGGCTTTCTTTACTCTGACCTGAGTTTTCTTTGTTCTTCATGAAACTAAATTCTTACAGATGNCACACACACACACACACACACACACACACACACACACTCACACACTCAGGGGTAGGGAGAGATGGATATGTACAAAACTCTGAGTTCAGTCCTAGCGTTGGTCGGCAGAGGTGGGGTGAGGAGGGTGCACCCTGATGGCTGGAATTGAGAGGTATTGCCAAGAGACCTTTGGAAAATAGACAGTCCTAACTCACAGGGGATAATANATACTTTTAAATGCCAAGCTTGAAGCTGTAAGAAAATGCTAATTGCCTTTCACCTATTAGTGCCACTCTTGGGAATTAATTCTAAGGAAATAGTTCTAAAAAGGAATAGAAAGCTATAAGCATGAAAATATTTGAGGCAATATTGTTTAAAATAGCAAGAAAACTGTTCACAGCTTTGGGGTTCCACGTGGCTACATAATTTATGATACCTGGACTCTGGCAGGTCTTGTGTTGCATTTATATGAAGATGGTGCTAATTCATGGGAGAATGTTGATGAATGAAACATAAAACTGCCTATGCATATACTAGGTGAATGCATAAAATCTTTAGTGCTTGGTTATAGCATGAATTGACATAATGCAAACACTGGCTTAGGTGAAAGAGACTATGCTTGCAATATTTGTATATTTGATGTATAGTATTTACACTTTTAAAAAGATTAGGCTGCAATTAGACTTTGGAAATGGGTGGGAAAGTCAGGGAGGGACTCCGAACCTCCCATCTGCTACCACCAGAAAGGCCCAACTGCCCTGGCTTATCAACCCCTGTCCCTGCGTGCTGGGGCTGGGGAATTCAGATTGGCCTGACTGCATAGGCTGGCTAGCCATGTACCATCAGGGTTCATGGCATGAGGACTCTGCCTCCTGCCGCTGGTCCACGCAACCCCAGGTGGCTCAGAGACCCAGAAGATTGCTCACATCTGAGTTTCCAGGGAACCAGCCAGCAGGATGAGCATGTAGCCNTTGAGGCTCTGAGCCACCCACTCACTTGCAAGCCCTCGCCACAGGTGTCCAGAGCCAGCTCTCTCTTCTGCACTCCGTAATTGGTAGTAGGAGGGTGTGCTCTGCAAGCTGACCTCCACAGCCCAGCGTCAGCCAGGTGGGGCCCTAGTGAGGTAGTGTCTTGGGTGTGTCCACTGTTGTTCATATTTCAGTATTAAACTTAGAGTTGCTTTTTAGTGCTGGCCACATGAAGCCTCCACCTTCATCCAGTCCACCTTTGGCTTATCCAAGAGAGTGTTTGAGTCCCCATATTGTCACCAGCTTGCAGCTGAGAGCCATCCTTTTTCTGATCACCTTGTCAAATCAGGGCATTCCTGAATTTGTGGTGCCCTTCTGATGGCCCTGCCACTCTTATCTTAGCCCCTTCTGGGTAGCCTTTTCTTCAGAGTGGGTAACTTTCTTGACACGTGTTCTGTTTGGAGACCCTTTTCTTTGCCATTTCCTTGTGACCAGCCCAGGATTATGACCCCAGCAGGAAATGGAGACTCATTGGCCAGGTTTGAAGTCTTAGGGTGGGTGGGGCTACAGAACTCTGGGTGTATCTTGAGTGGGCAGGTTGGAACTTGCTAAAACAAGGGCCACTGTAACAGAACTTGGAGATAGGTTTGGATATGTCCAGACCTATCTAGGACCCCGTTATCTTAAGCATATGTCTGNCTAAAACCAAATTCCAGAACTGCCAAAGATCTGGGAGTTATTTGGTCTGTGATCAGATTGAAATAGGGCCTTGTGGCTGGAGGTTTGCCAGGGTCAAAGAGGAATTGGAAAAAGTGTGGGTTCAGGGCTTGCCTGGATGCTCGGGAGGGGAATTCAGGATAGTTTCATGTCTTCCGGGACAAGCGATGCCCCTGAGTGTGATTAGGGTCAGGGTCCAGTGTGTCACATCTCCCTTGCACACGGCGTCCATGCCTAGGTACTCTGGTTCCATCCTCACCCTATCCCGACAGTGAGCTCAGTTCTGATCAAATGATGGTGGCTGCATATTAACTACTGCAGAATCTAAGTAGCAGGCCATTTTCCTGAGCTCAGGACCAGCCCATCTCAGTTCCCTAATTTAGAGACAACGTGTGTACCCCAGGGTTGTCAGCTGCTCAGTTTTTTTTGAAGCTTGACACACATCTCCATGGAAACAATGCTATAAATGGTTTCTGGGTTCCTAGGCTAGCCCACAAAGAGCTCTGGTATCACCTTGGGAGCTGCTGAAATGAGGTATTAGTAAAATTGAGAGCCCACACGCAGCAGTCAGTGTCAGCCCCGAGAATGCTGGAGGTTAAATGGTGTGGGTTTATTCGGGCAACTGCTTTTCTTCTGTGACAAGTGTCTTTCAGAACTGTCCAGATAAAGTTCTGGAGTCCTTCTGTCCACGACCATTACCCCTTCCTCTACCTGTTGTATTCCTTCCTTGTCTTCATCTAGATGCCTGGGGCTTGAGCCCATCTGTCCCTCTGGGACCTTGGTCCCCCGGGTATTGTACCTCGAGGGAATTTGATCTGTGGCTCCTCATCCTGGTCAGGATCATCATCAATCCTTGNGATTTAAACTGTCCCCATCAGCCTGACAGGACAAACATTACACAGCAACAATTTGCACTGTTCAGACTTCTCACCTGATTGCGTCTGATGTTCTGTGGGCGTCTGTTTGCAAGTCTGCCTCTACACATTTCTTTGGGCTAATTTTGTCACTCCATGTGATTTCCCCGGATTGGTCGGTGTGTTAAGCCCATGCACACTTCAGCGTGCCNCTGGATCATACCATACCATGATCAAAGTAGATCATGATTTCTCAGCTCTGTATACAGTTGCTGTGGAGTGTCTCTTATTCCAACTGTGTTGGGTGGTATTTTGGATTGTTTTCACAGTCTCCCAATCATAATTACCTGATCAGAGTCTTAGATTCTTATAACACAGTGTCAGATCACATTCTAGGTTAAGCAGATTACAGTGTCACTGCCGTGTCTATAGCTGTTTCCCCACAGCCCTCTCAACAGCCACTCTCTTGTCTTAAATATTTATTTATTTTCAAGTTGACTCAGCTGTAATGGGGCCTTAATGGTGTTCTGATTTGCATATCCTAAAATCGCTGCTGAGACTACNTTTTTCCTCCTGATGATCTCTGCTCTCTGTTTCCGCATGTGTCAAACCCTGCTCATCTCCTGCAACTGCAGAAACCCCTGCTTACACGTATCTCCTGCTTTTCTCTTGCGAAGTACAAAGTCCTTCCTCCTTCCCTGCCTGGGTGGGGCCTACTCCACAATCCTGTCTGATTCACCCTCACACCTGAGGGGTTGACCACTCTGGTGACTCTGGCCTTCAGCCTTTGACTGGTGGGGTACAAGTGACAGGCCTGGGGGAGCCCTGGATTGGGGCTGAAGGGCAGGAGGTTAAAGCGGGGCAGGGGTTTGTCTGGGGAGCTTCAGCAGGAGGTTCAGAGGTGACCTACTTGGAGAGTGGTTGCTGAGAGAGTGCCTGGAGAGAAACCTTAGAACCAGAGAGGTCCCTAGAGTTCATCTTAGGGGGTCATGCACTTAAAGGCTATCAGGAAACTGGGAGAATAAAATGACAAGCTGGTACAATGATGATCAATGATGGTAACCTATGACCTAGGAAGGATTAGGAACAACAGAAACTTAGATTGTGTAGTGTGTAATGTAGAGTGTCTGCCATGCCTCTGGCTGTACCNCCCCATTCCTTCTCCAAGGCAAGTCAGATGTAGTCAGTGCTACAACTGATTGGTTTTTGTTCGTTTGAGTTTTTGTTGTTGTTGTTTTGTTTTGTGTTTTTTTCGACACAGGGTTTCTCTTTGTAGCCCTGGCTGTCCTGGAACTTGCTCTGTAGACCATCCTGGCCTTGAACTCACAGAGATCTGCCAGCCTCTGCCTCCCAAGTGCTGGGATTAAAGGCGTGCGCCACCACTGCCTGGTTGCAACTGTTTTTTGTTTGTGTGTTTATGACAAACCAGAAACTCTAATTTTCAGTTTAAATCTCCTGATTTATTTAAAATTCTTGAGGTTTATTTATTTTTATTTTATGCATATGGAGATTTGCCTGGATATCTGTCTGTGTACCACTTGTGCAAAGTGCCCAAGGAGGTCAGATAAAGGCGTCAGATACCCTAGAACTGGAGTTACAGATAGTTTTTAGTCTCCATGTGAGTGCTGGGAATTGAACCCAGGTCCTAAGGAAAAGCAGTCAGTTCTGTTAGCTGCCAAGTCATTTCTCCAGTCCCCAAATCTCCTGATGAAAAAAACAAAAANGTGGCAGTAAAGTCAGTTAAAAATAAAAGATAATATGTGGGTCAGATAAAATACCTCTGTGAGGGAGAATGGCTTACCAGGCTCCAATCTACATCCCCTCATTTTATTCAGCTTCCTTATTTGGGAAACACAGAATCTGTGTCCAAGGTCGAATTCCATCTGTATGACCTTGGGAGAGCAGCTTCGCCTTCTCCAACCTCAGCTTCCTTTTCTATAAAATGGGATAATGGCTTCCTCCCAGGGTGCTGGTCAGACATGCCCTAGATAGATGTGTTAGGTAGGTCCTGTGNAAGGATCATCCAGAAAATTGAGGAAGAGCCAAGCTTAGATCTTTGTTCAAGTTTCTCAGTCCAGAGTCTGCACCACATCCTAGGGACCTGCTTTCATTGGGATCTCTTCGNGTACCTGGACACAGGAGTCCTTCATTTCCATGGAAAATTGTAGGTTACTTTATGAGAACCTGAATGCCTACCAGCTACCAAGCTTAGATATGAGGCCTCGTAACGCACTGCAGGTTGTAGGCTCTAGGACCCAGAAGACACATGTCAGTAATAACAATATCCTANACCACTGAACCTAAGGAACCACTGATTCCAATAAGTATTATTATTTTCTGTCAAGCTATAAAGAGAAAATGGGGCTGAGAAAATGCTTGGCTGAGCAAGTAGGAGCGCATACTGTTCTTGAAGAGGGCCTGAGCTGNGCTCCCAACACCCATATCAGGTGGCTCACACCATGTGTAACTCCAGCTCCAGAGGATCCAGTGCCCTTTTCTGGACTCTCTGGGCACCTATACTCACATGCACATACCAATACCCCCCATACACACTTTAAAAATAATAAAATAAAATTTTTAAAAAGAGAAAATTCTGGCACTTAAATCATACATACAGGCCTATGGATCCAGTATTGAAAGAGGACGGATTGAAACCAGGAGTTTGAAATCAGTCTGGGCAACATAGTAAGACGCTTTCTCACACATAGAAACCAAAATCCAAAATCCAACCAAACCAAACAACCACAACAAATATATGTTATCCATTGTCACAAGCATATTGATTTCAGAGGGGNTAAAATGGGCGGGATATACATCAAAGAATCAATGAACTAGACTAGGAATGAAAGTAGCAATTCAATTATGATCTATTTACTGATTACTTGCAGTCTCCTTATATATGGTTTTATTAAAGTTCTTGCCAAAAATATTCACTAGTAATCACCATGTGCAGATATTGCNCAGACATCGGGGTTACCAAGATCTAAGCTGAGTGTCTGAGGAGCTCTGATCTGGCCCATGATGCTCTGACCCAGAGCAGGTCAGCAGACAGAGTAGGACGATGTGTAGAGGATGGAGTAAAGATAGCCAGCCCAAGGACCACTGTGTAGAAGCTGAGGCCTGAGAGGGGCTTGCTGAGGAAGTGTTGTCAGGAGGAAGGGAAACAGCTGTGAAGCAAGGTCTGCTATTGCAGCTGGAGCCCACAGGCAGCCCTGCAGCACAGACTGCCACACTCTAGTCAGTCCCACCGGAGGCTCCTTTGGTGGGGACAGTGGTAACCCTTTAGCCAGCATTCAGTTGCCAGCCTGGTGAAATGGGAGAACTCTGTATGCATCAGCTTCCCTTGCCTTGCCCGAGGAATGAAGGAAGGCTTCTTAAAGGTGCCGCCAGCTCCAGTCTGCTGGGAGACCTGGGCATGGGTGGCCTGCAGATGAAGGGAGAAGGAGAAGGAGGAGTGAGGAGGAGGCATCTTGGGGAACCTCAGGTCGTCTGTCTGTGTGAGGACTGGGGCTGGGAAGTTGGACAGTGTTAGATGGTCCCGAGAATGTGAGTGTCTTAACAGCCTGGTTCACAGCTTTATGCAGGATGTGGTAGGAACTACTAAGGAATAGACACTCAGATGGCTTGTGGATCATGCATACAGCGAGTATGGCTAAAGCAAAGAAATCAGTTAAGGAGGTGAGGAAAATGATAGCCATCACAAATCAAAGACCTAGTGTGGGCCAGACGTTTAAAACTCTCATCCACACTTTGCAGATGAGCAAACAGAGTGTGTAAGTAGCCTGCTCAAGGTCATCAGGCTAGTGTGAGCCAGGATTTGGTCTCAGGTCTTACTTAACCTGTGTTTTTAACCTGGATACTCCCATGACTATGAATTTTGGGTTCCAGTCCATGACGTATCAATATTTGTTTTTATTTTAAAGCATGCTCCGTTGTACACATTGGCTCTCTGGGGATCCCTCTCTTCCTGGCTCACTGCAATGATGTAGAGAAACTGAGTTCTAGCCAACAGCCAATAAGGGAGTCCATCCAGGGCTAGTTCTGCAGTAGGCCTGGAACTATGCTGAAATGAGGTATCTGGGAAGCTGGCAGCTCTTGTCCCTTGAAGAAAGGGTGTCTCTGTCCCTTGGCTCTGCTGGCCANCCCTCCCTGGCAGCCACACCTGTTTTGTTCTTCTCCCTGCAACCAGCCAGACGTCTCTCCCAGAGTGACAGCAGCAACTGGGGACATCTANAGAAGCTCCCTTTCAGTCCTGACAAAGGCACTCAGAACCTGGCTAGGCNTGTAGGGGAGGGGCAGGTGGGAAGTACCCAGGGCTGCAGACAGCTGGGGGCTGGTGTGGNAGGCATTCCCCAGAACAGGTGAGGTAACGGGGAACCAAGGAGGAGGGTCTCTGGTTCTCAGGGGTAAGAGATCAAAGTGCAGGGGTTTCTCAGCTTGATTTCATGACTGGGTTGGTTTTTAGCTGTCCACTCCTTCAGGAAGGACCTGGTAAGGCATGAGGAGAAGACACAGCCATCAGAGGGGCATCCCTCATCCACCCAAGCTCTTAGCGTTGTGGACCGTATAGTGGAAAGGTACAAGAGGCATGCACTAGGGGCAGCCTTGGAGGGATATCTCAGATAAGACACCAGATTGATGTTGGAAATAGTCCCTCTGCTGGAGCTCAGCAGAGGCTCATCCTGGAACCAGTGGGGGCCACTTTGGGTGTGAGTGCGTGGAAGGATATTTCCTGGAATTAAGTTCTTGAAAGGGAGAAGTAGCGGGGAGGAATAAATACAGAGAAATAACCCCTAAGAATACAGCTGAGATGGGAGACCTTGTGTGGGAGGAGGTGGGATTGGGGATGGGTGGGTTGAGGGGCAGGCAAGGCTGGGGGGCGGGAGGAGGGAGAAGAGGGGTTCTGTGGTTGGTATGTAAAATAAGAAAATCTTTTAATAAAAAAAAGAATACAACTGAGTTGTTATAGGCAAAACACAACAAAACAATGACAAAAAACTCAGAGAAGGCTCTCGATGGCTGTCCCAAGATTGCACAGCAGATTTATTTTAGACAAGATCCAGACTCAGTCCTGGTTTCCTATCTTTCCCACAACTTTCTCTCTCTTTTCTTGTAACTCTAGGCAAGGAGGTCCTAACGATAGCATCTTTATTTTGCAAAGGGAAATAACAGTAGGGACATGAGGAACCTGGCATTGTGGACTTTCGGTGCCCTCGGTAGTATTTGTGCCCCCAGTGAAGGGGCACTAACAGTCCACGTGTGTGCTGACTTCAGTGGAGGAGGGGAGAACAGAGAAGGAACAAGCATGAAAACTTGGGGGCTGGGGAGAAGAAAACTTTTATTTATTTAT
>LZPO01029788.1:2651424-2677064 GCA_001675575.1 Neotoma lepida
GGGGCAGGGAACTGGGGCCAGTGCTGGAGAGGCCTAAGCTGGAGCTCTGAGCGCGCGCGGGCCGGACGACGAGCGTGGAACCGCCTCACCCCGCGCGCCCGGCGCTGCTTGGTGCACCTCAGACCTGTCATCTGTCTCGCCCGCCCCCGCACGCCCGCGTCCCTGGCCGGGTGCTGTGTTCCNTGGTGCTTGTCGTGAGCTTTGGAGCCCGGGTTCGTCTGGGCCCTGCATATGGCGGGCTCGTTGGAGTTAATCATTCCCCGCCTCACACGCTCACAATGAGGGGCATGTGGACCTCTGCTGCGCCCCTCACCCAGGCCTTAAAGTAAAGACTTTGGGAAGCTGAGGAACTTGGAGTACCAGGGGCTTTCAAGCCTCAGACCCAAAACAGACCTGGAGGAGGCGTCTGCCACCCGAATGGGAGGCCACTGAGTGTTCCAAAGCCATCTTTGGCCCGAGCCGCTGGAAAGATGAAAGGGGAAGTTTCTTGCCTCGTTTTAAACTTTGTTGGCTACAACATCGGTGGCTACTTCCTGCTTCCACCATCCCACTTCGGACCTGTTTGCTCAGGGGAGGCAGGATAGGGGAGCTGTTGCTGGTCTTTGAGGCCACCGTGGCACGTGAGTGTAGGGGATCCTGGTGGTAGCTGTGGCTGGGGAGGGAGAAAGTGGCTTCATTCAGCACTGGGAGCCTGGTCTGGAGGCCTGGGTTATCCTGACCCTGAAGTTTTAGGACTAAGATGGTTTGGTGGAGATGGAATTGTATCTCTGACCTCTGCCTCCAACCTGGGTGCCTCGGCTGAGGGGTTAAAACCGACAGTCTGAGTCTAAAGCCACCCAGGGAAACTATGATACATGCACCTTTAGTATCAGAGAAATGTTCTCTTTCGGCATGGTCAGATGACTCCAGAACCAAAAGGGACAGGCATTTCGCTTGAGAACTTCTGAGGCCTCTCTTTCTTGCTGCTCTGCAGGGTGTAAACATTCAATTACTGTGATAAACTATCTCATGCACAGCCCTGGCCCAGTCTCCATTCTAATTGGATTGGCCTCTTGGATTGGCTGGTTTCTCTGGTCTGTAGCTCCCAGGGATCAAGGGGTGAAAGAGCCTGGAGAATGTCCCCCGGTTTACAGCNTGCTCTGGGAAGGCCTGTCAGCTGCCTCTGTGGCAGCTCCAAGCACCAGGTAGAACCCCTACTCCTCAGTTCAAGAAAGAGTTCCTTGGAATGCCCGGAAGGATGAAAGTGTACCGTTTAAACATGAGATTTTAAAAATAGCTCTAGTTTTAAAATCTTGGGCTTTTAATAAATGNAAGAGGNGGAGGCAACATGTAGTTGTAGATGCAATTGAGGGCTGCCCATGGCTGCAGAACCTGAGGAAAGCTCTTTGAAACCAAGGCCTCTGGAAAAAGACAGGAGTAGGCAGAAGATGGAGAGTCACCTGGCTAGTTTCCTGTCAGCCCGGAGCACAAATCTTTAGCCTTGATAGCATGTCACCCAAAAGAAAAGTTTGCTGATGTCAGGTGAGGACATCCCTTTAGTCCTGTTTCACACGTCACTGCTGAAGGCCTTCTTCTGAACACCCAACTGCTGCTTTATTTGCACACATATATGGTATNAGAAGCATAGGCTCTCCTTCATAGAGTAGCTGTGAGAACTCTGAGTTTATACAAGCAAAACATTGATAGTTTCTGCTGTAGTGTAAGCTTAGGGCGCTTTCCACAATGCCTGGCATCCAGTAAGAGTTTAGTGCATGTTAGATAAGTGAATGAGAGATCTCTACCCCCCCCCAAAAAAAAGTACTTGCCAAGGCTAATGGCACACCCCTTAGTCCCTGGTACTTGGGAGGTAGGTGTGGGATGGTGGTGTGGGAAGATTTTTTTGAGCTCATGAATTCAAGGCCATCCTGGGTGGGCTATATGGTCTCTGACTCAAAAAGAAAAACAGATTTGCTGTGTGGAGGGCTGGTGAGTCCTTTCTGTCCTGTAGGGGCCACCTCACTGCATTGTTAATTTCAAGAGGATCAGCCCACCACGAATGATACTGGTGTTGGTTGGTACCGTTTGTTCCTTGACGCTACTCTGCATTTAGCCTCTGGGAACCCATGTGTCTCATTCTGACCCCAGGGGTGCCTCAGAATGAGAATTGTAGAGCTTCCTGTCTGGAGAGCTGCTAAACTGGCCGTTTCGTTTGGCTAGGACAGGTTGGTGACTGTGTGTGTGTATGTACTTGTACTGTTGCAGGGCCAGCTGGTGGTAGTGAGGAGGCTCTACCTTTTCCTGACTCATTGGAGGCTGCAGGAAATGCAGCCAGTGGTGGCTTTTTGTTGGAGCAACTGCTTCTGCACATTCATAACTCCATGCGGCTGGAGGAAATTGCACCTTGGACTGGGGCTAGGAATGCTGAAATCCCCAGTTCTTAGTAAGGGACGGGCATTTGCATTTGAAGCAGCGTTGGGGACAGTGAGACTGTGAGCTCATTTTATGAATCAGAAGGATTACAGCATAACTTCTGTGTTGGAGGCCTGCTCTTTGGAATCCAGATCACCCTCCTCCCACCCCTACNGCTTGCACACGTACATGAGCTCTCACAGTCACACACTTGGGAACTGTAACAGTTGGGGGGGGCATCAATTCAAATTCCAGAGCCATCCGGCAGCACTCATCCACACCCACTTCTGCCTCCACACTGGAANGCCATTCCTGGNTGGTGTGTGGACAGTCACCTGGCAGTGACTGAAGGAAGTCTGGCGGGTGCATGGGAATGACCCCTGAGCACCCAGGTTCATACTCTACCTTCTCCACTTGCTGTGTGGCCTTGTGCGGTGCTTAATTTCCTGAGCCTCAGTTTTCTCCTCTGTAAAATGGAGAGAATAGTACTTTGTACAGTGGTTGTAAAGGTGAGACAAGATTACGCATGCAAATTGATGAGCTGGTAGAAAGAAGATTTGTAATAGATGCTAATGATCCATCACGAGGTGCAGGTCCAGCTCCTGTTGGCTTTCCTTCACCCCTGCTGGGGAAGAGGAAATGAAGGGTATCCTGCTCGTGGTATGAAATCCGTGTCGGGGGCCACTGTAGCTTGCTCAATGAAGCTTTATTTTCTAATTCCTTAGGTCTTGGGTTACAACTGGTTCACTTCAGGCTGCCCAGGTCCATGCTGTTACAAGAGACTGTCCTTGGACAAGAGGGGTAAGGGCTCAGTTTCCCAGAGGTCACATTGTGCTCTTGAGGAACCTGCCATCCCAGGACTCGGGCTGAACAGCTCACCTGGGTGGGCACAGGTGCTTTGCAGCCTAGGACAAAGTCACTTATGTTTTTCTCATTACCTGTACGCTGACAGTGTGACCTGGATGGAGGTTTGGGTGGAGCTGGGGTGGGAATTGTCCCATGTAAGAGCACTTTGGCCCTTTCCCCAACTGAAGTAGGAGCAAAGAGGAGAAGCATTGAAATAGTATGTGGGAAGGAGGCTGCCACATGGAGAGAGAGAACCAGGGCGACTGACCCATCGCTTCCCCGGCGGCTGCGGCTCTTTCTCCTCTTCCTCACACTGTGGCCAGCCCAGGAAGGTGCTCCCTGGTCCCTTTGCCTTTCTCCCAACCACAGGGAGCTTGTGGCTGAGGGAGCTTTCTTCCAGGCATTGCTTCTTCCTCCCAAGTTTCAGGGAGGGGGAGGGGAGCAGCCTGGGTGAGATCTGTTCACCCAAGCTGGAAGGGAGGGAGGTGCTGCAGGCGTGCAGCCAGCCGGGGATTCCCTGAGGCCATTCAGATTGTTAGGGAAGATGGGTTCCAGAGAAGAGGGAATGCTGGAAGGGGATTTGGGCTTCAGCGTTTCCCAAGTTGGGTAGACAGAAGCCCTAGTCCAGCCCACTGTGGCCCAAACTTGCCAGTTGTGAGGGAAGGCCACTAGAGTGCAGAAAGGGGCCTGTGCAGGGCAGGTGAGCCTGTGCTTCAAACTCCCCCAAGCAAACTCTTCCTCTCAGCCTGGGGCAGATCCTGGGGCAAACACCTGTGTCCTCACCTGACCTCACTGGGTCTGAGGCCTCAGTCGGCCTTAGTTCATTATCCTGGGCTCCCCAGCTGTGGGGAGTTACCTCAGAGCTGGAAAACACTTGGGGGGCATACTCCTTCCTTACCACATGGGGAGGCCAAGTGGCCATGAGTTGCTTGGGGTTGCCAGTTCCCATTTCACCTTGGGAGGGTGGGAAGAGGGGGTGTGCTGACATCGGGGTGTCATCCTCAGGCTCACTGTCCTCCCAGTTTGGAAGTTGGAAGGGCTGCCTATGGTGCAGGAAGAACGCAGAGGAATACTGTCTCAGCTCCTGGGTGTGGCCCAGCCTTCTACTGGCTCCATAGTTATTTGTGTGTGTGTGTGTGTGTGTGTGTGTGTGTGTGTGTGTGTGTGGTACGGAGCTGGATCTAAGTGAAAGCAGAAGTACTCCTGTTACACAGTGTGCACACACAGTGACAGCTTGGAGAGGAAGAAATAGGGTAAAGGCCCCTCTGCATGGCTGCTGGTGTGCCTTCTGTCCCCATTGCAGGCTTGCACACTTGAGAGTAAACAACCCTTCCACATTACTACTGGCAACAGCCTTTCCTTGCCGGCTCTGGACAGAAGTGCCAAAAATAACCAGGCGGGTACTTCCACTTGTGGGACACTCACTGCCATGGCTTCTGGGCAGACTTGCTTACTTTCTAAAGCAGGCTTAACATCTGCCATCTCTGTCCTTCCTTCCTGTGGCCACCCTTCCTCTGCCTCTCTCAGGCCATGGCGCCTTCCCTTTTATTGATCTTCTTAAAATAAGTCCAGGAGGGTGGTCGCTCATCCTTGTGGGCCTGAAANCCCTCCCAGTGTTCTTTGGGAAGTACTTTTGTCCCACTGTGTCCCTGCAGTCTGCTGGCACAGTTGAGTCTAGAGGAGGAGGCCTGTGCTGTGTGTGCTCTGGAATTCTTGCCAACCCTCTCTCCCGAGTCTGTTGACCAGATGTCTTACACGTCTGCAGAGTTCAACACTGTTGCTGGGACTCCTTGTCTTCTTGTTCTGCCTGGCCTGCCCAGAGCTGCTGTCAGCCAGCTGTGAAGGTGAAAGAGGCAAGCCATTCATTTCTCCTAGGCCCAGCAAAAGGGGGAAGGAAACAGCATTTATCGAGTACTCGCTTTGTGCAGGCACTTCATCTGTGTGTTACCTCATCTCACCCCACAGTAGCTTTAATAGTGCTGTGCCCACTTACTGATAAGGAAGCTGAGGCTTACAAAGGCTAGTGATGGGAGAGGCTGCACACTGCACCCTGTTCAGCCTTCTTACCACACAGCTCCACTCTTCTTGTGACTGTTTTCATATGCACAGGGAACAGTGAGATGGTAAGAATCAGGACATCATTGGACTGATTTGTAGGGGAGACATTTGGGCCTGAGAAGGGCAGGGAAGATTCCTCTGCGCCTCTCTCCCCATTACACTTACCGGAGCAACCAGAAGCCCAGTTTTGAACTTGGGTCTAGGGCTTGCTGGGCCATTCACATACCCTTGGAAGAGAGTAGTGAGGCTTAATTTAGGCCTTNCAGATGTCTTCTCTCTCAAATGTACCCCAGCCTCTATGGTCCTAAGAAAAGCTCTGGAGACCATAGACTAGGGGTTAGGTGGGATCTTGGGTCTTCTTGACTGCTGGGTTTCACCCTAGGGCCTATCATTCCTGTTGGCTTGGCCCAGGTCCCAGAGCGCCTGCCTGCCTGGTTGGTGTGTACTTGGGGCTTAGGCTGAATGTTTCTGCGGGTGCCTGGTGTGGCATGCCAAAGGCCTCTGGGTGTATTTCAGGAACAATAAAGAATAAATCAACAGAAGAGAAAAGGCCCTACAGCAGCTGCTCAGAGACTGGAGAAATNCAAGGAATGTGCCAGCATTTGGCAGAGGTCCTGCATCTTGACCGGGCCTGAGAAAGGGCCTGATTCTGACACGGTGCTTGGGTGAGACAGATGGGCAGCTCTCTGCATCTACCATGCAACCATGCTGTGAACCCGCTTTCCTGGCAGCCAGTTTGTNTGCTTCTTGGTCACTGGGTGGATCAGGGAACACATTCACTTCCACACCAAGCCTGGTAACCAGATGGATCTTGGCCCTCTCTAGAGCTGGTCAGACAGGAAAACCTGGGGGGATAAAGGCTTAGGAACCANACAGCAGACTCCCAGCTTCACCCCAAAACTGGGAAGAGATGAGCCAAACAGTTCAGGACCTAGCAGGGCTGAAGGAGTGCTATGGTGGTTTGAATAAGAATGCCCTCTCCCGCCCAAGGTTTGTCTATTTGAATGTTTAGTCACCAGGGAGTGGCACTATTTGAGAAGGATTAGGAGGTGTGGCCTTATTGGAGTAGGTNTGGCCTTTTAGAGGAAGTGTGNCACTGAGAATGGTCTTTGAGGTTTCAAAAGTCCAAGCCTGGCCCATCTTCTCTTTCTTCCTGATNCCTGTGGATCTGGATGCAGAACTCCCAGTTACTTCAGCACCGTGTCTGCCTGCATGCTGCGTACTCCCTGACATGCTGCTAAGGGACTAAACTGTAAGCAAGGCCCAATAAAATGCTTTCTCTTATAAGAGTTGCCTCGGTCATGGTGTCTCTTCATAACAATAGAACAGTGACTAAGACAGGTACCAAGTGTGAGGGCATCCACTTGGCAGCCCTGCCACAGCTCTACTCACATAGACATCTGTATCTTTGAGACAAGTGATCGTGGGTTCATGGTCAGTTAAGTCTCTGGGTCTTCGTTCATCAGTCGTGAAACAGGGGTTTCTGCTGTGATCTTGGAGTGTATGGTTACTCATCTCCCTCTCCCTTGTTTAGTGAGTGCCATGAACAGCTTTTATTTAAAAGTTTGAGTTCTCAGAAGAAGCTAGAGAGCCCCATGCAGAGATGTGATTGCCTGCGGCTGGGTCTGATGCTCGGTGTCCTGAAGGGCCATAGGTGNTCCCAGGAACTCAAACGTGGAACTGAGTGGAGTTAGACTTCAGGGCATCAGGCAGGGGAAGGGATAAGAACTTGAGCCTTATGGGTATTTGGGGTACCTGATGGCCTGAGGAGAATAGGCTTTATTTTGAAGCTGCTTATGGATGTAGTGCTGGAGAATATGGGAAGCATGTGGCTTCTGGGAGGAAAAGACACATCTTCCATAGGATCTGCAGGCTTGGGAATCACTGTAGGCTCTTCAGAGCTACTCACCCACTGGGCCTTTCCCAGCCAGCCATACTTCTGGAACATCAGGGTGGTTTTGCACACAGTCTCCAGGGAGACATTGTATCTTGGAGGCTTCTGTTCACCTGGTGTTTTTGTCATCAGTTTCAAAACAGCTCTGTGTGGCATCCAAACAAGAGGCCAAGCCTGAGACTCAGGGAGAAAGTGTGCAGAAAGAGTTACTGAGACAGGCAGTCCTGGCTCCAGTCCTGGACTTGCCTCTGTGCTCTTCTGACCTTTGACCCCTTGGAACTTTTCGGGTTTGTTGGTGGAAAAGAGGAAGAGAAGGACATTTGCTTTGCTGAGGATTAAATAGGAGTTCTTGGTACCATGCTTGCACGGCAGCTCCCGGAAGCGACGTTAAGGGGGAAGGATGAAGCCGTGTTTGTGTAGTACTGCGATTAACCTTGGCTCCAGCTTTCCCCAGTGTCTTGTCCTGCTTCCTCACAGCAGGGGCTTTCTTACATGGAGGCATGAAGTATTGTTTTTTAAGTTCTTAATACCGGAACCCTGCTGTGCTCCCGGCTGTATGTCCTAAAACAAATTTCTTTGTTTTCTCTGGATTCCTGTGCCAAATGAGGAGTTAGGTTGGACATGGACATCCCTTGATATTTGGAATCTGTTCAGCTTTCCCAGCTGAGCTCTGCTTTGCCAGTTGACTCTGGAGAGAGGCCCAAGCCATCTTGACATGTTGGGAGGCCTGGCCTTTACCTGACCTGCGACTTCCAGCCTACCTCTGCGGGCTCCTCTCTCCCCACTGCCTGTGTACTCTCTGGGCTCTCCTGACTTTCAGGAGCTTTTCAACAGCGCTCCCATTAGGGACCTATTTCTAGAAGATTTGGATCATTTCTTGAGAGGAGTGTGATATACCACACTCTGGTTGAAAATGTTCCCCAGGTAGAGCATCCTGGGGTGGAGTGGGAGGAAAGGCAGAGGCCACACTGGCTTTGTAGGATTCTCAAAAGCACTGTTCATGCCTTCTGGGAACTACAGGTGTGGGATGGTGACAGAGGAGGGACCTTGAAGGCAGACAGCATTTGGGTCTTCTGCCATGTGGACAGCAGACTCTGAGTTTCCCTCNATTGAAAGGGTCAGGATCCATCCTTGGATGATTTTAAGGATGGATTGTCAGGAATCAGGGTTTGCAAAGTGCCTGGCTCAGGTGTCCTGAAAATGTTAGTTCCCGTCTTTTGGGAGGGAAGTGTATTTCGGACATTCTGTAGACTGGCTACAGAGTGGGAATACCNGCCTGTGGCCATTTCCCCAGGGAAAAGCAAAGCTGCAAGCTGACCTGCTGCAGAGCAAAGGCTGCTTTATCTTGAAGCTATTCAAAAAAATTTTTTTAAGACAGGATCTCACTATGTATCTCTGGCTGGCCTAGAACTCACAGAAATCCCTCTGNCTCTATGTCCTGAGTACTGGGATTAAAAGTGTGTGCCACCACACCTGGCTTTGTGCAAGCTATTTTATTGGGGTCAGAATCAGCGTATCTGATGTGAGGACCTGGCAAGAAGATGCCTACANGCTTGCAAATGTTCAAGATCTACCATGCATGGAGAACACGGGTTGAGGAGGGAGTGGCCTTGACAAGCCAGGAGACTATGAGCAGGTCTTTGAACATTCGTCTTCTGTAAATTTCTCAAATTTACTATTTGCTTTCATATTTTAGCTCATTTTGATCAAAGAACATATTTTGTATAATTTTAGTCCTTTTAAATTTATTAAGACTTACTTGATTGAGCCAGGCTATGGTGGCGCACGCCTTTAATCCCAGCACTCAGGAGGCAGAGGTAGGTGGATCTTTGTGAATTCGAGGCCAGCCTGGNCTACAAAGAGAGTTGAAAGCACAGGCAGGGCTGTTACACAGAAACCCTGTCTTGAGGATCTACACACATAAACACACACAGAAGACTTACTTGATTTATGAGCCACCCTAGTGGCTGTACTTTCTGAAGAGAGTTGTTGGGCAGGTGTTGCATAGGCGACTTTCAGATAGAATTGGTTTGTGTCATTCAAGCTTTCTTTTTCCTGTTGATCTTCTGTTTAATTGTGTTGTCCATTATTGAAAATAGAATATTGAGGCCAGGTTTAGGGATTCACATCTTTATCCCAACACTTGAGAAGCTGAGCCAGGAGGATTACATCAAGTTCTAGACCAGTTTGGGCTAGAGTAAAACCTTGTCTCAAAAAAAAAAAGAGTAGATTATTGAAGTCTTTGATAACAGTTGAATTGACTGTTCTCTTCAATTCTGACAGTGTTTGCTTCATGGTTTTTTTTCTTTGTTAGGTGCATACATGTTTAACATGATAGTTTCTTGATGGATCATTATTGTTATGACAAAATGTTTTGTTTTGTCTCTAATAAATAATAATTTTTGTCTAAAGATCAGTTTTGCCCAAATATTGTACAGTCCTTCCAGTTCTTCTTTGGATACTGTTTGCATGGTATTTTTTCATTTTTTTTTATCTTTTATATATTTATTTGGTGTGTATGTGAATTTTGTGAGTGTGTGTGCGNGCACATGTGCATGTGTGCCAGATATATGTTAAGGCCAGAGGTCAAGGTAAGATGTCTTCCTCAGTCAGTCCACCTTATTTTTTGAGAAAGTCTCTCACTGAACCTGGAGCTCACTGATCTGGCTGGGCTGGATGACCAGCAAGTCCCAGGGGTTCTCTGTCTCCACCTGGGGTTACAGGTGTGTGCTGCTGTGTTCAGTTTTTTATGTGGGTGCTGGGGATCTGAACTCAGGTCCTCATGCTTACAGCAAACACTTCACCAGCTAAGCCATCTTTCCAGCACTTCTGTTTTCTTTTCTTTTTCTTGGAGTGGGGTAGGGGTGAGACAGAGTCTTACAATGTAGCCTTGGATGGCCTGGAACTGGCTATGCAGACCAGGCTGGCCTTGAACTCAAGAGATTTACCTGCCTCTGCCTCCTAGAGTGCTACTGTCTCTTTTCATTCTTTATTTTCAGCCTGTTTAAGTTAAGTCTTATTAGAAAGAGTACTTTGTAAACCACATGTCATTGGGTCAACTTTAAGAAATTCTGCCAACCACTGCCTTTATTATTTTTTAAACCACTGCTTTTAAATTGGAGCAGTTAATACATTGACATTTTAAATAGTTGTTGATAAGGTAGGATTTATGTCTCATTTTTGCCATTTCATTTTTATGTCTTGTTTTATACTTTCCCTATTACTGCCTTCTTTTGTGTTGCTTTTTTGTTTTTGAATATTCTATTCCTAGCCTGTAAAATGAAAAAATAAAAAAAAGAAAAACGAGGGTTAAATGAAATGATGCCCACACCTTAAGAGCTCCATAAACATGGGCACCCAGTTGGACCTTGGGCTCTGCAAGAGTCACAATCATCCCTAGGGTTTGCCAAGCAAAGTCCACCCAGGATTCTTTAGGACCCTTGTATCTTCTACACAGAACACCACTCTGGCAGTGATGGTCCCTAGGAAATGTCGCCGTACCAGGCCCTGCCTCACTATCTCTTCCCTGGCTTCAGTGCTTGGCACTGTTTGGGCTCTTGATGAAGAACTACGGATTTACCTCCTATTTTCTCTCTTCCTTTTGAAGACCCAGCATGGGTTTGAGTATCACTGCAGGATACAGACAGGCTGCAGAGTATAATGAAGGGGGGCAGCTATCTGATGTGGAGTCAGCAGCCNGGTTCCTCACATGTGAACTCAGGGACAAGCTATTTTTCAGGGCCATCCTCTCCTTGTGTCTCAGTTGGGTGGATNCTTNTTACATCAGTGTTTCTTTGGTTCCTGTGTCTTCCCATGCCCTAGCGGGAGCCCGTAAGTTTCTCAAATGCAGGAANCAGTGAGTGGAGATTATCGGACCAGATACCTAGTTCCCTGACAAGCCGTCCACTACTCTCTCCATCTGCTTCTAACCCCATGAAGCATTATGGAGTGGTGATGGAACGGAAAGAAGCNTCAGTAGGGGCNACAACGATTTGCGCTGGGAACAGAGTGTTAGCAGAGCTAACAGTTGTAGAGGTTGGACTTAAAGACAAAGGGGCGACTTCAGCAGAGGGTCAATGAGGGAGCTTCCTGAGGGTCACTTGTCCCTTGTGTTTATCTGTAGCCCTTCCCTCTCCCCTGCATTATAATTGATATGTGTTTCTGTGTCTTTCCACCCACTTCACTAGCAGCTCCACAGGGTAAAAACTATGCCTTGTCTCCTGTGTCTCCCCAGAGCCTGGCGTGCAGCCAGTGCCATCAAATGCCTGTTGAATGGGTGAAGGGGCCCAGGCAGACCTGCACAGCTGCAGCAGGGTGTGTGCCGTGGGGGAAGAGGCAGGGCAGGCGGTGTGAAGCAAGGCCCCTGTGACTGGTCTCCACTGTATCTTGGCTCAGGGCCGAGGTTGGCACTGGGGCACGCAGGCAGTCTCCTGAGATCCCTGCCCTAGACCTACTAGGGAGTCAGACTTTTCCAGAAGGGAAGANCTGGAGCGGACTCTGGTGTGAGCATCACAGGGCATAGAGAATGTTGTGAGGGGCAGACTAGAGGCCCCAACCCAAGGTTCAGCCACCTGAGGACATGGCTACAATGCTCTTTGTGTCTGTCATCCTCTCTCTGGGGTGGAGGGTACATCTGAGTGGAGGCTAGAGGTCAGTTTGGGTGTCTTCCTCATTCATATCTCTACCTGAGTTTTGAGTCAGATGTCTTCTTGAACTTGGAGCTTGGCAATTGACTAGACTGGCTGGCTAGTAAGCCCCAGGGATCCTCCTGTCTCCACCTCCCCATACTGGGCTTATGGGTGCCCTGTCATGCCCAGCTTCTAATATGGGTGCTGGGGATCCAAGTGGAGATAGTCATACTTGAGTGGCAAGCACTACTGAGCCACCCGCCCAGCCCTATCTTTTCTTATAGAGTGTATCACTGTCAGCGTCACCCTCTTCCTTTTGGTCCTTGAGGTCTTTGGGGAGGGTTTTCCAGACAAGGTAATAACCCTTGTCTAGTAGGTAGGTAGCCAGTCAGTCNCTTAGTAGAGGCTATGNTGAGTCTGGATGCTTGGTCCTCTGCTCAGCCCCAGTAACCCTTCTTTCTGCATGAGCTTCCCCCCATAAAAGGAAACTGGTTATCCTGGTCCCCAGTGGACAGCATGCTGGTGTTCGTGGGGCAGTGGACAGGGAGACAGTTAAGGATGTTGCTTAGGCTGGAGCCAGGAGTGTCTTATCAGGTAGAGGATTCCCCTCTTACACATAATCCTTTAAAAGCAGCTCACCGTTGGCCTTTTTTGCTGTCAAAGCTCATACTGTATTCAGCTTGAACCTTGGCCAAGTTCCTGAGCCTGGCCAGCTTCGTGACTGAGACCCTGGGGACTCCCTCCCCAGCCTGTCGACCTAGGTTCTGCATCTCTGAGCTGAAGTCTGGGGAAAGGGTGACCCAGGGACCCTGGATGGGGAATGGGTCAGTCACAGGCCTCCTCTTGCTCTGCTCTCCCTGCTCCCCCTTAGGCGTCAAAGCCTCTTTTCTCATTGGCTTGCAACCTTGAGAACAGAGCTCCCGTATCCAGTGGTCTGGAGAAATTGAGCTCTCTGGCCTGAGTGTGAACACCTTGTTGCAGGGGAGTAGGGACCAAATTTCATTTTGATAGCTACTTTGTTACTTTGTGTCTAGAGGGAAGGTTTATCCAAGACCTCAGAACTCCAACTGGCCCAAGATGGTATTTCCAGAATACTTACCCAGCCTGGTTGTAGCCAGAGACCACAGTTATCTGAGAAAGGGCCCTTCAGAAAGTGAACCTGGACTAGGGGGCCAGCTAGGCCATGCTGGGCCCCTTGGCATGGACCTTTAATGTTTTAGACAGATCTGGTGTCTTGAGACTCAGCCCAACCATGTCAGGGCAAGAGGTAAACAGACTTAAAGGCCTGTGTTCCTGGCTATGGCCCAGGCAGGGGTGAGAAGCCTGAGGGGCAGGAGAGCTGGTACTTTTCCAGGTGGCTTGCATGTAGTATGGGGCTGTGAATGATGGTCCAGGAGCAACTGACTCATGGGCCTGCCACGGGAGATGGACTTTGTGTTCAGCTTTGTCAGAGAGGACATGGGTTCTGTGTGTGTTGTTGGGAGAGCTAATGTGAGCCCTTTATATCGCCTCAGCAGCCTGGGGAGTTCTGCTGTCTATCAGGGAGATAAACTGACCTCAGGACTAGGCAGGGCCCCAGTCTGGATACCTCACTGTGAGCACTTTTGCTTGGATAAGTTCTAAAGTGCAAATCTTGGGAGCAGTCTTGAATGAACACCCCACTAGGCAGTTCCAGATGGGGTTGTCAAGGCACAAGGGTCTGCACCAGAGGCGAGAAACCAGACACATAGGTGTGTGGTGGGATCAGGCAACGTGATAAGCTTGCTGCATAGTCCCTCTTCCAGCCTTGGAGTCAGAGAGCTTCCCAGAGGAAGCATTGGCTGAAGGACGAGAGGGTTGTGCTCACATGCAAGTGTGGAAATGCAGAGACACAGCTTCCTCAGAGATCTCCAAGCACAGTGGGAAGGTAGGTTGATGAGTCCTGACCATAGCCTTCATGCATGAAGTGCTAGGAGAGACAGCAGGANCCAGGGTCTGGGGACTTTGGGGCAGGGTAGGTAGTTCAGATTTTTGCACCAAGGCAGCCTCTTCAGCACTCAGAGATATGACTTGCTTGGAGGTCAGGGTCTTGTAGAGTGCCCTGTTTGTGTTTTACTTACTCTTGGNTGGGAGACCCCAAGCTCCGATTCCCCCGCTTCCTTGAGCCAGGCTTGTAGGACTTGGACCTGGGGGTGGCAGGTTCTTGCTTTCATTTCAGAGTTGAGTCCCTGTGACTCTGGACCAAGCTGGGCACGTCCTCCCTGGTGTCTGTGACTCACAGCAGTCTGTGTCTCAGATGAACAAATTGAATGGCCCAGGTGGCTGATGAGCAGCCCAATCCTCTCTCAATGGCCATAACTGGTTCTTCTCCCCTGTACTGAAGGACCCAATAGATACTCCTGGATGGGCGAGACACAGTTGGGCATGCAGGTGGGCTGCAATGCCACTTGAGGAGCAGCCATCTCTTCAGAGTGTAGTGACCATTGCACAGAGCACCCCAAGGACTTTCTAGACCCTTCTCATGTGTCTGTGAAACCCGTATGTGGGTTCAGCACTGTTTTCTTTTTCTTGGTGCACTCTGCCTCCCTTTCTGTCAAGAGAAAGTGCTTTTCATCATAGATCTTTCTGAGAGCCTCACTGGTCCCAGGCCACTGATAATGACACTGGCTTTGTTTTCAGCCTAAGGAGACCTGTGGCTCTCTGTTCAGAGATTGGTTGCAGCAGAGAGGCTCCTAGAGGAAGGGACCACAGAAGAGAGTATGACAGTCAGTCACTTAGACTGACAAAGTGGTTGCAGTGTCTGGGGCCCCATGGTGGCTGTGGGTTTCCTTCTACTGTGTTCTTGCATCCGTTGTCAGAGGCCTTGCAGCTGGTCCCATGGGTGACCTGCCAGCAGGAGTTCCTCCTTACACCCTCTTCTTGAACCTTGGAGATTTGGCCCATTGGCTGGCAGCCTTTGGAGAAGGTGGTTTCCTTCTTCCTCACTGTGAGGCAAGTCAGGCTGACCTACACCTGAGGGGCTGAGAGTGAGAATGTGACAGGAAAAAGGAGAGGAAGTGGCTCAGGCCTGCTTGAGTTGCTGAGGGTGGGAGGTACCAGGGTACTCTGAGAGCTGAAAGCCCCACAAGAACAACCAAGACTGAACCAGGGCCAGAGGTGCCAGTGTGAGACGTAGGTNTAGAGTGGGCCAGCGTAGCCAGCACAGGTGTCATGGCTCCTGCAGCTGGNCCCTTTCCCTGCGTCTCTTAAGATTGAGGGTCTCAGTTAGGTTTGGGGAGTGTGGGAGAGGGCTACCTGCCAAAGCTCAGATAGGACTAGGAGGGGAACTTCCCGGAGCTAGTGAAGAGGCCGTCTGTGTCCAGCAAGTCCTTGTCCTGGGCCCCAGGAAAAGTGAGCACATGGGGCCTAAGATCAGAGTGCTGTGTGTTGAGGACTTCATCTTGAGTCTGACTTGCCTGGCTTCAAGTCCTGGTGACATAATCATGTGTGACCATAGGCAAATTACCTTTTTCCTGTCAGCCTTACCCAGCTTACCTACAAAATGGGAGTTAAAAATATCCGTGCTTGATAACAGGAATTTAAAAAAATACGAAGTACTCTGAACCCTCCTGACACAGGCAGGCCACGTTATTACTGTTCGGGCTACTTAGAATTTGGTTGCCTAGGTGGCCCTTCCTACTTCCCCATAGGTCCCAAGCACCCTGTTTTTTGAAGCCTGCATGTTTGTGGCCCACTTGTAGGGCAGGAAGAACATAGCTGTGGAGATCTCTGCAGCAAGTAGCTTTTGGGGGTGATTCCNTNTTTCCCCAAACCAGCTCCTCCCATGATTTGTTCTGAGGAAGTCCCTGTCTCTCCTGTTGTGGTATGATGAGTGATGGGTTCTCCCTGGTGAGCAGGGTAGGAAGCAAAGACAGCTAGTCACACCTTCTGACTTACACACACCCCTCCCCCGCCCCTGCCACCCCACAGACCCATGGGCAAGAGTAACCAAACCCTGGAGCTCTCTCCACAGACTCCACCTTGCGTCCTCCATACCGTGCACCAGGCTCTGAATAGCCATTCCCCTGCCTAGGCCCCCTCTGACAGGAACATGTCTGCACGTGCACCCATGCCTGCCTGCCACACGGGCCTCCCCCTGTTCCAGGCCCCCAAAGCCCATGCTGTGGCTCCCACAATGAATGTGAACATCCCTGAGCTTGCAGCCCCCTAGAGGCACGTGGCCTTCTGGGCTTCCCTCTGTCCTGTCTCCTCCCCTCTCACGTGTTCTTTCTTCCTCTGCCTTGCTGCTGCAGACTCACTGGTTTGCCGGGCCTGGGTCTCCCTCACCGAGGCAGAACTCTTCAGCCCCACCCTCAGCTTCATGGAGGCCCCAAGAAGAATTTTCCATCTCTGGCTGGCTTTTGGTTCTCTGCTGTGAATTGGTCTGGCTGCCCAAGAAAGGGGGTTTAAAAAGCAAGAGAAAGATTTATTCAAAAAGCTTGTTACTCTGGCCCTCAGCTCTGAGCTCTTGTCCAAATTCTCCCCTTCCTGCTGGGGCCAGGGTCCCTCTTTCCCTGCAATTTCCATGCAAATGAAAACAAAAGAAGTGCACAGGCTAGGGGCTTGCACAGGCTAGGGGCTCGCACTGTCTNCAGGGCCCAGGAGCCGGGGAAGGAAATGGAGGAGGAAGTTACTCCCCTTCTGGGTGCTGGGTGAAAGTGAAAGAGGGGCCTCCAGTGAGTGAGTCAGGCGGCCGAGCTGGCTGGTAGGCCAGTCCGGGAACCGGGGCGCGAGCTGCTGCGGAAACGTGCAGAGCAGCGATAGCACGGTGTTTCTGGGAGGGGAACCGGGCCTAGGTGTGGGCAGGGCTTCTTGTGGGCAGGGCTTGTGACCGGGTCTGTTCCCTGCTGGTTTTCTGGGAACTGCCCCACCTGCTAACACAATGTCTATTGCATTCGGACCTTACCAGGATCTGCAGATTCATCTTTGCCNGCCTCTAGCCTTCCTACCTTAGAGACCCAAGGTCAGAATCTTGGGGAAGACGTGGGCTCTTACACTTCCTACTCCTACCGACTTCCCAGGGAGAAAACAAACAAAAACTAGAGAAACAAACTTTTATCTGAAGAAAGAACAAAAATTTAATGATATACCAAGCAGCTATGCATGTTGTAAAATACAGGCCTGGATTCTGTTCTGTAGCAATGTCAATATAACAGTCAGCTTAAACATCAAGTTAGAGGGGGTTGGNCAGTCTGGTCTGGCTCACGTGTACCTACCACATGTGCTTATATATGAAGCCCCCACCCCCAAAATTATGGTAAAGCAGAAAAACTGAGCACTTTACNTCACGGGAAGTCTTGGGGGCCTAAGTTCTTGACCTCTGCATCCTTCATATTTGAGTTANCGTCTGCTTTAGCCAGCCCCTCTTCAGCAGTGGAGGGGAAGGAGGTGGCAGCCGGCTGCAGCTGCTGAACCAGCTACTAGACTAAATTGGGCCCCTGTCCAGCCAGGGTTGCAAAACAGGTTCTGTGCTAGTTTGAGAAAGAGTCTGGCAGCCAGAGCCCCACCCAGCAGCTCTTCCCAGGGGTGGGGCCTCACCTACATGCCTCAGCATAAAAGGCTGCAAGCCTAGCTCTCTGGGCCTTTGCAAGAGCCTGATGTAGCTACAAAGGATGGGTGGCCATACTGGGAATAGTCCCTGTCCTCTGACTTCCTTTGTCTTCAAGTGGAGTGTTGGAGGTGGCAGTCGCCTGAGGAAGATTCTTCTGGGTCAGGGGCTTTTGTGTAACAAGACAGATGTGTAAGGAGGACCAGACCCAGGCTGCCCAGTGCCAGAACCTAGTTTAATGGGACGAGGTTCTTAGTTTGGCCTTTGTTTTCCCATTTCTCAGTTTGCCTCGGGGCTTAGGCTACATGTCAACTCTACTTGGCCCCTCAGCATGTGTCTTTTTACAGGGCACAAATTACACACTCAAATGCAGCAGACATGGAGTCTAGCCAGAAGGTGGTGGGACAAGAGGAGGGTGACAGTACACCTGAGGAGACTGCTGATCCTGCTGCCTCCCTGGCAGATATGTACAATGCTCTTCTGGGACCTGAGGCAGGGGGGACACTGGGGTTGATATCCAGGGATCCTGTGGCTGATGGCTATCCCCGCTTTTTCCTGTGCAGGCTCCAGGATCCGGGGCAGCAGCATGATTGGGGACGTGTAGCTGAGCTCAAGAGCCTCTCCAGAAGAGGAAGGACCAGCGGACATTTCTTGGCTCCCTTGTTTTCCTCTGCGCTTCTTCTACCGTCACTGGCTACTGGACTGGGACTTGAGCCAGGCTTCCAGCAGGACCTTCTCCCAAGGGATGGGCAGCTGCTGAAGGACGTCTCATTGCCAGGGCTCAGTTGGCCACACCATGAACCTTCAGGCCCAGCCCAAGGCTCAGAATAAGCGCAAGCGTTGCCCTTTTGGGGACCAGGAGCCAGCTTCCAAGGAACAGCCACCACCCCTGAAGGCTCCCCCACAGTCCCTCAGAGCGAAGGAGGAACAGTACGAGGCCCACGAAGGTCCGACAGGGGTTGCCTCCACCACCCAGCCTGTGGAGCTGCCCTCTACCAACAACCTGGCTCTGCTGAACTCTGTGGTGTATGGGTCTGAGCGGACCACAGCAGCCATGTTGTCCCAGCAAGCCCAGGTCAGCTCAGTAAAGTGGCCCAACTCTGTGATGGCTCCAGGGCGGGGCCTGGAGCGAGGAGGAGCTGGAGGCATCAGTGACAGTGGCTGGCAGCAACAGCCTGGCCAGCCTCCACCCCACTCCGCGTGGAACCACCTGCCCCTCTATGGTGGACCCAAAGGGAGTCCTCATCCAGGTGTGGGGGTCCCTCCCTACTATAACCACCCTGAGGCACTGAAGGGGAACAAACCTGGGGGGCCACAGCTGGATCACTATGGAAATGCAGTGCAGCCCATGGTGCCACAGAAGGTGCAGCTGGAGGTGGGGAGGCCCCAAGCACCCTTGAACTCTTTCCATGCAGCCAAGAAACCCCCAAACCAGACACTGCCCTTGCAACCCTTCCAGCTGGCATTCGGCCACCAGATGAACCGCCAGGTCTTCCGTCAGGGCCCACCGCCCTCTAACCCCACCACCTCCTTCCCGCCTCAGAAGCAGCCACAGCAACAGCAGCCAGCAGCCCTGCCCCAGATGCAGCTGTTTGAGAACTTTTATTCCATGCATCAGCCGCCTTCACAGCAACCCCAGGACTTTGGCCTGGCACCCGGTGGGCCACTGGGACAGACCCACCTGGCTCATCACAGCATGGCCCCCTACCCTTTTCCTCACAACCCAGATATGAACCCAGAACTGCGAAAGGCCCTCCTACAGGACTCTGCCCCACAGTCTGTGCTACCTCAACCCCAGATGGCCTTCCCACGTCGCTCCCGCCGTCTCTCCAAGGAGGGAATTCTGCCTTCCAACTCCCTCGATGGAGCTGGCACCCAGCCTGGGCAGGAGCCCACAGGCAATCTGTTTCTTCATCACTGGTCTCTGCAGCAGCCACCACCGGGCTCCCTGGGGCAGCCCCATCCCGAAGACCTGAGATTCCCATTAGAACTAAGGGAGTCACAGCTGCTGGCTGACGGGGAGAGACTGGCACCCAACGGTCGGGAGCGGGAAGCTCCTCCCATGACTAATGAGGAGGTCATGAGGGCAGGGGGCATAGGGGACTGTGGACAGATGATACGAGGTGGGGTGATCCAGAGCACAAGACGGAGACGCAGGGCATCCCAGGAGGCTAATTTGCTGACACTGGCCCAGAAGGCCGTGGAGCTGGCCTCACTGCAGGTGAGAATGAGGGTTGCATCTGGCATCGGGCAGGGTCTGGGGTGGAGTGGGAAATAAATGATGTCAGGCTTATAGGGCAGGTTTTTCAGTTATTTAAAGGAAATGAAAGTTCTTCATTCAAAAAAGCCCTGCAGGAGGCACCCATACCTGCAGNGACGCTGGGGTTTCTGCACACAGAGGTTGATGGGTAGGAAAGTCCTTGTTGGCTTCTTCACATGNANCTTGAGGATGGGGAGTAGGAGGTTGCTGAAAGCCAGTATTCTAAGATTCAAGAATGTGCTGGTGGTTACGGAGATGTCAAAATCATCAACTGATTTGTTTGGCTATAAATCATATTGCAACCAAGTTCATTTTTTAAAGGCGGAAAGGGAGGAAAACCAAACAGAATTTGAGCAGTTGTGTTACCCTGGGGTTTCAATTTTATTTTATACTTGCTCAAAACTAACTTCTCAACAGCAAGGGTCNGTCACCTGTCCCAGGTTTCTGTAAAGAAGCTGAGTCAGCTGGGAATTGGCAGGACTGTGTAGTCCGGATAGACGCCTCCCATTTGGTCAGCATTTACTCTTTCCTTCCTTAGACGTTGCAGCCACTGTTGCCTTTAGGTCCAGATTGATACACAGGAGGCGACAGAATTTTAGGGTCTTCACTCCAGTCAGATACCCACNAGGAAGTAGCTGCAAAGACCTCCCTTCATCTTGCCGCAGCAAGATCCCTTGTTATGTGTTACACCCTGCACGCCAGATGCTAAACATCTGAAGCTATTTGTGGACTGAAATGACCTCTTAGCATCACCTGCTTCAGGCCNNGGTGGCACAACCAGGCAGAAGGATGGAGAAGATATGAGATGTATGGGGAGAGGGGTGGTCCAGGGAAGGCCNGGCTGTCAAAGACCAGTGAGTGGGTGCTTGAGTTGCTGGATTGAATGGGCCTGGGAGTTAGATCAGCAATGGGGACTCATCTGCTGAACCTCACTGCCTCCCCCCAATCTCCCTCTTCTCCAGGATGCCAATGGCTCTGAGGAGAAGCGGAAAAGTGTGCTGGCCTCAACTACCAAGTGCGGGGTGGAGTTTTCTGAGCCTGCCTTAGCTGCTAAGCGAGCTCGAGAGGAGAGTGGGATGGTACCTCTCATCATCCCTGTGTCTGTCCCTGTGCGGACGGTGGGTCCAGCTGAGGTGGCCCAAGGGGGAAGTGGCGATGAGGACGGGAAGGGTCTTGAACAGCACCTCCCTGAGCACAAGCCATCGGTCATCGTTACCCGCAGGAGGTCCACCCGAGTTCCTGGGACGGATGCTCCAGCTCAGGTATGAGGCCGTTCACCAAAATCCTTCAGTGCTGGAACTTCTAGCTCCAGAGACTCCAAGGGAAGCAGTAGATGCTTCAAGGAACCCAGGCAGATACTGTTTTCTTTATTTATGTCTGTTTACCACATGCATGCGATGCCCTTGCGGTTCAGCAGACAGCATCAGATCCCCTGGAACTGTGGTTATGGACAGTAGGAGCCACCATGTGGGTACTGGGAATGGAACCCTGGTCCTCTGGAAGAGCAGCCACTGCTCTTAACCACAAATCCATCTTTCCAGTTGTCAGGGAGATACTGTTTTTATTTTCCAAATNAAACTTGTACTAAGGTACATAGAGGGTATGAGACAGTTTCGAACTTGGAATTGTGGTCATTGGGGAGAATCTTGNTGCAGGTCAGGAAATTTTGATGNCCCCTAATGAAGGCCCTGAGCTAGCTACTGAGGTGTAGAAGTGTTTGCTTGTTCAGTTCTGAGCTAAGCACCTTGGAATCTCCCACTAAGACTGCGGTTGTATTTTTTCTCTTCCTTCTGTCATTGGCTTTGTATGTTTTGTNAGGATGTTCTGGGTGTGTGCATGTTTAGACCTGGATGAGGGTGTGGGAAGTTCCTTTTCATCTTTGCATCTTTCNGTGTTTAGCATTCCTTTGATGAGTGTTGGCAGCACGTATCTNTCTATCCTTNCANTTCCANCTTCTCTGTGTCCTTCAGGAATATTTTCNAGTACTATACAATCACGGTTTGCCGTCTTCTAGCGTAACAACCTTTGTCTTTTAATAAGAACATCAATGCAGTTTTCATTTTTCTATTTACTTATTAAAAAAATTGTACGCATGGTCTACAATATGACGTTTGTGTGTGTATATATGTAGTCAATATGATGTGTATGTATGTGTATGTGTGTGTGTGTATGTATCTGTGTGTGTATGTATGTGTGTGTATGTGTGTATGTATGTGTGTGTATGTATGTATGTGTGTGTATCTGTGTGTGTATGTATCTGTGTGTGTGTGTGTATGTATGTGTGTGTATGTATCTGTGTGTGTATGTATCTGTATGTGTGTGTATGTATGTATCTGTGTGTGTATGTATCTGTGTGTATGTGTGTATGTGTGTATGTATGTGTGTGTATGTGTGTATATGTATATATGTATGTATGTGTGTGTATGTGTATGTATGTGTGTATGTATGTGTGTGTATGTATATATATGTATGTATGTGTGTGTATGTGTATATGTGTGTGTATGTATGTGTGTGTGTGTATGTATGTGTGTGTGTGTGTATGTATGTATCTGTGTGTGTATGTATCTGTGTGTGTGTGTATGTATGTGTGTGTATGTGTGTATATGTATATATATGTATGTATGTGTGTGTATGTGTGTATGTGTGTGTATGTGTATATGTGTGTGTGTATGTATGTGTGTGTGTATGTATGTGTGTGTGTATGTATGTATATGTATATGTGTGTGTGTGTAGTAGACCTGCTAAACCAAGCTCATTAGCATAGTCATATTACCTCACATCCTTATTTTTTTTGTGAAACATTTAAGAACATTTTTTTAAAGAACATTTAAGATCTGGTCTCTTAGCAATATTTCTAAGAGAAATAAATCAATACAGTTAGTGATGAAAGCCGTCATGTTGTACTATAGGCCTCCTGAATTGATATCTCCTGTTTTTACTGAAATTATGTTTCCTGTGATCATTTTCCCAGTCCTCACTCCAGCTCCAGCCCTTGGCAACAGCCATTCTCCTGTCTGCTCGGAGTTCTACTTTTCTAGACTCCACTGATAAGAGTCTCCACTTAATGTAATTACTGATATACCTAGGTTGAACTNTNTCACCTGCTGTTAGCTCTCTGCTTATGTCATCCTGTCTCTGCTATGATCTGCTCCCCCCATTCTTTAAATTGACTGGGNTTGTCANTCCCATCTCCGTTTTGTTAACAACATATTAGTTATATACTTAATTACTTCTCTTTAGTGGTTCCTTTAGGAGGCTTCTTACCTGGATTTCTGCAGTGACAGAGCAAGGTTGGGAACTTCTGCAATACAAGCTAGTTCAGGAGNTCTTTGTACCAGCTCCCAGCACAAANCTATTCCTAAGATTTCTGCTGCTGCCTTTTCTTCTTCATTTATTTATTTATTTACTTTTATTTATTTTTGTGTGAATGGACATTTTGCCTGCATNTATGTCCATATATGGGTCTGGTGCCTATGGAAGCCTGAAGAGGTGTCAGGCTCCTTGGGACTGGAGTTACGGTTAACTGTGAGCCACCGTGTGTGTGCTGGGAATTGAGTCTGGGTCCTCTGGAAGAGCAATCAGTTCTCTTAACTGCTGAGCCATCTCTCCAGACCCCTAATATTGGTTTTATTTTTCTATTATCTTAGCACCGGGTATCTTGAAAATGGGTAAATAGCTCAGTGCTTGCGTGTTAGAGTGTGTATGTGTGCACATGTATGCAGAGGGACATGCTTGTGTATGTGCACATATGATGGCCAGAGGGATGTCTTTCTCAATTACTTTTCACCTTAGTGTTTGAGGTGGCGGTCTCCTACTGAACCTGGAGCTTGATGCTTCGGCTAGACTGGCTGGCTAGTAGGCCCCAGGGATCCTCTGGTCTCCACCTTCTAAGCCTTGGGATTACAGATGTTTGCCACCACATCTGGCTTTTTTTAATGTGGGTTCTAGGGATCCAAACTTAGGTCCTCATGTTTGAGTGTCAAGCACTTTCCTCGCATCTCCTGTATACTTATTTTTTCTATGAAATCGTTTTTCCCTTCAGTATTGCTCAATTGACATCTCCCCACCTTAGACATCATTTTAAAGGCTTCTATAACATCTTTCCACTTTCTAGGAGAATGCATCTTTTTGTTTGCTTTGTTTTGGTTTTTGATTTTTTGAGACAGGATTTCTCTGTGCAGNCCTGATTGTCTTGGAACTCTCTCTGTAGACCAGGTTGGCCTTGAACTCACAGAGATCCGCCTGCCTCTGCCTCCCNAGTACTGGGATTAAAGGTGTGCACCACNACCACCCAGCTCAAGAATCCATCTTTATATGCTATTTTATTTGCTAGATCTGAAGACATGGCTTCATGGCCAATTGTTAAAATTTACCTGAAAAGCCAATGTGTGCATGGGTGTGTGTGTGCGTCTGTGTGTCTAGGTTCCACCAATTCTCTTCCAAAGGGCATTTGTCTTGACTCCTGGTGGGTAGCAAAAGGCCCTAGCGATCCCAAATCACTTTACTTAATCAGAAACAGATGAAGTGATGTAGGTTTTATTCCCTGTGAGGACAAGCCTATTTGCCACTCACTTTGATTCTGAGCCACGGTTTTTATTCTGGTAGCTCTTGAAGTTGTTAAAACTCTTAGTCCTGAGCCCCTCCCAGTTGCTTCTTGCAGTAATAGGATTCACCTGCAGGCATAAGGCAGCTCAGATGCTGTGCTCACCTGTTTGACCCCATGCCCACCCCAGGTCTTGGGTCTTNAATTCTTTGTCAAGCTGTTTCTTCTGATATCTTCGGGAATGGCTTTTCTATTCAGTTCATATTTCCTGTTTATTTGGTTGGAGAGCTAGCCTGCATGCCTGTTCTCCATAATAGGAAAAAGAGGCAGGGCCTTCAATATTATTGTGAGGTAATTAATTCAAGCTAAGGCTCTCTGAGGTCTTGTTTGTGTGGTTGAGGGGAAGTTTGTGTTAGAGGCTAGAAGCTAAGGCCTGGCAGCTTGTCTTGAGAGTGGATAGGAAGGAGCCTGAGCAACTACCTAGTCAGCACCTCCATTTCATATGTGAGGAAACAGATCCAGAAAAGTCCAGAGACTTTCTTTGTCTGCTTTTCATCACTATAACCAAACACCCGAGGCAGGCTAACAATGAAGAGTTTTATTTCAGCTTGTTCTAGAGGTACAAAATCCAGGGGCCTCTTCTGGTGATCATCATCTTGCAGGCAGAGTTTCAAGATAATTGCAGAGCCTCATAGAGAAAAAGATAGGGAACACATGTGTCTGTCTATGTCTCTGGTCTCTGTATTCTCCTGAGGCCACCCAGGATTCAACAACGGTGGCTCTGCTGTAATGACCTTATCTAAACCTAATCAGTCGCCTCCCTGCCTCTAAATACCATCTGGACTTCCAATGTCCACCTTCTTAATACGTTGAGATCAGGCTCTGAGGCTTTAACCCCCCACATGAGTTCGTGCTTGGGGTGCAGATGATATTCAGCCTTAGCACTGGTGACAGCTTAATGGTAGGGCACTTGCCTAACATGTGCAGGTCCCAGGTTCCATCCCCATCNTCAGTTTGTGTTAGAGGCAGGAAGNTGAGGCCTGGCAGCTTGTCTTGAGAGTGGGTAGGAAGGAGCCTGTGGACCTCTGCAAACCAGGTAATGGCAGAGCTGACCCTGGATTCCATCTTCTGAGTCTGCCTGTGAGGGTTTCTGCTACACCAGAGGCCTCCAGGATTACTGTGAGATACTTCGGGATAATTAGCCCAAGGTTGTCTGCTTTCTGGGGTCTCATTCTGTGTTTATGTTTGGTCATTTGTTTATTTTGTATGTTTCATTGTATTATTGACATTTCCAGTCATGCATAAAAACAGAGAAGGGGCCGGGCGGTGGTGGCACACACCTTTAATCCCAGCACTCGGGAGGCGGAGGCAGGCGGATCTCTGTGAGTTCGAGGCCAGCCTGGGCTACTGAGTGAGTTCCAGGAAAGGCGCAAAGCTACACAGAGAAACCCTGTCTC
>LZPO01029788.1:2682553-2698224 GCA_001675575.1 Neotoma lepida
ACAACCATGACTATCTACCTTGCCTCGTCCTCCTGAGTACGAGGGTGACTTGGCATGGTGATTTGAGGTAGCTACGAGGGGTCTGACCAAGGAGGAGGATATTGGGGTTTGGCCTAAGGGAACTTTAGTCTGAAACCCTAGCTGGGTATGCAAGGTCCTACTGTTGAATCTAATCCCTGATTCTAGGTCAGTAGGTTCCACCGTGCTCAGAATTATCACCAAGGGACTTCTCTGTCCATACTCCTTTGATGGTTGAGCATTCCTGAGCATTGCTGCAGTGGTCTCATAGCTGAATCTTCAGCAGCCCCACTTCCTAGGATTTTACTATCCTCCAATATGTCCTGTCTCACAGCAGTTAAGGCAGGAGTAAGTGCTTGCTCTACCCAGAGGCTTGCAGAGGCCCTTTGCATGTTGTCCAGGCCCAGAGTACTTCGTCCTTCACTGTGACTGTCGCCAGCTTCCTGACAGCCCTTTCTTCCCCTCCAGGAAACGCTGAATAAGCTGCTGCTGAAGAAGCCCGTGCGGCCCCACAATCACCCACTGGCAACTTATCACTACACAGGTGGGCCTGACTGGGGTGGTCACGTGGTCCAGAGCCTCAGGGGTCTCCAGTATCGATGGGGCCCGTCTCGGTGCTGAGTCACAGCCCTGAATGGGAGTGGGGACAGGGAGAGCCAGCCAAAAGTCAGAGCAAGGAAACTAATATCAAGGCCAAGTAGGGGCTCCCCGTGCCCTTAGAGGGGAAGCATGAAGTGGGTAGGCAGTCCAAGCTGAAAAAGCCCAAGTCACAGGGACAAAGGTCGGAAACCTAGGGAGTGCAATCAACTGATTTNGGGTACCTGGAACTTAGACCTTGGAGTGCTTGTCTTGGCCCAGATGCTGTCCTATAAGAGGGACATTGATGCTATCATGTAAGCCCAGTAGCTGCTGTTGTTGAACCTGTATTAGGTCCACATTTGTCTGTACCTGACAGAGCCCCAAAAGGATGTTCCGGCCTTACAGCATCTGTCTTTCTTGGACCTGGAAAGACAGGTTCTAGTGTTCATTCCCGTTTGACAGGCCAGGGGAGTGAGGGTGACCAGAGCAGATGTGGACGGCCTCACACTTTCAGTGGGTCAGAGTCATGCTCACAGCGCAGATGCTCATGTGCCTCCCCGACTCACAACCTGGTACCCTCTCTGCTCTTCAGGCTCTGACCAGTGGAAGATGGCTGAGAGGAGGCTGTTCAACAAGGGCATCGCCATCTATAAGAAGGATTTTTTCCTGGTGCAGAAGCTGGTGAGCAGGGGCGAGNGAGGGGTCCTGTGGTCTCTCTTCAAGTGGCCGGTTGGCAGGGTGCTTGCTTGCCTAATGTGCCTGAGTTCCAGCCCCATCATTGCCGTTAAGTAGCTTTGGAGACAGCTCTGTAAACCACAGCTTGCCTCTGAGCTGACCTCTGAGCTCCCCTGACAGGACTTTAAGCCTAGATGTGACTGAACCTAGGGGTCAAGGAGGGAGTGTCAGAGAAAATGTATGGGAATGTATTGCTCAGAGCAAACCCAGTGATCACGTAGAGCAAACCCAGTGATCACGTAGATCTATGAAATGGGAGGAGAGATGTCAGAATTTGGGAGGACCATGAGATGATCTCAGCATTCTAGCTCACACCACTTACTCTTCACCCATGAGGAAACAGAAATCAGGAAGGTGAGTGACTCGCCTTAGGGCNCACAGCCCTTTGGCAGCAGTTAGACTAGGAGAACCTTCTGCTTCCTCTCTGGGCTTTCCCTGCATCTTCCCCGACATGACGTTTCTCTTCCTTACTTGGCACTGCTCCCTGGAGAGGCATGGAACCGTCCCCCAGATTGATGGAGGAGGTTTACATTGCTGCGTCGGGACTGGCTTTGGCTGTGGAAAGATGCCTGGATGCTTCTCTAGTTCAGGTTGAATTTAAGTAAACGGAGGACAGGAGAGCAATTCCACGAACGCCCATTGAAGATGCCCTGCTGAGATTTCCCAGTTTCACCATTTGTTTCCTTCTCTTTCTCTGTCTGCATCTAAACACGCACCCACGAAACACACACATCTGTCCCTGCATCCTCCCTCTGTTTCAGCTAATCACTGAAAGTAAACTACAGCTAGGCCTGGGGGTCTAGGCCTGTAATTGCAGCTGTTTGGGAGGGTGTGGCAGGAGGATTGTGAGTTCAAAGCCAGCATGGCTACTGAAGTGAGTTCAAGGCCAGCCAAGTTGCCTTAGTGAAACCCTCTCTCAAAATTCAAAAACAGGAGGTGGGGTGGGGTAGGAGTACTTATTTAATGGTAGAGCATTTGCCTAGTNTGTTCAAGGCCCTATGTTCAATCCGTGGTACAGGAGCAGGGGGGTTATTTGCAAATAAAACTGCCCTAAGCATTGGCAAGTAATTTAAACCGCATATTGAGAGGCCCGTGGAGATGACCACTATGGTTCAAGCACCACTTCCCTTACTGTTTACATGTGAAAAAGCAGAAATTGGTGGTGAGCCCCCTTTCACCTGGGGACTCCGGGAAGAGCTGTGTGAACTTCTGAGAAGTTTATGAGGGATAAGAAAGCTCAGTCGTAGCCGGGCGGCGGTGGTGGTGCATGCCTTCAATCCCAGCACTAGGGAGGCAGAGCCAGTGAGTTCAAGGCCAGCCTGGTCTACAGAGCGAGATCCAGGACAGGCACCAAAGCTACACAGAGAAACCCTGTCTCGAAAAAAAAAAAAAAATTCTGCAGGGTGCTGATTCTGACCCAGCCAAGGCTCCTGAGCCCCTGCTGGCCCAGTGCAGCCTCCCTTGGCACAACCCTCTAATATCTAGTCCACAGTCAATCTCCCCAGAAATTCTGCCATTGTCCTTTAGGTGTTACTCACTGAAAAGGTGCAGAAGCCTCCATTGATTGCACTGCTCAGGGGTTTGTTAATTGAGAAATGGGGTTTGGGGTTTACTTTTTTGCCTAAGACTACAGGGAGCCTGCGGAGATGAGGAAGGTGAGTCACATCAGCTCCCTCTGACCTCAGTTTTGACTTGAATTCAGATCCAGACCAAGACGGTGGCCCAGTGTGTGGAGTTCTACTACACCTACAAGAAACAGGTGAAAATTGGCCGCAATGGGACGCTCACCTTCGGCGATGTGGATACAAGTGATGAGAAGTCAGCCCAAGAAGAAGTTGAAGTGGACCTTAAGGTGAGGTCTTTCCCAGCCTCTCCTGCCTCATACTTGGTAGCACCTGGGGCTAGTACCTAACCGGAAGCTTGAGGCCAGACTCTCCTACAGTTTATAGAGGGTAGACAGAGGGAAACGGTCCCTGACAGCCCTCAGGAGCTGGTNGCCCAGGCCCTGAACCTGAGTTCTCCCATATCACCTGCTGAGATCACGCTAACGGTGCTGATACAGAACCCGGGAGAATCGGTGGCACCAGCTTCACCTTACTGCCTCCTCAGAGCAGACCGCTAATGCCGCTTCTAAGCTCTAGCCCTTCCTAGAGTACCTTTATGGTTTCTGCTCTCTCTGGCCTTACCACGTGCTGCTAGTACTAACTCTGTCATGTCCCATACTACTTTTATTATTCATTTTTTTTGAGGTAACTCATTTTTATTTCTCAAAAGGGAAGCTTTATATTACAATCATAAATANAGAAGAACCAGTATTGTTTCCTGTAAATAGAAGGTACTAGGAAAAATAAGTACACAGGACAACCACTGTTACTAAATGCCAGCTACATGCTGTAACTGCCTACCAGCACTCTGAGACACAGATCACCAGGTCTAAGGAAGCAGAAGAGGCACATTAACACCAGTCCTGACCTTGTCCTTGAAAGATGCTGTGATTTCATTCTGTGCCATTGATATTGTCTCTAAGTTACAAGTCCGTACTAGGTGTCATGCTTCTTTGAGCCCAGGGAATAGTTTGGTGCCNGTATTGCAAATGGGAAGTAGAGATACAGCAAGTGTCACAGATAGTTAAACTGGAGCTCAGAGCTCCTGCCTGGCATACCCTGAGGTCACTCTGCCCAAAGAGTGTCCAGAAGATTCTGGGCATCTATCCAGGAGACCAGGTGGTTTGTGGGTCCTGGCATGCTCCCTCCCTAACCCTGGCTCTGTCTCACCCAGAGGGCACCCAGGGTCAAGACTACCCTGTTTCTGGGCCAACTGGCCATGGGAGGGCTGTGACTTATGACAGAGTCCCAGTACAAGAGGCTACCCTGGGCCAAGATAGGGCCACAGGGCCAGCCCAGCAGGTGCTCCGGGGCCTTGACTGGATTCAGAGTCTGCACTCCGGAATGACTGAGCTCATTTTTGTCCCCTGTAGACTTCTCAGAAGTTCCCCAGGGTGCCTCCTNCCAGAAGAGAGTCCCCAAGTGAAGAGAGACTGGAGCCCAAGAGGGAAGTGAAAGAGCCCAGGAAGGAGGGGGAGGAGGAGGTGCCAGAAACCCAGGAGAAGGGAGAGCAGGAAGAGGGACGGGAGCGCAGCCGGAGGGCCGCTGCTGTCAAAGCTACGCAGACACTACAGGCCAATGAGGCGGTAAGTGACCTCTTACCTCGACCTCCACTCTCCCAGCACAGGCCAGGAAGGTGGAGCTAGGCCTGGGGGTGGGGGTGGAGGTACAGAGCAAGACCATAGTGATTCCGGTGGGTATAGCTCAGGAAGTGGACCGAGTGCTTTATGCTCTTAACTTATTTGGGCCTCAGCCCTGTATGGTAAGCTTAGGCTGTTATGAATCTCATTTTACAGGTAAGGAAACTGAGGTTGAAGGTAATGTNGCTTGTCTGCAATTTATATACATGCACGCATACATACACACATACAGTAGTAGTGTGTATGTGTGTGTGTATGTGTGTATGTCAGTGTTTCTGTGTCTGATATTCAGAGGAAAAAGGCCTTGTGAAAACCCAGTAGATGTGTGCAACATGGGGGAAGCATTCATAAGCTGTAGCTCAGTCATGGCTACCCTAGAGCATGCGCTTGACAAGAATGTCTGAAATAGAGCTGAGACTTTGAGATCCAGTAATGGCCCATTATGTTCTCTGCTGAGTGTTTTCGTGTCCATTATCTCCCTAATTCCCCATAATAACCACACAAAGTGCTAACTCCCTCTCAGTAGATGGGGGAATTGGGTCCAGAGATGCCCTTTGACTTGCCTGAAAGCACACCCCAAGTCTTTGTCCCCTTCACAGGCTAAGCAAGGCATCTCACTGTGGCTTGTGTCAGGAGCGCTCTCCCAGGAAGTGGGAGAGATGGAATNCATTTCTCCACTTAGGCCTGCAGAGCACCTGTCCGCCAAACACAGCTGCTTGCTTCCTCTCTGTTGGGAGCCTTGNGGTGTCCGCGCTGTCTAGTTCTGCCGTCTTTGTGAACACTTTGAGGGTGACTCAAGGCACATTAATCACTTCTGATGGCCGGCAGGGGTTCCTGGGCTGGGGCCAAAGCAGGAACCTCCTTTCGGTCCACACCCTGGGTCCTCTGCTCTCTTGACACCTTTTCTTTCTTCTGTTTTTCCCTACCAGCCCTTCCTCAGCAAGTGATCATCACATCTGTCCCTTTCATTACACTAGGAGCTTTCTGGAGACGGGGCTCCTCTGAGGACCTGTCTCCCTACCACCTGGCACATCATGTGAACACATTTCTTTCTGGCATGGAGACATGATTGGACGGAATGTCAGAAACATGAACACAGAGCCAGAAGTATTCAGGCCCTATAGCTGCCAAGGTGTGGCACAGAATTCCTGTGCCAGCCACTCTGTGATCGAGCTAGAGCCAGGCCAAGCTGCAGTGGCCTCCTGGAGGTAGACAGGGGGTCCTGTCACTGGAAGGACTCGGGGGATACTAGGTGACCATTTGGCAGGACGGTAGGAGTGTTTAGGACCCTCTGTTGGCCGAGATAACAGAATTCTGAATCTACACTGGCCTCTAAACCACGACCCCCTCTGTTGACTCTCCAGGCCAATGACGTCCTCATTCTCCGGAGCCANGAACCCAATGCCCCGGGGCCTGCANGTGCTCAGACCTCAGAGAAGCCAAGAGAGGGGCCGGGGAAGTCACGGAGGGCACTGCCTTTCACGGAGAAGAAGAAAAAACCGGAGGCATTTAATAAAACCCAAAACCAGGAGAACACTTTCCCTTGTAAAAAATGTGGCAGGTAAGATGTCCCTGCCTTGTCTCCACGGGGACCTATTAGAGTGTTGGGGCAGGGGCCTGGATGCAAGGTGGGGTCTAGGTAGGGGATCTAGGTGCTGCTGGGAATGGGGCACTGTGGGTCTGTTTTTTGATTGGCTCAGTGGGTTTCCAGGGCTGTCTCTTATACACATCTAGATGTGTATAAGAGACAGGGTCTAGGTAGGGGATCTAGGTGCTGCTGGGAATGGGGCACTGTGGGTCTGTTTTTTGATTGGCTCAGTGGGTTTCCAGGGTAATGACATCACCAGGCAGGACTGATTTGAAGTGGGGAGTGGTGGTGGTGGTGGGGGCACCATTCCAAGTGTGAGGGTGAAGGTAGGGGCTAGGTGGATGGGTTGGATTGAGAGAAGGGTGCCACACGCCAACCCCGTGGTGGCTCTCTCTCACCTGAGTCCCTCCTGCTCGCCGCAGGGTATTTTACAAGGTGAAGAGCCGAAGCGCTCACATGAAGAGTCACGCTGAGCAGGAGAAGAAGGCGGCGGCCCTGAGGCTGAAGGAGAAGGAGGCTGCAGCTGCTGCTGCGGCTCACCAGCAGGCGCTGAGGGAAGAGAGCAGCGAGGCTGAGAAGGGCTGAGACCCCTCTGGACCCTCTCACTGGGCTTCACCCTGCACCCTGCACCCGGGAACCTCTAGAGGGAGCCAGGAGAGGGTCACGTGGACTTTGCTCTGCCAAACAAATCCAATAATGAAAAATAAACAGGCTCTTTTTTTTTTATAAAGGCCGAGGACAGTGTTAAGGGCTGCAGGATCCAGTTCTCTGAGGATCTGGTCTGTCAGGAGTTAGGTGTGCTGCTGTCCTGGAGCCTTGAGAGNCCAGGCCCCTTGGAAGGGGTTCTGCAGCTGCTCCCTAATCTCTGCTATTTGCCAGTTTTTTCCGCATCTCTGCCCCTTTCATCCCAGGTCCCTAGTAAGGCACCGTGGCAAGCTAAGCACAAGCTCACCCCGTGGCAGATTATTCCTCCTTGGCCAGAGGACCTGGAAGGCTGTGCACACCTTGCCCCAAGCTCCAAACAAAGGACTCCTTAGAGAATGGTGGCCTTAACACCTGGGTTGTCCCTGTACAACTGCGTCCAGGCTGGAGCTGTGCCAAGGATCGGGCTTCAGGTCACCACCTCCCTGGGAGTGTCTTGGAGGGCAGTTTCAACCTCTTTGCTGCTTGTTAACAGCCCATCTGGGGCTGGAAACTTCTCAAACATTTGAGGAAGGGCCTGGTCTTCATGTCCCCGCTCTCAGCCTGCTGTGGGGAAGGGAACTGTACAGAGCCCAGAAGATGCAGAGCCAGGCCTGAGGGATCTTCTGACAAGCCTGATGACNCTCCTGCTGCCTACCATTTTATACCTTTGGGTCCTGGGGGCTGCTGAGAGAGCTTCAAGCAGGTCCTGGAAAGGCCTGGCCTGCTCTTCGGTGCCAGCTTCCTTCTTGCTTGTCCTGCTCTCAGTAGCTGCCGCCTTAACCCCACTGCACCCCACTCAGTGTTGATATTCACAGCCTCTNCCGCCTCCCCACATCCTGCATGCTGAAGATTTCTGGATCCTTCCCTGGGAGGAGATGTCTCCTACTAGATTAGACAGGAGCCATTATTCCTTGACTNGTGTCATTTGGGAACTATTTATTTATTCTTAATATTTAATTTTTAACATCCTCAGGGACCAGGGGCCTCTTGCTTTCCAGAGGTCCAAGTGCATTTATCCCAAAATAAGGCACCTTCTTGGCATCCCCACCCCCACCCCAATTCTAAGGCCCTAGGGTCCCTTACCTTGTTGCTCTTGCCAGTAGGAATGGTAGCAGTACTGAACAGGCTGGGAAGGTGGGGAGTGTTATCAGAATCACAGGAAACTAGCAGATGTGGGTGAGGTCAAAAGCAGTTCTCTGGCCTGCCCTCTCTGTACTTTCAAAATGCTTCAGGGAGTTGGCAAGAGGCCAGAATTCTAGTTTTGTTTATCAGCCTGGATTCTGGCTTGAAGAAACCATATTTGGCATGAAATTACTGAAGGGCCGGAATGTTCTGGAGGCCCCTTGGCTTGCCAGTTCCATAAGGGGACCTAAGTGACTTTTCTGACATCATTACTCAACTTGAGTTGTGCAGAAGCAAGTCTAAGTGAACGTGTGTCTGAGTGGTCAGCATGTCAGTAAAGAGCTGAAAGGGACTCATTCACTGTTCTGTAGGGACTAGCCTACAGCCCTGTTGGAAACTGGAAAGAGACGTGGAGTTTTGTTTTAAAGCTATGCACTATTGGGTATTTTTTTACATTCATTTATGCATTAGTATGGTTCTATGAGAGCTGCCTATGGAAGTAACAACAATGTCCCTCTAGACAGCTGGACGGTTACCTGAACCTTCAGCTTCCCCATTAGTTTCTTTCATAGGNTTCTACAAACTCCAAGTCTCGAAACTGCAAAAATCTGGTACCCTCTAGAAGCAAGAGAGCAACAAATGTAGGCTTTCTTCTAAATCACTTGCATAATGAGTGCCTTCATAGCTTAGCCCCAAAGTGCTGCTTATGGTTCCCAAGGTTTTTTTCTATTTAAACCATATTTGGCTCAGGCCCCTTGGACATGTGATATCAGACATCTTCAGCCACATGAGCCTCTTCTGCTCAGTGGTACCACCTAGTCCTTCGAAATCTTACTAAATAAGCGATTCTACCTTTCTCAGTTCACAGAGACCAGACCAGATGAATACAGCCAGAATTAAAAAAAAAAAAAAATCAAGATGCTACCTTTTGGAAGTGATCTCATCAGACACTTTTAGAAGAGTCCGTGCTCCAGGATGCAGTGTGAATACTGCATGGTTTCCGAGAGCAGATTACACNCGTGGCAAGTGGCCACGGAGGCTGGCGCAGGCACATCCTTACTGGTGCTTTCTCATAGGAACACACTGGGCTTGGTTTTTGTTCTTCTTTTCTTCCTATTCAGAGCTTTTTGCTTTAAGAATGAGTAACAACTTCTTTACAGCTCTCCGTTAGCCTCCCTAGACCATCTCACCTTACCTGCCTCCCAGCCTCCACCTGCATTCAGCCAAGGGCATGAAACTGACATAGTGCCTGTGTTCTGGACCATTTCTGAGGTCTCTTACCCATCTAAGGAGGCAGTGCCATTACTGCTGTCCTCCACGCCTTCAGCAGTCCCCTCATAGCTAAGGTACATACCAACCCTTCTGCCACCCCACCTCCACCCCTGGCACAGAAGTCCTGTGCTGCCGATGTCTAAAGGGATTGCCTATATTTAACTGCCTCAGTGACCTAACCTCTTTCTTCTCGTGTGCCAGATGTTAAAGATGAAGGAGGAACACAACACATATTCAAGCCTCAGCTGTTTAAATGTTTTTATTGGGGCTCACTTTTCTGGGTTGTTATTTATTACTAGACTGGCAAAGCCTAACTCCTTAGGTTTTTACGGGAAGTATGCATATTTTTATAAAACAGTTGTGTCTAACCCACATTTGGCTGTGTTTGTTGCCTCAAAAAAATTGCAGCTGTTAGAACTTTTCCTCATTTGTCTCTTAAGTTGAAGGCCTTGTTGGAGAGGACAGCACAGGAACAGCCTTGACACTCTGTAATTATTGTATAAATATTTTAATAGCATAAAATAAGTATATTCCTTTTATTTTGAAACAAAATGATCAGACACTGCCTTTCGTGTTTGTTGCCTGTGGCACTCTTCTTACAAAAGACTGTTACATATTAAATAATGTACATATATATAAATATTACCTCTTTTGCTGTACAGTTGTGATAGACCAGACTGAAAATTTTATTTTTTGTGTGCTTTTTATAAAAAAATTAATACACTAAAGAGAATCTTGCTGATGTGATTGTAATGTACCTATGTAACTTATTTACTTTTGAATGTTCTGTATCTTAAGACCTTTTATTAAATAAGGTTTTAAAAAATTCATTGTTGAAGGCCACATTCTTATANGGGTGTTTTTACCAGCTGTGATTGACAGGCTTTGTTTTGCTTGAAGGGAACTTACTCCATCTTTCTGAGCCTTAAGCATTCTGTTTTGTTATCCTATATACTCACTAAGGCCAAGAAACGAAAATGTTTGCAGTTTGCCTGACTACAGAGAAGTAGCAACAGGGTTTTGTTGTTCTTTTTATATACAAAATTTAGACAACAAAGCAATAGACAGACTCTGCTGGCAGGAACCTATAGATGGCATTCTCTTCTGCTTCCATGGGGAGGAACAGAGCAGCTGCCCAGTGTGATCAGGTGGTACACAGAATTCAGAGTGCTGAGTGTGTTCATNGGCAAGGCAGCATANAGTGAATGCGTAGACGGGATGAGAAACATGAAGAAACAAGTCCGTCATGGTAGATGTATAGCAATAAGGCCACAGCAGTATCAATAAAATCACAGCAAAATTAGATTAAAAAAAAAAAGCAATGCTTAGCAATATTGTTAAGAAAGAATCTGGGAAATACGGGGGAAAAAAGAAATGCGCCATCACAATAGACTCCTCAAACCCCTCNGTACCATAGCAACCGCCAGATCCTCTGGAGTCCGCGCATCTCACGTCGTCATGGACACGGTTGCCACGGCGACACTGGCGAGCCGACCGGCCCCGCCCTGCACTGCAGCTGCACGGCGGCGGCCGTTGCGGGAGCGCGATACTGTAGACGCTGAGCAGAGCTGCTCCAACCGGCCTCCCGCCTTCCGCGCCTCCCTGCGGCCTCGGTCCCCGGTGCTCGCCAGCTGCCGCAGCCGCCAGACCTGAGTACCACCTCTCCCGGCTCTTCCAAGCCACCGCTTCGCGCGACCCTACACCCCCGCGCCTACCAGCAGCCGGCCCGGGAGCGGCGGGAGGAGCCGCCACGCCCCGCGGTCGCACCCGGCCATCTCCCACTCGGAGCCCACCGCCTTCCACCAGCCTTGTTTCTCTCCTCCACGCGGTGACGCCACGCACAGCTGCAGCCAGCCCACGCCTGCTCGGACCAAAGAGGGCGACATTCGAGTGATCCGAGTGATCCGAGGCTCCNGGCACTGACTTTGGGATCCCCAGGGGACNAGACAGGACTCTGGTGTCGTTTGGTAACTGTGGTTGCTTGAAGCTTGTCGCCCCTTGGCTTACCCATGGGAGGGAGGCATGTTGTATTGTTCTAGGTCCTATAGCACTGTGAGCCACTCCAAGCGGTGTTTGTAGAGCTGGCACCTTTAATAGTTGGGCGAAATGGCTATGACACTACTGGAAGACTGGTGCAGGGGAATGGATGTGAACTCCCAGAGAGCTCTGCTGGTCTGGGGGATCCCTGTGAACTGTGATGAGGCTGAAATCGAAGAGACCCTCCAAGGTGCACTGCCCCAGGTGCCCTATCGAGTACTGGGGAGAATGTTCTGGAGGGAAGAAAATTCGAAGGCAGCCTTGTTAGAACTCACCGGGGCAGTGGATTACTCCCTGATCCCAAGAGAGATGCCAGGCAAAGGAGGGCTCTGGAAAGTGATCTTTAAGCCCCCCACTTCCGATGCTGAGTTCTTGGAAAGGCTGCACCTCTTTCTAGCTCGGGAAGGGTGGACCGTGCAAGATGTTGCTCGCGTCCTTGGCTTTCAGAACCCTGCTCGCGCTCCAGGCCCAGAAATGCCAGCAGAGATGTTCAACTGTATTTTGGATAACGTTATTCAACCTCTTGTTGAATCCATATGGTATAAGAAGCTGACGCTGTTCTCTGGGAAGGACATTCCCGGGCCTGGCGAAGAGACCTTTGATTCCTGGCTGGAGCACTCGAGTGAGATCATAGACGAATGGCAGGTATCTGATATAGAAAAGAGACGGCGGTTGATGGAGAGTCTGAGAGGCCCTGCTGCCGATGTCATTCGCATCCTCAAGACCAACAACCCGGCCATAACCACCTCCGAATGCCTGAAGGCGCTTGAGCAGGTGTTTGGGAGCGTGGAGAGCTCTAGAGATACACAGGTCAGATTTCTGAACACTTACCAGAACCCAGGAGAAAAGTTATCTTCTTACGTCATTCGTCTGGAGCCTCTGCTGCAAAAGGTAGTGGAAAAAGGGGCCATTGATAAAGACAATGTGAATCAGGCTCGCCTGGAGCAGGTCATCGCCGGGGCCAACCACAGTGGGGCCATCCGAAGGCAACTGTGGCTGACCGGGGCTGAGGAAAGACCCGCACCCAACCTCTTCCAGTTGCTGGTGCAGATTCGAGAGGAGGAGGCCAAAGAGGAGGAGGAGGAGGCCGAGGCGGCCCTCTTGCAGCTAGGCCTGGAGGGGAACTTCTAGGCCCTGGGTCAGCCTGGCTGCTTTTGTTATCCCTGTGCAGTTTTACAAGCCTGCCTCTCATAGTAAAAAGACCCAGCCTCCCGTTCTTGTATTGTTTTGTTTTCTGAGGGGTGGGATAGGGGAGTCGGGCCTGCGTACTGGAGTAGCAGTCACAGAATTGTGTGATTGGCAAGAGCTGCAACGGTAGAGGTAGGTCATAGGGCCTAAAGTGAATGCTTGCGGCAAGCCCTCCTAGTGACATCTTTGATGGTTGTGAAAAATGTGAAGTGGTGATACTTTCTGTCAAGATGGTTATGAACTTGCAAGTTCAGATGTTTAGTGCAAGCCTGCCTCGCAGGCTGTACGGCACAAACTGTTATGNTTGTTACTAGTATTGTGGATAGTTTTGCTGTACATTGTCCTTAATTTATATAGATGGAAAGAATGTGAATCTATTAGATGATGTTACTCATCTTGAAAATTCAGATTTCTAATTTCTCATGGCTCAACATCAGAATCAGTTTACCTGCAAAGTATTCTAGGACTAAAAATGGCCTGTTAGAAAAATGCACTTTTCTGGAGCTGCACAATCGACTTCTCATGGTGTAAGATACAGATATAAACCATNGNGGGAATTGCCATGAACAAGCTACATTTCCCCCACTTGAAATATCTGTCATTTAATTATTGGTCGTGTTGATGCTAAGTGTCCTGAATTTTGAAGTTATCAAATAGATGTATACAATAAAAATTTGAAAATTCCCATCTTGTTTTTCCTGACATATATAAAAATTTTCAGTGTAATTCAGCTCTGTACATTTTCCTCTTACAAGGATTTTTGTTCATGTCAAAAAAAAAAAAAAACCTAACCCCCTTGTTATGAGCTTAAATTGCAATATTATCTACACACACTTGTGTTGCTGGTTCCTTGGTGGTTGTTTTGTTTCTTTTTCATAGTCCCACTCTAGCTGAGGCTGGCCCGGAATTCACTATGTAGCCCAGGCTGGCCTCAAACTTGTAGCAATCCCCCTGCCTGCAGCCTCCCCAGTGCCAGGGTTACAGGCATGAGCCACCTCACCCAGCTCTTTCTTTTAGATAGAGTCTCACTATGCAGCACAGGCTAGTCTTGAACTTGTGGTCTTCCTGCTCTTCCTCCTGGGTGCTGGGATCACAGGCATGCGCTGCCACATCCAGCTTTTTCAATGCCTTTTAGTGGGTTCAGTTTTCACATGACTTCAAGGCAAGTGATAATGAGTGAAGAGATGAAAATATATTTCTATGAAATTTGAAAATTTTGAAATGGGACTTACGTTTTCTAGCAAGCTTTTTTCATTCTGTGACTTAACACCTTGTTTCAGTGAAGTCACATATGTGTGGTCATTTTATACCAAGATGAGAAAACAGAAAGGTTTGAAACCTGTTTACTTGGCTTTACTTGGCTCTCAAGATCCTGTGACTGCAGATGCCCAGCTCTGAGCTCCTGCACAAATCTGGAAGTGCCGTGAAGCTTTCTCTTAGGGTTTAAGATCGGAGCTGGTGTAACAATATAAACCACACGACTGTCTGTCCCGAGGCTCTACTTCATGGAGGCGCTGGTGGGCTAACTCAGGCAGAAAATAGGGTGACAGGGCTGGTGCCATTTGTTAATTGTGACTATTAATTTGTGAATGCCAATGTTGGTATGTGTTTTTCCAGATTTTTCTCTTTAAGATATTGTGTGTATGTATGTGGCTGTGCATGTCATGGTAGGCATGTGGATGTCAGAGGACAACTTGTAGGAATCCATTATCTCCTTCTACCATGTGGGTCCCTCGACCTAAGACTCTTAAACTTTTATACATGCGCACACTTTGCTATCATGTGCTAACCAACTACACTCCCAACTCCTACACTTAGATATACATCTTTAAAAACAAATATGGATTCTGCATATTTCATGTTGTCAGCATCCTTGGTTTCTCAGAGGGACATGGGACACTTTTTGTGTGTGGGCACATACATGGGGAGGACATAGGACAACTTGAAGGAGTCAGTTCTCTCTTTCCACCATGTAGGTTTGAGAGATAAAACTCAGGTTGGCAGCCTTGATGGTAAATGCACTTACCTGCTGTGCCGTCTCACCAGCCCACATTGTCCTGCCAATGGACTCTCAACTCGAAGGTTGCTACATTGTTCTGTTCAGTAGCAGGATTGAATCTAAGGTCTTGTNTGTGCTGGTCNAGCACCCTACCATGGTGCCACAGCCCCATCTATTTTTTTAAAATGAAGTTTCACATTGCATAGAGGAAGCAAGCTGTCCTGCAACTTGCTATATCGCTGAGGCTGGCTTTGAACTTACAGTCTCCTGCCTCATCCTCTCTGGTGCTGGGATTATAGGCTTGTGCCACCATGCTTAGCCTATACTTTCTTTATATAGGTGAAGAATTGATTACATCTGATGAGAATTCACTATTTAATTATACATAGCAGCTGTGCATATCCACATGTGCATCCATCCATACTTNGTACAAACATAAAGTAATGTCAGGATCATAGATGCTCATTCCCCCTNCCCCAGTCTTCTTGAGCTGAGTTTCCTCTTATCCTAGGCTATCTTTGAATCCGGCCTCGGTCTCCTGAGATACTGATAGACACCACATCCTTTGACTGGGAAACAGTGAATTAAAAGTAACTTATAAAAATGATAAATAAAATAATTAAAAAGTAATTTATGACGTGAGTTGAGGTTTTCTCTCTGTAAGCTCAGGGATTTTTAAATTCAGCTTTTTTAGAAAGGTCTATTCAGAGTACTGTGGGATAGTAGAAACTGCATGGCAGTTCTGGCTGACAGCACACACTGGACACTGGCAAAGTCTGTGATGCTACTGATACCGCTGCTGCTTACCCCAAAGCTCAGGGCCTCTCAGCGCACCTTTACTAGGGATGGTCCAGTGCAGGAGGAACTTGCTGTCCCTGGAGGCGCTCTTCGTGGACACATAATAGTGGGAGAGTTAGAAAGTCGGGAAAGGACCTTCTCACTGGTAGTCAGTGAGAAGGAAATTAGTTCAGCTGGGTGTTATAGGGCACGCCTTTAATCCCAGCACTTGGGAGGCAGGCAGATCTCTGAGTCAGAGATCAGCCTGGTCTATATAGTGAGTTCTAAGACACCCAGGGCCTCATTCAAAAAATAAAGAGTTAAGTGTCTCCTCACCCACCCCTGTTGCTCTCTCTCTCCCTCTTTCTCTCCTCCCCCACCTCTATGTCTCTCTCCTCCCTGGCCCTATCACCACATGTTATCCAAAA
>LZPO01029788.1:2723433-2734241 GCA_001675575.1 Neotoma lepida
GGTTAGAATGCTTCCCAGCATTCACAAAGCCCTCAAGTCAATCCCCCGTGTCCAGTGGAGGGATAGGAAGGGGAAGTCAAAATTTGATAAGAAACTTCTATCTTCATGGGTATTGCCAGAAAATATGGAATAAGAAAGAAATGAGCTAAGCATTCAACATACTTTAAAAAGCTATCAGTGCAAACTCAGAAGAAGGCAGAAAAGACAAAAAAGAAGTCAAACCCAGGAAAGACTAATAACACTAAAAGGTGGTTCTTAAATCTCTTGCAAGCTTGACTGGGCAAAATGAAAGATACACAAATTAAAAAAATAAAGAATAGAAGAAGTATTAATAACTACACACTACAGAGATTCTACAATAAAAATATTTAGGAGCAAAATATGGCAATAGCTTTAAGACCTAAACAAGATATGTATTCCTAGAAAAATAGGGTCCCAACTATCAAAATCTTTGAGCAGACTACAAGATTTAAAACATTCAAATGCTAATCAGAGATGTAGCCTATTCTCTTCCCCCAAAGCTCCAGGGCCACACAGTTTACAAGTGAGTCCTAGTAACCTCTTGAGAACAGAGATTCTTTGTTTACAAGTTGTTTCCAAACCCAGAAAATGGGGGGAAAGCTGCACATTTATGAGGCTATTTTAAACTGGTGTCATAACCACATCACAAAACCCTCTTTATTTTTCAATACAGATTCTGGAATTCAATTTGATTCTGGAGACATCAGCCAATGATGATGACCATGATCAAGAAGAGTTTATTCGGCTGGGCAGTGGTGGCACACACCTTTAATCGCAGCACTTGGAGGCAGAGGCAGGAGGATCTCTGAGTTCGAGGTCAGCCTGGTCTACAGAGCAATTTCCAGGACAGCCAGGGCTACACAGAGAAACTGTCTCAGGAACCACATACCCCTAAAAAAGGTTTATCCCAACAACACAAGAAGCAAAACAGAGCAATCTCTAAGTGTCAATCATTGACTAATGGATTAAAGGAGGGTACGTTTATTTGAGTAAGTGCAGGAAAACATAAATTTCTACACTAGATATTAAAAGCTGTCAGTTGAGAGGTAAAGGAAAATCCCTACTTGATAAAAGCCAAAAAAGCCTGAAACAAATGCCATACCTGGGGGGATTCACTTAGTTTAACAACTGTTTATTGTGTGTCTATTATGTGACAAGCATTCTTCCATGTTGTATTTTTCTTTCTGAGTCCTGAGATGACAGATGTGCATCATCATGCCTGGTTTTCTATTTGATCTTGACATATCAATGAACAAAACAGATTCCTGCCTTTCTAGAACTTACATCTATTAAAAGAAATAGATANAGATATATGTATATAAAATATGCACACACATATGTATAAATCTGATATATATGTAAGTATAGGTATACCATATGCATATATAAAATAAATAAATATAAAAAGATAAGTAAATATAAGCAAAGTAAGTAATGTATTAGAAAATAAAAGCTATTTAAAAAATTAGGATACTGAAATTAGTAAATGCTATCAGGTTATATGTATATATGTGTAGAGGACATTGATTTTAAATAAGACAGTCAATATAGACTAACTTGGACAGTAACATTAAAATAACTTTCTTCAGGATCTCAAATGTGTCAAGGATGTCAATTATCACTAGTTTAACACAATACAAGAGCTCTTTGTCAATGTCGTAATAAAAGAAGTACAAACTGGAAGGATCTAAAGGAGGAAAGTAAACCGTCACCAAGTGCAGATGATGGTCTGTGTGGAAACCCAAAAGAGCAAGGCACTGTTAGCATCGGTGTTTCAATAAGTGAAGCACACCACTGACAAAGTTAACAGCAAAATTGGGAGATGCCATTTTCCACCTGAAACAATAAAAGACAGCATCTACCATATACAAGGAGCTACTAAAATTCACAAACAAAAATTTTTAATTCACAAAACTATGAATTAACAATTTATAAGTAGCCAAACCCAGGTAAGTAATATGACTATGAAAAATTGTTTGCATTCATTGAAAATCAGAAAAATTCAAAGTAAAACAAAAGAATACCATATACATAGAGACAGACATTTTTAGATTAGCAAAAGTTGTCGAGAATATATATAGAGAGGAACTCTTAAGTAATGATGGAGGAAGTGAAAACTGCTCTATGCATCCTGGAAAGGGTAAATTAAATACACATGGACTCTTTGAACACTCCTACTTTTATTTCCCAGTGAAACCCTTGCCTGGCCCCATACAAAAGGGACACACAAAAGCACACATTGACAACATTGTTGGAACAGCGTTAGAGGCAATCTAGCTACTTATTGCAATATAAGTTGCTGTAGGATACTGGTTCCTCTTACAGATAGGAGCCAAAAATTCCTAAAGGACCAAGTAGACATTATGAGTGGATAGAGCTGGCCAGGTGAGCAGAGCTCATGTAAAGAATATAATTTCTACTCAGCTCCAGACAATTTCTGGCTGGTGGTATTGCAGAAAAAGAGGAATCTTAATACTTCATTTCTTCAAATATAAAAATTCCACTGATTAAATAATACTATTAATAATAACACCATTAAGAAAGAACTGCCAAGCATGGTGGCATATGTCCATGATTCTAGGACTCAGTAGGCCGAGAAACAAAAGTTTGAGACCAGCCAAGGATACATAACAAATTCAGGGCAAACCTAAGCTACCCAGAAAGACCCTGTCTTCAAAGACAAAAAATAAAAGATGCCTCAATTACCTAAAAGTATATTTTGGTAATATTAAATGTGAACAAAAATTATGCCCACGGTGAAACATGACACTTCTAATTTTTCAGAAAGGTCAGAACTCTGAGTTTGTTTTTAATGTGTGTGTGTGTGTGTACATGCACACATGAGCAATAGTGTGTGTGGAGGTCAGAGGACAGCTTTTGAGAATTGGTTCTCATTCTCCAACATGTGGGTCCCAGGGTATGATAGCACATATTTAAAAAAAAAAAATTCAAGTACTATGTGGGCCTGCATTCCTGAAGGGACCAAGCCTACCAGTACGCAGTCAATATGAGGGAGTACATGACTTCATGATTTTAACACCCTGGGCTTAATTTCTGTGCATTGATGTAGCACTGGAAATACACACACACACACACACACACACACACACACACACACACACTCCCCTGCTAGTTACACTGTTTTGTTATCTTCTTTTCTCATGCAGTGCTAGAGACCTAAGGTCTCACACGTGCTAGGAAAGTGCTCTGCTAGTTCCACCGGTGAGGTACATCCCCCCTCCACCCCNGCAATGTATTTATCTCAGACTGAAGATGACCTTGAACTATTGATCCTTCTGCCTCCACCTTCCGAGTCCTGGGATAACAGACACTTGCCACAGGTACTGCGGATTGAATCTGTAGCTTCATGCATGCTAGGCAAACACTCTTAACAACGGAGCTACATCCTCAGACCCTCAAAATTTATCCTTTATCAACATCTCCATTCAGCAAGGCAACCTCATACTTCGCTAAATAGTTTTGGCTGGCCTGGATCTGAAATCGTTTTCAAACTAATAGTTTGGCATACCAAGTACGCAAGCCAAGAGCCGCGTTTTTCCATGTTGACAAGCATCTTTAGTTAAAACCGTGGCTTCACGAGCACTTTGCATAGACCACTGGTAGACTGCAAACCTAAACCAGCAGCGTTTCTCAAAGTGTGGTGAGTGCTCCCCAATTTCAGAATTATTGAGGTGCATGATGGAATCATTCCTGAAAACCCTGTCATTTTAAAAACCAATAATCTTNATTCCAACCAAGCTCATACTTATTTATATTGGAAATGGAGAAACACTGGCCTAATATATCCATCAGAGAGAGTTTTAACAGCGTCCCCTAACAACAGGACTCACTCTCACAGCCAACGAGGGCAACTGGACACACCACAGGTTACTAACGCTGCTGCATGCAGCTGGAGCGTTCTGCAACCCCGTCCCTCCATCCCGCCATGGGGTGAGGAGAGTTAAAATCACGGATATACTTAGACATCTCTTTACCACAGCCCCCGTCAGATCACCTTTCCCTCTCCAATCTGCTTTTCCGAGAATTTCCAGCTGTCTTTCCTTTTCTTCTGTCAGAGTCCCTTCAGCTTAACCCAACTTCCTGTCGCCTCTGGCCTCCCTCTCTGCAGACCACCCCCTGCCCCAGCTGCTCCGGCTTCGGGCCTGCGGCTCCCTGGAGCCAGCATTCCCTTTTCCCTCCCACCCGCGATGCCAGCGCTCCGCCACGCTCCACTCCCCACAGTCGCCCCTTTTTCCATTCCCAATCTCCTCTCGGGCTTGGCTGNGAGGCCTGGAGGGTACTCACCATTCCGGCGGTTGCTACCGTCACTGCTCTGGTTGCTAGGGCCCGCCGGGGTCAGTGCGCAGGCGCAGCTCTGGAGCTCTCGGTCTTGGCCGCACTGGCAGCGGTCCTTTCTCTCCGCCCGTAGGGTGGCGCGAGCGGGGCATTGTGGGACGGCTGGCGGCCCCCCGGGTCCTCCAATCGGCTCTGCTGCTGCGCCGGTGCTGATGTAGACCAGAACTCTACCCAGGGAGAACTCCATGTGCTTTCCCGNTGCCAGTATTGCCTTAAGCNTGAACGTTTCAAACCTCCTGGTAACACTTGCCTTTCTGATAAAAAAGAACTTTTTTAAAGTCCTTCCCTGGAAAACCGACGGGAAAAGTTAAAGTGACTTCGGCAATTCGCTTTGCCGTCTAATTCAGTATACCCAGAGCTACACTCTGAACTTCTCTTTTCCTTAACCTAGATTCTCCATGGAGAACTCAGACGCCTGAAATCTCAGTTGCACATTTAAAGTATTACANAATACTGGTTTTGTGCAACCAAGGTATCTCTTTCCTTCCCTAAGAAGTCAGCTAGAAAATTTAAACAGACGCATGTTTGAATAGAGTTGCTAGGGCCATGGAGAATAGAGCAGCCCAAATACTGAGGACAGTCAACTAAGTACATGTGTAACCGCCCCAGCACACGAACAGACATGTTCAAAGCCGTAATANGAGGAGGAAAACCCAAATGTCAACAAAAGAGAATTGGTTAGGTAANTAGTACTAAANTTATAAATGACGGAATAACGGTTCTATTAAAATATTGTGGAAATACATCTATTCATGTGAAAACTGTAAGAAAAATGAGAAGCAGACAGACTTGATCTCAACAGGCTGAGACTGCTTTATTGGAACAGCGAAGGCCCCAGCCTTTTTCTGGAGTGAAGGCTGAGCTCACTTAGAAGGGCTGAGGGACATGTATAAGTACATCGGTAGCCACTGGGAAGTTAGAGCTGTTGGGTTTGTTTGTTTGTTGCAGCTATACTGGGAGCAGGGTGGGTTGTTTTTGATACCAGGACCTATAGTTTCTGCAGGTGGAGTGCGATGGTCAGGTTGGGGCTAAGCCTTTCTTTATGGCCAGGGGCTGTTGGCTGGGACAGCTTGATTCAGTTCCTCATGACCTGAGGCTATTACCCAACTGAAAGGTATTGGTATTTTAAGTAAAAATTCAAGTTGCCAAGCGAAATAAGTGATGGGATCCTCTTTAAAATCTATACTGTGCACATGAAGGTGCAGAAACACATATTTAAGGGTATTATAAAGGTGTAATGGTTGTTATCTACAGAATTGTGTCTCCTCAAAATTCATATGTTGAAATCGTCTTAATGTCCATGTCACAGAATCTAGAAACAGGGCCTTTAATGTTAAGTAGGGCCATAATCCAGGACTCACATTCTTGTAAGTGTAAGAGACATGGCTTATCAGTGGTGGTGCATGCCTTTAATCCCAGCACTCCAGAGGCAGAGGCAGAGGCAGGTGGATCTCTGTGGCCAGCATGGTCCACAGAGTGAGTTCCTGACAGGCTCCAAAGCTACACAGAGAAACCCTGTCTAAAAAAAAAAAAAAAAAAAAAAAAAAAGGACCTCCTGGCTAGTACCTTGATCTTTTTTTAGCTCAAGGGTCCAGAGTGTGAGAAAATAAATTCCTGTTGTTGAAGCCGATTAATTTCGTGGACATATTATGGCAGCTCAAGCTGACTAATACAGTGTTATTGCTTGAGTATTTCCGATTGCTCTGTAATATAGGGTTTTTTTTAATTTCAAAATAACAAATTTCAGTGTGAAAAAGGTAATGCAATCACATTTAAAAATAAGGAATGATAAAACATTTATTAAATAAAATAAGAACATATTTGTAATGTATCCAAATGTTCTTCCAAAGACCAATCACATTACCCATCCCTACTAACTAGAACTCCCCCTTGCCTGCCAAAAATCCCTTACCAATTTTCTTTATTTGGGAATCCAGTCCTCAAACCTATTAGATGGCCAGCAGAATATTCTCTTTACCAAAAGAACTATGGATTGTACTCTATGGAATTAATAGTCCTAGTGCCATATCAATAAATCCACTTTATCTGCATGCTCACTTGTACTTCCTCTTGGTCACTGCAGTAGTAAACTTTAACCATGAGTATGTCTTATTTCACTCTCAGGTCCAAAAGAAACTCGGGACAAATGGCTGNGATGTCTGTTAGCATACCAAAGCGCAATGTCCTCTAGGCTCACTCAGTACCTGTGGCTCCCTCCAGCTCTTCTCACCCCTTGCCTTACTCTGAACTTCTCCAGCTCTTGGGCTTCCCTTCCCCCAGCTCCTCATTCCTATATAACCCTGCTATTTTGGCCATGAGCTTTCTTGGCCCCCTCTCTTTTACACTTTTATTTTTTTTCTCTCTCTCTCTCCCCTCTTTCTTTCTTCTCTTCCTCTCTCTCTCCCCCTTCTCTCTGCTCTCATAGCTTGGTTCAGTATAGTGGTCATGTTTAGTCTACTACCTTCTCTGGACTCTTCCAGATGCCTCGGTCTGTACTCTCCCTCTTATCTACAAGGAAAACCTTCTCCTCAGCCAGTCTGTAGTGGTGCACGCCTTTAATCCCAGCACTCAGGAGGCAGAGGCAGGTGGATCTCTGAGTTTGAGGTCAGACTGGTCTGTAGAGTGAGTTCCAGGACAGCCAGGGCTACACAGAAAAATACTGTCTCAAAAAAATCAAAAATTAAAACCAAAATCAAAACCAAAAAACAACCTTCTCCTCAATCATATCTTGGAGCAGTCATGTCCCCACTTTATACACCCCCAATTTGAACATTTACCACTATACCAACTTCGTATTATCAGACATTTATTTGTCTCTGCAAATTCATTCAACATATTTTGACACATTTCATATCAAGAACACTGTGAGCTAGGTATGTGGCCTATGCNTTTAATCCCAGCACTGGGGAGGTAGAGGAAGGAGGGATCTCTGTGAGTTTGAGGCTAGCCTGGTCAACATAGCAAGTGTCAGATCCTAATCCCCCAGGATGCAGTCTGGGCTCAGCTCAGGCTGGACTCTGACCCTGTAAACACTCAGCATTCCTCAGAAACCTTGTAAAGTGGTTTTCTGTTTGCCAAGAAAAGCCGTTACTTTCTTATCTGCTCCTACAGGTTCTCAACCTCCGGGAAGGGCATTTAGTTCTCTGTAAACTCAAGCCTCCGACAGATCAGAGCCCCACACTAGTTCCCAGGCGGTGCCAGCTGACCTGCTCTCCTCCTGCCCCGACCTAACCCCTTATCACAGGCAGGCCTCTCCCCCAGTTTTGTGGTCTCCTCTGCTCCTGTAGCCCTAACAGTTGCCAGTCTGCTCCTCTCCCTATCTTTTCTCTCTGTCCCCAAGAGGTAGCCACAGCAGACTCCCCCAGATGCCTCTGCCTATTCTCTTGTCTACAATAAAAAACCTTCCCTTTAATCACGGACCAGCTATGTCAGTGGTCTCTTTACTGCAACCCTCGCATGCAGCAAGCTCCAGGAAAGCCAAGAGTACACAGTGGGTCCTGTCTCAAAAAAGAAAAACTAACAAAACAAAACTATAAAGAATGCTTTGGGTTTCAGATTTTCCAAGGCTAAAATCATCCCCCTAAGAAACAAAAGAATTATATAACAGATCTTTCCTTTCTTTTTCCTTTTTCTCCTTTCTTGCTTTTTTTTTTAATCCTTCAAAATCACTAAATAGATCATAAAAGTTGTTCCCCAGAAAATGTGGCTTGGTATCAGTTTGTAATTATTTCAGGCCTGGGTAAAAGAAAGTTGAGAGAATGGGTTCCCCAAATTCAGAAAATCTGGACTCTGATGAGCACAGCTAAAATGTTAACTGCTGGAGACCTGGGACAAGTGTGTTTTAAAAATCCTTGATCTTTAAGCAGAGGTGTGCATTGAATAGGAGAGAAGAAAACTTGTCACGCATAACACTGTTAGCAATTGTACAGAATTGTTTCAATGGTCATTAATTGTTAACATTTTCTATAGGTGAGCTGTTTATTAGCTCAAATCAGAACTATCATTTTATCAAATTTCTATAGTCAGATTATTTCCATGGTGTGATTTCCAATTCTGATTATGGTTGCCATTATGGTTATTTGATTGAAAAAACAATCTTTCCTTCACTGTATTTTTGGTTTGTTGTAGAATAAACCTCTTGCTAGGTGTGATGGCACATACCTTTAATACCAGAATTTGGGAGACAGACACAGGCAGATCTCTGTGAGTTTGAGGCCAGCCTGGTCTACATAGAGAATTTTGGGCCAGGCATCTAATGAGACCCTGACTCAAATCTCAATAATAACAATAACAACAACAATAATAAAGTGAGCTCCTTGATTTGTTTGTCTCCAAGATATTGGGTTTATCATTTATTTCCCCAAGCCAATTTATATCTCCTAAATAATTACCTATTTTAATCACAACAATAAATCAAGTTTATCCAAAACACATTTTATTTTCAAAGCAAATAGGAGAATAAGTATAAGGAAAACAAACAACAACAGCAGCCACAATAAATCTTAATTATAACTTACTGATTTATTCACTCAGCCAGTGTTCAAGGACCGCCGAAGAGACCAGAGCTCAGAGCTCAAAGGATTTGACTATACTTGAACTCTAGTGTCACCGAATTGTTTGGCAGGCGTAGTGCTGGGTGAGGAGGGTCCCTGGGGCTGGATAGCCCACCAGTCTAGCTGAAAACCGAATTCTAGTGCGAGATTCTCAAAAATGAAATAAGAAAGGTGAGGGCTGGATGATATCTCAGCAGGTAAAGGTGCTTGTCGCCAAGCCCGATGACCTGAGTTTAACTCCCCGAACCCACACAGTAGAGAGAACAAACTCTCAGATGCAACTGTAGCTTCCTTGGCTACCATGCAGCTAAGCCTCTGTAGACAACTCAAGGTCCACGAGTGATCGCATGGTCATCCATTAAGATAATTTGTTGTCTCAGGGTTGTTTTTAAGATCAAGGCTTTATCATGCAAGCTGAGGCCGGGGTCTCCAAGTTTGGCAAGCTGTACACACAGCAACAAGGCTTGGATGGTCATGTTTATGTTTTACCTAACAGTGGGACAGCATGCAAGATTCAAGATCTCATACTCAGTCTACCGCTCAGAGAAAAGAGACGCCAAAGCGAAGCAGTGATTTCTGACTGAAAATATTCACAGATCACCGTCTCTAAAATCTCTCTCTGGCCACCAGGGGACACTGTTCCCTAAACTTGCTTAGTGGAAGCACTCATGAGCTAGGACAAGTTATGTCCTGGTCGGGCTGGGGGTGGGGGTGGGGGAATCTTTGTCTTAGATTAAGAATGATCACCACGGTTCAAATGGAAACATTTCAATGAGACACGGAATTGAACTATCACATAGTAGGGCGAGATAACAGAAACAGAGGAAGTCCTCCTACTGAAAGTCATGAAGTTTCAAAACTGGTTTATTTGGGCTGGAGAGATGGTTCAGTGGTTAAGAACACTGGCTGCTCTTTCAGAGGTTCTGAGTTCAATTCCTAGCAACCACATGGGAGCTGATTCTCTCTTCTAGTGTCCCTGAAGACAGGTCACTCATATACATTAAATTAGTAAATAAATATTAAGAAAAAAAAAAAACCTGGTCTAGCTGAGGATGGCACAGACTTTGGTGGGCTGTTTTGAGTTGATAATGTGGTTTTTAAAGTTGTGTTACCTTCATTTAATATTTAGGGTTGTGTGGGTACGTGGGTGCTGTGTGTGGATGTCAGAGGATAACCTGTGGGAGTCAGTTCTCTCCTTCCACCAGGTATGGCTCAACATTGGATATTATGAAAAAATAAACTCTATCTTCTTGTTGCCTGGCCCAAACATTAGTGCATTGTTTTGTATATGGAAAAAGACCCAAACACATATGGTATATGACTTTAATAGATTTTGTTTTGGGGAAGGCACTGAACCCATAAAATAAAACCACACGTTCTATTCTTATATGTATGTGTTCTTCTGTGTATAAAAATAGTTCTAGAAGAAGTTTTATCGAGTTAGCAACAGTATTATAGTCCAGTCGAGAAAGTTACAGACCACCATGCATTTAGTGTCGAATAAGAGTCCTCTATTAAGCCAGTGACTGGGAGCAGACTATTGCCACAAAGAACTCTCAAGCTCAAAGCTCAGGGGCACAGCATTTATGAAGGCAAAAACCAAAACAACAACAAACAAAACCCAGAAGAACCATAATGACGCATTATCACGAGTAGATCAGGGGAACACGGTAACATTTGTTTAGGCTACACATTCAGGAGTCAGTTTGGTTATATATCTGGGCCATGGTCAGGGTCATGGAAAGTCCCNAATGTGTTGCCAAAGTGGACATGACTGGTTAGAGCGATCAGGGGCTGAAAAGCACCAGAGCAGGTACAAAGTGAAGTTAGGGCAAGATTGTAGGTGAAAGTTTGTCCGTCCCGGTTCCAGCTCCCACC
>LZPO01029789.1:12232-22986 GCA_001675575.1 Neotoma lepida
ATAGCTTTGGTGCCTTTCCTGGAACTCACTTGGTAGACCAGGCTGGCCTCAAACTCACAGAGATCCTCCTGCCTCTGCCTCCCGAGTGCTGGGATGAAAGGTGTGCGCCACCACCGCCCAGCTCCTCAGCCTAGTCTTTAAAGAGAGTTCTTGGCCAGCAAAGTAGTGAGACCCTGTGTCAAAAACAAACAAAAAGACAAGGTGGGTGAATGGCTTCTGAGGAAAACCACCCGAAGATGACCTCTGCTCACCACATGTGTGGACGTACACATATGTACCCATATGTGCACACACAAAAAAGAGCTGACCCGGCAGTTTAAGAGCACTTACAGCTCTTCCAGAGGACCAGATTCAGTTCCCAGCACCCACATGGAGGCTCACAACCATGTCTGGAATTCCAGTTCCAGGGAATCCAACCCCTGTTCTGATCTGAACTATATCCTCAAAACTATTTTTTTTTCCAGTCCTAGGGTTGAACCAACGGCCTATGGCACGCTCTACCACTAAGCTATATCCCCAGACCTTACATAGAGGCTTTTACCTGTAATGACAGTGATATTCAATTGGGTGTGGGTGCTTACTGGTATTTTTGCGTGTCATTGGAGGATGAGCCCATTGGATTTTCATTTTAAAATCTAAGGTTTCAGTTTATTGTGCAAAGAATGTTCTAGTTCCATGTGGGTATTTTTAAACAAAACTTGGATCAAGCCTGCATGATGTAAGCCTTTCCTTTTCATATGTTATCTTTGTGTTTTTTTTCAAGACAGGGTTTCTCTGTGTAGCCCTGGCTGGCCTTGAACTCACAGAGGTCTGCCTGCTGCTACCTCCCGAGTGTTGAACTTAAAGGTGTGCGCCACCACCGCCCGACTCCTGTGTTGTCTTTAACAGTATAATTAACTACATTGAAAGTACATTAGTAGGCTCTAATAGCTGGCACTTGAGTCCAGACAAAGTCAACAAATTTGTTTGCTTGTCTGGTATGTTTATTCNTTTCCTCTTACAATTTGATAAATTAAGTCATGTGTTCTCTCAAGTATTAGAGTAATTGATTATGTTTGTTCAAGACCATAGACTTGGTATAACAAAGTTACAAAATATTTGGGTAGTGAATTTATAAAAGCAGGCTTTTCAAGTAATCCTGTGTCTTCACTTCTCAATCAGGTCATCTAGACGCACTCCTGAGGGGCTTGGTGCTGGGCAAACTGGGAAAAGCAGGGCATAAGGCAACTTTGGAAGAAGCCCGTCGTCGGTTTAAGGATCATGTGGAAGGAAAACAGATTCTCTCTGCTGATCTAAGAAGTCCTGTGAGTTATCTTAATAAATTCCCTTGGAAGCTGGGCATGGTGGGACACTCCTTTAATCCCAGCACTCAGGAGGCAGAAGCAGGTGAATCTCTTGAGTTCGAGGCTAGCCTAGTCTACACTGTGAGTTCCAAGACAACCAGGGCTACACAGAGAGACCCTGTCTGGAGGGAAAAATAGTAACAGTAATAATAAATTCTCTTGACTTTTAGGTATTCCAGTCTATGAAGCTAAAATCATCCTAAGAACTGACCCACAGACCTGTGTGACTGTTTTAACATAGCTTCTTAGATAGGTTGTATTCAGCTTTTCATTTGTTTCTCAGGCAGCACATTAGTGCTGCAAGGTGACTAGCTTTGTGCATTTCTCTAAAAGAACTGGCGCAAGCAGTTGTTGGGACGTGTCAGCCCTCCATGATTGTGCACCAGTAATACATTTGTGATTGATAACCATAGTCTGTTTATGCAGATGTGAAACTATAATTTTTTAAATTCGCTTTTTAGCTTTTCATTGTTTTGTTTTTCCAGACAGGGTCTCACTGTGTAGCCCACAGAGGCCTTGAACTTACGGTCTTTCACTTACGGTCTTCTCACTCTTTCCAGAGCTAAGACAACAGGCCTCTGGCCACATGCCCNGAGGCTTTTTATCTTAGTTAGAATATTTATAACAAAAAACATGTAACTCAAATGACTTCTTTTTTCCCCTGATGTTCTTTCATAGGTCTATCTAACTGTTTTAAAGCATGGTGATGGTACCACCTTAGATATTATGCTAAAGGTAAGTGTATCTGGAAAAGGCTCCAGGTTCCTGCTTTTGAATTTGGATATACCCAGTACCACTTTAAATGGTTTGGGTAGTTGGGGGAAAGCCCGGGCAAAGAAATATATGTGCTNGGTCTGNCTTAAAATCCCAGGTATTAAGGAGGTTGAAGCAGGCCAGAAAGTTTAAGGCCTATCTGTCTACAGAGTGAGTTCAAGGTCAGAGTGGGCAACTTTGTGAGACCCTGCTCAGAATAAAAAAGTTAAAGAGCTCTGGGAGTATAGCTTAATGGGAGACTTGGCTTGGCATGCTGGAGACCCTAAGGCCCAGCACCACTGTCCTGGGCCGGGGNGAACTGTAGAAGGTCTGTTTGGGTGTTTCCAAACGATGCTGAACTCATTTTTCAGGTTTATTTGTTTGTTTTTCCTTCACAACTTTAATACCTAGCTAAATCGTAACCCTGAAATGGTGAGGTTTGACTCCAGGACTTGATGCATGTTAGGCAAGGGTTCTGCCACTAAACTATAGCCTGTGTGTTTTGTTCTGTTCTGAGACAAAGTCTCAGGTAGCCCAGGCTGACTTGGAAGATTAGTGTTAATTTTCTGATCCCTGTGCCTCCACCTTCCCAAGTGCTGGGATCCCAGGTGTGCCACTGTGCCCATGGGATCCCAGGTGTGCCACTATGCCCATTTTTCTTTGGTTTTTGTTTGTTCGTGTGTTTTGTTTTTTGAGAGGGGATCATTTAACCCAGGCAGTACTCTACCTTCCTTTGTAACTGAGACTAGCCTTGAACTCTTAATCTTCCTTCCACCTTCCCACACGATGCTCAGTTATGAAGATCACAGACATGCATCACACCTGCTCCCACCCTTTTTAAAAAGCATGTCTTACTAGGTTATTCAGGTTATCCTTGAGCTCATTACAGCCCAGTCAGGCTTGAACTAATTCTTCTGTAGCCTCCCAAGNAGCTGGGACCACAGCCTGAATCACCTACTGTGCTCCACAGAGTTACTTGTCTCTGTCAGTGCTCCTCAACCTTCCTCGTGCTGCAACCCTTTTAATACAGGTCCTCATGTTGTGGTGACCCCCAACCATAAAATTATTTTGTGGCTACTTCATAGCTATAATTTTGCTACTGTTATGAATTGTATTGTGTCAGAATATCTGATAATTGACCCACCTGGGGGTCACAACCCACAGGTTGAGAACAGCTGGTCTAGATGATTAAGCCAGGTTCCTTAAAACTTCCGTGGAAAGGCAGGCAAAGTGGTACTTGCCTTTAATCCCAGCACTTGGGAGGCAGAGCAGGCAGATCTCTGAGTTGAAGGCCAGCCTGGTCTAATAGTGAGTTCCAGGGCAGAACTAATCAAAGAAACAGAGAAACCTTGTCTCACGGTGGGGGGTGTGGGGGATGGGACAGACTTCTCCTATATAAGAGGTAGAATTATCCCCTGACCTCCACAATCACATGGATCCCTACACACATACTCATGCACACACAAACTGTTTTTTTTTTAAATCAACTTTTAAATTAAAAAATGCGTAACACCCCAGGTGGTGGTGGCACATGCCTTTAATCCCAGCACTCTTGGAGGCAGAGGCAGGCGGATCTCTGTGAGTTCGAGGCCAGCCTGGTCTACAAAGCGAGTTCTAGGACAGGCTCCAAAGCTACACAGAGAAACCCTGTCTCAAAAAAAAATGCGTAACACTTTGCTTTGTTATGTGCAAGGATCTGAGTTCATCGCAGTATGGGAAGGAAGAGGCAGGAGAAAGAGGGAGGGGGGCAGGATTAGGTATCATAAGCATTATGAGTGAACAGGAAATCAGCTCACCTGTCTTCATAATTTTCTTTTTTGGTTTTTCNAGATTTGGTTTTTCGAGACAGGGTTTCTCTTGTGTAGCTTTGCGCTTTTCCTGAAACTCACTATGTAGACCAGGCTGGCCTCAAACTCACAGAGATCCGCCTGCCTCTGCCTCCCAAGTGCTGGGATTAAAGGCGTGCCCGGCTTTCATAATTTTCTTAACATTGGGAACATACAATTAACTCTGGTTCTTGAATGGTAGTGATCTGTATCAGAGTTTAAATTAACAGTAACACTTGAGACAAGTGCTGTATCTAGTCCCTGTGCATTAATTTCCAGTCTATGAAGAAAGAACCATGCTGTCAGAGATGAAAGGACCAAAATATGCTTAACTACCATCATCAAGTAATTGTGCAAAATGTGCATAAATACCTAAATCACCCATCAGAGCTATGTACTCATTNAAAGATTTACATGTAAGCCAGACATGTTGGCACACACTAGTGGGCCAAGTACTTGGAAAGTGGAGCTAAGAAGATCAGGAGTTGAAGGTCATCTTCAGCTGCACAGAGAATTCAAGCTGAGATATATGAAACCCTGTCTCAATAACACAGAGGTCCTCATTAGGGCTGGAGAGATGGTTCAGTGGATAAGGGCACTTGCTGCTCTTACAGAGAACTCAGGTTTGTCCCCAGCATCCATATAGTGGCTGTCCATAACTCTAGTTCCAAGGGATCTGACACCTTCTGGCATCTGAGGGCATCAGGCACATACACAATGCACTTAGTATATGCAGGCAAGTCCTCATATACATAAAAATAAATAAGTCTACTATAAAAAATTTTAGTTTTTAAAAAAAGAATACTTCTGTTGACTGGGTGATGATGGCGCACATCTTTAATCCCAGCACTCAGGAGGCAAAGACAAGAGGATCTCTGTGAGTTTGAGGCCAGCCTGGTCTACAGAGTGAGTTCCAGAACAGCCAGGACTAGGACTACACAGAGAAAAAACAACAGCAAAGTACCAGGCCCATGGTACAAGGAATGTCATGTCACATGCAACAGTTAATACCATTAAACTGAGGCTGATCTTGATTTTTTAAAAANGAAGAGAAGCAAAAGAAAAATAAACTACACTTCAAGGTTTATTGCTTATAACCATCTTATATTATACACAGGCTTCCTTTCCTCTCTGAAGAGTATTTCATTTAAAATTTCCACTAAACATTGAGTGGCTTTCTTGGGCTTCATATTCCAATGAAAGTAGATGTGTGAGCATCTACTGTGTGAGCGTTGGTGGCACAGGCCTTTAATCCCAGGGCTCGGGAGGCAGAGGCAGGTGGATCTCTGTGAGTTCGGGCCAGCCTGGTTTACAGAGTGAGTTCCAGGACAGGCTCCAAAGCTATACAGAGAAACCTTGTCTTGAAAAAAACAAAAACAAAGATGAGTGAAATGTGTTACTTTAGTCTGTTCCAAGGTAGAGTATATGACACACATCTTTAATCCCTACACTTGGAGGCATATCTCTGTTGAGTTCAAAGCCAGTCAGGTCTCCATAGCAAGTTCNAGACCAGCCAAGTGTGCATAGTGAGACACTGTCCCAAAAACAACCAACAGACAAACAAAAATGTTCCATGAATATATGAAGAAAACTAAGGATTCTGAAAGCTTTATGCCAGATACCGTAATATATATTATGTCATGACAATATTTTAAGACTTTACATTAGTGTGTGGTTTAATAGTTCACACTTACTTAACACAGGAAAGTTCACAAAAATTGNCTTTTGGGGGTAGTGGGGTGCAGAAGACAACCAAAAACCTTAGTAAGACAGAACCAGGGTTCTTTAAGAACTGTGTGACTGGGCTGGAGAGATGTATCAGTGGTTAAGAGCATTGACTCTTCTTCCAGAGGATCCGGGTTCAATTCCTAGCACCNACATGGCAGCTTATAACTCTGTAATTCCAGTTCCAGGGGACCTGACATCCATGGCAAAACACCAATGCACATAAAACAAAAATAAATAAATAAATTTTTAAAAAATGGACCCTGTAATGAGAGATAAGAGTTGTTTTCTCCTGGTGATTTAGGAATGATCAGTTTAATTTAAAAATTATTTCTAATGTCTTGAACTGTGGGATTAGAGTGCCATCTAGTGGGTGTGTGTTGCATGTTCTCTGGGAAAGAAATGCTTCCTGAAATCTAAAGTTCAGACCTTAAATATAGCAGACTTAGGAAGCAAGAGGGCAGGGTAGGGTCAGAAATTTGATGCCAGTCTGATCTACACAGTGAGCTCTAGACTATCCAGAGCTGCATAGTGAGACCCTGTCTCAAAATAAACCAAAAGAACGTTAGGTAATAATAATCTGGGCTTTCATTTTCTTTTCTTTCTTTTTTAAAATGTGTGTAGGTATTTTACCTTTCTGTATGTCATTATACCACATGTGTGCCTNGTGACCTGTATAGCTCAGAAGATTCCCCTGGAGCTAGAGTTAACAGGCAGCTGTGAGTCACCATGTGGGTGCTTCGAACCCAGATTCTCTGCTAGAGCAGCCGGTTCTCGTCAATGCACAGCCATCTCTCCAGCCCCAGATATTCTTGTGTAACTTTGAGGGGCTGAGGAGAGAGTTCAGTAGGTAGAGAGCTTGCTATACAGCAAGAGGACCTGAGTTTGGATTCCCCATGTAAGACCGAGGTGCAATGAGTGGGCAGATAGGCAGGAGCTTACAGGCATACTGGCTTAGGTGAAATGGCAAGCTCCAGGGTTATTGACAGATCCAGACTCAAGGAAACAAGGTGCACAGCAATACAGGAAGACTCCTGACATCAACCTCCAACCTCCACAGGTACACTCATGAGTGAGCAAAGATGCAAACATGAGCACATGTACATATACACAAAAACATTCAATAATGTGTCTTTTTATTTATTTACTTTGGGACAAGGTCTTATTTAGCCAAGGTTGGCTTCAAACTATGTAGCTGAGGATGTCCTTAAATTTCTGATCCCGCTGCCTCTACTTCCCCAATGTTAATGCATCTTTTCTTCAGTGAATAAATAATTGTAGCCAGCTACTAGGTGTCTAGATTATTTTCAACTTCCACTATTATAGGCTAAATTGATGANATTTGGTGATAGTTTATTCATCTAATGCAATGTCAGTGATGTAAAGTTTGACTATGGCAGATTTACTTCTTAGGTCTTACTGTTTGACTCTAGAATTGAGGCAGACTATTTAGCTTAATGCACACCTACATCTAGTAGCTTACTGCTATGGCAAATGGAGGTTTTAGTGCTCAGGCATCTCTGATNTGTCCTGCCAGTCTTCCCCAGTGGAGGGGAAGCTGATATGAATATGCGTAGAGTCCAGGGATGAGCTAACTATTCCTTATTGTTTTTCCATAGCTTCACAAACAAGCTGATATGCAGGAAGAGAAAAACCGAATTGAAAGAGTCCTTGGGGCTACTCTTTCACCTGAACTGATTCAAAAAGTCCTCACTTTTGCACTTTCAGTAAGTTACAAGTTAAATTTCAGGAGAACTGGAGCTTATTGATATGTGGCCATTGTCGTTGGTTCAGCGCACACATGATCTTTTGGGGACACTGATACGAGCTTTTTGTTTTGGTTTCAAATTTTTATTGCTCTATTTTGTATGTAGCAGGATTGGGGTCGGGGTGAGAATGGAGGTGAGAGGAGGTGAGTGGTTCTCCCTTTTGTCATGTGGGTTCCAGANAGTGAAATCAAGTTATGAGGCTTGGCTGCTGTGCCGACCTCTCACTGCCCACTAGTAGTGAGGATTAGAGTAGGTTGAAGAGGTTCCTTTAGAACGCCTTTTCCTGCTGAGTCACCTCCCTGGAAGGGAATGTCTTCCCTGCTATTACTTGAATTTTCCAATAGTCTGTTGTATTCTCTGGTACCAGAAGATATCCTAGACAGCCAGACTTCTAATTCTTTTTTTTTATTTTAGGAAGAGGTACGTCCCCAGGACACTGTGTCAGTAATTGGTGGAGTGGCTGGAGGCAGCAAGCAAGGGAGGAAAGCTGCTTGGAAATTCATAAAGGACAACTGGGAAGAGCTTTACAATCGATACCAGGGAGGGTTCTTAATATCCAGACTCATAAAGGTACGTAGGGGTCTTGAGTAGCTTGCTGATCCTGAATGTTACAGAAGTCATGATTTATTAGAGTCCTGTAAATTAGACCCCAAAGTCAGGGGTCTTTGCNCTTTAAAAGTTCTTCAGCCAGGTATAGTGAGCCATGCTTATAATCTCAGCACTCGAGAAGCTGAGGCAGAAGGATTGCTAGAATTTGAAACCAGCCAGGGATATATAGCAAGACCCAAACCCTCACTCCTACCCTCAAATAAAGGGTTCCTCCAGGGCTGGGATTGCATCTCACTTATAGGCCTGTCCTGCACTAGGCCCTGGGTTCAAGCCCCAGCATCAAAAAATTTTTTTACTCACATAAGTTTCTGAGGTTTGTTTTATGATTGTATGCGTCCCATCTTATGATTTCTACAACAAACCAGAGTGCGAGAGAACAGAATGGTTTGTGTGGGGTAAGTGGAAGTTTGTTCTTAGTGTTTAAAACTTCTGCTTTGTTTTCAGCTATCAGTTGAGGGATTTGCAGTTGATAAAATGGCTGGTGAAGTTAAGGTAAGGAAAGTACAGTTTGCTTTTTACTTTTCTTTTTTTTTTTTCTTTTTTTTTGTCGAGACAGGGTTTCTCTGTGTAGCTTTGCGCCTTTTCCTGGAACTCACTCGGTAGCCCAGGCTGGCCTGGAACTCACAGAGATCCGCCTGCCTCTGCCTCNGGAGTGCTGGCTTTTTACTTTTCAATCCACAATGTAAAAACATAAACCTTGATTTTTTTTTTCCCCTTAAAATTTACTTTATGTGTATGAGTGTTTTGCCTGCATGTGTATGTGTACCACGTGCTTGCTTGGTACCATGGATATAAGAGGGCATCAGATCCCCTGGAACAAGAAATCTGGGAGGTTGTAAGCCACCATGTGTGTGCTGGGAACCCAGGTACTCTGCAAGAGTAGCAAGTGCCCTTACCCTGAGCTGTCTCTCCAGCTCCATGAACTTTGTTTTAATGAGTGTTGGGATGNTGGGTTTTTGTGTCTCCTTGTTTCTTAGAAAAAGACAGATTTGACTTTGCATTCAATATCTGAGGAGTTTAGAGTAGAGAGATAATCAATTTTGTTTGTGTAGACCCTGGACCTAGTAAAAGTTTGGGGGACAAATTTATGCTAAGTAGGAAAATTTTAAACTCCATTATACTTTAAATTTCATCATAATGTCAGTTTCACCTTTATCTTCTTGGAGGCAATATTCATGATCTGGTTTACTGCAGGAGTCATTGTTAGGAATAAATTTTTTGTTTTTTATTTATTTATTTACCACATATACAGTGTTCTGCCTACATGTATCCCTGCAGGCCAGAAGAGGGCGCCACATCTCATTACAGATNGTTGTGAGCCACCATGTGGGTGCTGGGAATTGAACTCAGGACCTCTGGAAGAACAGCCAGTGCTCCTAACCTCTGAGCCATCTCTCCATCCCTAGGAATAAGTTTCCCAGCCAGACATGGTGGCTCACACCTTTGATCCAATGCTTGGGAGGCAGAGACGAGTGGATCTCTGAGTTTGAGACAACCCTGGGCTACAGAGCAAGTTCCAGGACAGCCAGGGCTACATAGAGAATAAAAAAGGGGTGGGGGAGTAAGTTTTACTATTTTTAGGTCTTGAGAAAACAGTGAAATACTTGCTTTCTGCTGTCATTTAAGTTACACTGTATATTGCACTATAAGAACAATTTCATTGTAAAGGTATGGGATTATGAATGAGAAGCATTTAATAGATCTGGGGAGCAGGGTAGTGGGAACTGAAGATGGGCATGGTGGCTCATGCGTGGGGAACTGAAGATGGGCACGATGGCTCATGCTAGTCAGGCTAAGGCAGGNTGATCAGGTGGTTTGAGGCCAGTCAAGCTATGCTGTAGAAGATAGTTTGGAATGAGAAAGAAAAGATTAAGACTCTAATTCTCCAAGAAAGACACAGGAGCTGAGAGAAGAATAATGGAGTCATGGGATGACAGAGACTCAGGGTTGATTTTCTCAATAAGCTTTGGAGGGTATGGAGTGAGATAGGGCCTTACTCAAGCCAGGCTGGCCTAAAACTCAGTGTGAAACCCCAAGCTGGCCTTGAATCTCTGGTGACCCTCCTGTCTCAGCCTCATGAGTATAGGGGCTATGGTTTGTGAGCCACCAGGCCTGGCTTTTGTTCATCTTTAATTCAGTAGTGTTTCTGTGTGTTGTGACCATCTAAGGCAGTGGTTCTCAACCTTCCTAATGCTGCAACCAATTCCTTATGTTGTGGTGACTCCCCAACCATAAAATTACTTCATTGCTACTTCATAACTGCAACTTTGCTACTATTATGAATTATAAGTGTAAATATCTGATATCTAATATGCANCCCCTGTGGGGGTCTCCACAAGTTGAGAACCGCTGATATTTTAAGGGTAGGAAAAAAAGAACCAAGGATAATTTCCTTCTAGGGCATGCCTTTCAGCCCAGCACTCGAAAGGCTGGGGAAGACAGTTCCAGGACAGCCAAGGCTATGTAAAGAAACACTGAAGGAAAGAGAAAAAGAGTTGATGATATCCAGGTGTAGGGATGCTATGATGCTGGTGCTGTTTGTTGAGATGGAGCTGAAGCACTGCTATGTCATTCCAGCCTGAGAAGCCTACAGAGCCATTGCCTTCTCTATAAACCAGGTTGTTGATTGCTGATGAGTTAGTCACACTCTGGTGACCAGGTCCCAGGACAGGCCTGGTAACCATTGCTGCTTGGTGTTTCCAGATGCTTTGTTTGCTATAAAATCAGGT
>LZPO01029789.1:31733-47017 GCA_001675575.1 Neotoma lepida
GACAGGTTCTCATGTAGCCAAGACAAGCCAGAGTAGGCCTAGAACTCCTCACTCTCCTGCCTCTTCCTCCAAAGTCCTAGATTACAGGCGTGCACCACCACACCCATCCTGGCTGTGCTTGTATTCACTAAAACATGTCAAGCGTTTGTAGGGATAGAGATAGGCTGTGTCCCCTTTTCGTGGCCCCTCTGCAACAACCTCAGGCACACCTCTACCATCTTTGATGTTCCAAATTCTGGACATGGTGCCCATGACAGTGTGCTTGGCAAACACACCTGGAGACTGCGTCTTCCTCCACTAGTCACTGGTCAGGTGTTGCAGCCTGCCTTGCGGGTATTAGGTGTCAGTGTGGTGTCATTCCCACAAGCAAGGAATGAGGTGTGAAGCTTTTGACATCATTAGTTCTAAGTGATTCCTGTCCGTGTCCTTGTCACTAGAGGTGTCAGCTGTCCTGTATCTGACACCAGCTCTTAAAATCCTGCTGGAGTGTTCAGTTACATTTTAAAAACGGCTTTTTAGACAATTTCACACAATGCAGTCTGATGACTCCCACCTCCCACCCCCCCTCCCACCACTATTGTCAATGCTATCTTCAGGTATAGTTTCTGACTAATATCACCATTAACTGGATTTAGAAAGCTATATAGTGATTAATTTTACAAAGATTTTGTAGGGAGAAATAATAGCTGGCTGAGAAAACCACTAGAACCTGTTTTCAGATTCCCAAGCAGCAGAGACTAATTTCCCAAGCTGTTAAGCTGAGAACGTCTCTCAGGGCGCATGCTCACTTGCCGAATGTGGGCCAAGCCAGCCCGAGCAACTCTGCGCCTTCCACCCCTCTGCTTGCCTTGTGAATCCAGTGGCTGCCTACTTTCAATATACAAAACGATGTGCTGGTGCTGGGGGCAGAGCTCACGGGTAGTCACGTGCAACTTCCTGGGCTCAGTCTCGGCTTGAGGGATGGGGGTGGGGGGAACACAGGACAGGAAGGACCTCAGGTAGTGTGGGAAGGTTTTGTTTTTGTTTTTTGAGACAGGGTCTCACTATGTAGCTCTGACTAGCCCGGTGTAGACCAGGCTAGCCTTGAACTCATGGAGAGCTGCCTGCTTCTGCCTCCTCAGTGCTAGGATAAAGGCATATTCCATTACTTCTGGCAGTGTGGATAATTTTAAATGACTCTGTCATTTACAGTCCATCCTTTGACCATGTCCTGTGTGTGCTGGACACAGTTTCTTGCTGGCATGGGAACATCACAAAAGCAGGAATCTAGTGAGAATGACAGTGGCCTTTCCAGTTGTTCTGACAGAATGGCATTGTGCCACCCCACAGCATACCATTTGCTATGGTGGATGTACATTTTGGTCACGAATTAAAACATCTCAGTTAATCCTAGCAGGCAGAGTTTAAAGCCAGTCTGGACTACACAGTAAGTTCTGGTTATTGATGGGGAGGCTGGAGAAAGAGTTCAGCAGTTAAAACACTTACTGCTCTTGCAGGGGACCTAGGTTCAGTTTCCAGTACACACCCATAGGAATGAGCTGCCAGGAACTCTAGTTTGGGGTGTGGGGGGATCCAATGTCCTTTTCTGGCCTCTAAGGGCACCTGTGTGCTTATGGTGCACATAAACACACACACACACACACACACACACACACACACACACACAAATTAAAAAAATAAAAGACAATGATCATTGAAATACTATAAAAGCAGGGCAGTGGTGGCGCATGCCTTTTATTCCAGCACTCAGGAGGCAGGGGCAGGTGGATCTCTGAGTTCAAGGCCAGCCTGGTCTACAGAGTGAGTTCCAGGACAGCCAGGGCTACACGGAGAAACCCTCTCTCGGGGCAGGAGGGGACAGGGGGAGTTGAGAGGAAAAAGAAAAGAAATACGAGAAAAATCATGTCAGAAAAGTCCCACTGCATTGACTATGAAGGTGGTGTTTTCCAAGCACAGGCTGGAATGTGTTAGTCCTGGCCTTGGAGTATAGCAGATAGCTCTTCCAAGTTTTCAGTCACTGAAATGTAATGTCCGACATAGCAGACATGGCCTCTGTGTGCATGAGTGGACAAGAGGCACTGAATGAGTGCTCTTCTCCTGAAGTGTCGGAGATGGGAACCAGGGCTTCCCAGTTACTCTTCTGTCACTGATCNGCAACACTAACTGTCTGGAATGGGAAGCACAGGGTGCCATACAACTGAGAGTATCATCGGGGATTCCAAAGTGGCTTAAATGTTCAGGAAAAGTCTCCTTGAAGAAATGAGGTCAAACCNAGACCTGAAAGATTTGCCAAGCAGGCTGGAGAGATGCTCAGCAGTTAAGAGCACTGGCTGCACTTGCTACTCTTGCAGAGGACCCAGGTTCTATTCCCAGTACCACATGGAGGTTCACAGTCATCTGTAACTCCAATTCCTGAGGATCCAATGTCTTCTTCTGGTTTAACTGGGCACCAGGTATGCATGTGGTTCACAGACATATATACAGGCAAAACATTCACATATAAAATAAAATGAATATAATAATAATAATAATAATAATAATAATAATAATAATAATAATAATAAAAGCACACTAGCTGCTATTGCAGAACACCAGGTTTGATTCCCAGTACCCAACTGCAGCTCCCAAGCACTCAAAACTGCAGTTCAGGGAATCTGATGCCCTCTTCTGGCCTCTAAGGGTACTGCTTTTACATGGTGCACAGTCCGNATGCAGGTGAAACCCCCATACACATAAAATAATAAAACAATTTTTAATTGAAAAGTAAAGCATTCTAGCAACAGTACTAATATAATTACTAGTAGTGACTTTGCCATCTAAAGGAACAGCACCCAGGAGTTCACGTCTCTTTGTAATGGGAAACTCTACTGACCTGCTCCTCCAGGGATCTGATGGAAAGGTCGGAAACATACTTCACTTGAAACTTCCATTGTGAGGTCCGGAAACCCAGGGGGTGAGCTCAGCTGTTTTGAGCAGGAGCCGACCATTTATGGCAATGTGTATTTCTCAACTCCAATTCCTCAACACAACTTCCAGAAAAGATCAGCATTCCTCCTCAGCAGACCACTAGAGCGTGCTGTCTTCCTGTTTTCTTCCAGCCAAAGCTTGTTCCAAACACTAACTAGCTTAAACTTGTGCCATCGTTCCAAAATGTTATAGCCCTCCAAACCATCCTGTTCATGCGTTAACACTTGTGTGACATTTTAAGAAAAAGACAAATGTTTTGTGAGTCAATACTTAGAGATAGCTCAAAAGTACATTTAACTAGTCACCTCTCATGGGATGCATGAGAGATCCAGGACTTAGCTCGCCCTTACTTAAGACTGGAGCCTCTATCTGCTGTGTAATGCTTGGTGTTCATCCTGGGCCATTTCAATGCCCAAATATAGAGGCTGAAAGTTGACTGAGGCCCTGTCTCTGCAGCCCCTTCCAGCTCTGAGGAAAAAGCAGCAGACCAGTTCTCCCAGAGGCCACTGACTGTGGAAAAGCCCCACTCAGTACAGTCTTAGAGGCTGAAAATGGGCGTTTTCCCCTTTGACCTGCATGGTGCCTTTCTCTCATTTTTTTGGACTATTGGGGGTAACCTAGGGCTTTGCTATCCTAGGCAAGTCTGCTACAACTGAGCCATGTAGTCAGTCCTTACAAAATGCTGTTGGTTTCAAATGCCAGCTTTTAAAAATTGTTTTATTTTTAATTATGTATGTGCTTTTAAGTGCCTGGGGACCAGAAGACATGTTACATTTCCTGGTGCTAGAATTCCGGTGTCTGATGTGGGTGCTGGGAACCAAACTCTAGGCATTTACAAGAGCAGAGCTCCCCAAAAGCCAGCTTGTAAAAGTCAAGATATTCTAGACATGAAAGAGAACTAAAGAACCACCAAGAAGGGGTGGGGAGAATTGGGTGGAGGGGGAAGGGGAGGAGGAAACATTCAAGATATTTCTTCCTGGCTTATGATGACACAAACCTGTAATCCTGGGGGCTGGAGATATGGCTCAGAGGTTAAGAGCACTGACTGTTCTTCCAGAGGTCCTGAGTTCAATTCCCAGCACCCACATGGTGGCTCTCAACTATCTAGAATGAGATATGATACCCTATTCTGGCGTCCAGGCATGTATGCAGACAGAATATTGTATACATACTCAATAATAAATTTTAAAAAAATCTGTAATCCCAGCATTTGGGGAGCTGAGGTTCGGCTGAGAGGTGGTTTTTGTTGTTGTTGTTATTGTTTTGTTTTGTTTTGTTTTTAAATTAGACTGGGCGTGGGTGGCACACGCCTCTATTGCCAGCATTTGAGAGGTAGAGACAGGTGGATCTCAGTGAGTTTGAGGCCAGCCTGGTCTACAGAGCAAATTCCAGGACAGCCAGAGGAACCTTGTCTCAAAAGACAAGAACAAAAAAAAATACTGTTTTATGTGTAGGTGTTTTACCTTCCTGTATATCTATGCACCACATACATAGAGACCAGAAGAAGGCATCGAATCCCCTGGCCTGGAGTTATGGATGGTTATGAGCAGCCCTACGGGTGCTGGATATCAACCCCGGGCCCCCTGCAAGAGCAGCCAGTCCTCTTAAACACTGGGCCATCGACCCAGCACCACAACTGAGAGTTTGAGGCAATGCCTTAACTACTTGGGCCTGTCTCAAAAAATAGAAACAAACAAAACAAAAGCAATCAGAGGCTTGAGAGATGGCTTAGCAGTTAAGAGCACTTGCTTTTCTTCTAGAGGACCCAAGTTCAGTTCCTAGCACCCAGTCAGAGCAGCTCACAATCTGAAACTCCAGTTCCAGGGAGTCCAATGCCTCTGCTCTCTGTGGGTACCTGCACTTACATGCACAAACACACACCCAATTTAAATTAAAAAAATATTTAAAACAATAAATTAGGCTTACAAAATGACTCATCAGATAAAAGTGTTTGGTACAGAAAGCTTGATGGCATGATTCAATCCCCTGGAACCCAGGCTTTTTTTTAGGGGGGGGCATTTCGAGATAGGGTTTCTCTGTGTAGCCCTGGTTCTCCTAGAACTCACTCTGTAGACCAGACTGGCCTCAAACTCACAGAAGTCTACCTGCCTCTGCTTCCTGAGTACTGGGACTAAAAGTGTGTCCCACCACTGCCCATCGGAACCCACATTTTTCATTCATTCAGTGGTTCAAAATAAAACAACCTTATAGTAATCCTAGCACGTGGGAGGTAGAGGTAGAAGGGTTAGGAGTTTAAATTTATTCTTAGTTATGAGGCTAGCTTGGGCTACATGAGACTGTTTAAAAAACAACAACAACAAAAACTTCCAACCTCCCAAGCCTGGATAGTTGGTAGCGTGCTTGCCTAGTATACATGAGGCCCTTTGTTCAGTCCTCAGCATTGAAGAAAAACAAACAAACAAAAAAACACCTTATAAAGAATCCAAGACAGTGACATTAACTTTCTCCGTGTAGCCCTGGCTGTCCAGAAACTCACTCTGTAGACCTGGCTGGCCTCGAACTCAGAGATCTACCTGCCTCTGACCACCGTGTGCTGGGATTAAAGGTGTGTGCCACTACCCCTGTCTTTTTTTTNATTTATTTTTATTTCATGTACATTGATGTTTTGCCTACATGTATGTCTGTGTGAGGGTGTCAGATCCCCCAGAACTGCAGTTACAGATAGTCGCGAGCTACNATATGGGTGCTGGGAATTGAACCCGGGTCCTCTGGAAGAGCAGCAAGTGCTCTTAACCACTGAGCCATCTCTCCAGCTCCTACACCTGTCTTTTTAAGTCTTTTTTTAATTATTTATTTTTATTTTATATATTTGGTGTTTTGCCTGCAAGTATGTCTGTATGTGGAAATCAGATCCCCTAGAACAGGAATTACAGAGAGCTGGGAACTGCTATGTGGGTGCTGGGAATTGAACCTGGGTTCTCTGGAAGAGCTCCTAACCACTGAGCCATCTCTCTAGCCTCTTTAAGTCGTTTTTTAAATGAGAGGGAGACTTAAAAACAACCTCATTAGACAGGTGGCGAGCACCTGTAGTCCCGACTTTTCCAGAGGCCACGGCAGGAAGACCACCTGGGCTCCTGAATTCTGGGCCAGTCTAGGAAGCATGGTCAGAAGACTCGGGAAAGCTAGATTTTGAGAGGATGCCTTGCTGACTCTGTCACCTTGGGCAAGGCACTCACTGGAACACAGNCCCTTCGGATAGCGTGAGGGTAGTGCAGGGTGGGCAGGTCAGACAGTGCTGAGCCAATATATGCTGTTCAAATACTAGGTGTGGTCTTCATCTCAAACTGTAGTTTCTGTAGTGACTCAATATATCTTAGATTTAAAAAGAGCTGGTTGGGCAGAAAAGTGGGCAAGTTCTGTTTAGTGCCAAGGTGGTACAGATAAGCAAATGAGAGTTTACCTCCAAATTGCTCGTAGTCCAGTGGGAAAAATAANACAGACNTATGAAAGTGTACAATATAAGTGTATTAAGGGCTAGCCTACTATAGTCTGGCTTCAGATACACACAGCTGCACTTCCCTGTGATGGGATGAAAGTNGGCTGTAAACGTCAACGTTTGGGTAAATCGAAAGCTATCAAGTTATTGGAGCTCATGTTTAATGCTTCGGGGATTTAATATAAACAATGAAATGTGTTGTGTTTGTGTGCATACTTTTGCCCACAGCTGTTTGGATACTTTATTTATTTTCCTTTCCATTCATGACCTCTCTCTCTCTCTCTGTCTCTCTCTCTGTCTCTCTCTCTCTCTCTCTCTTTCTCCTTTTTCTTTCTTTTTCCAGGTAAAAACAAATGTATGTTTAATGTATACAGGTATTTTACCTGCACTTATGCCTGTGTACCACATGCATGCAGTGCCCAAGGAGGCCAGAGGAGGGGGTCAGGTTCTAGGAATTGGAGTTACAAAAAGTTGGGAGAAGCCATGTGGGAGCTGGGAATCAAACCTGTGTACTATTGAAGAGCAGCCAGTGCTCTTAACCACTGAGCCATCTCTCCAGCCCACTTTCTTCCAGTTTTTGAGACAGGGTCTCACTGTAGCCTGGCTGGCCTCACACAGCGTTTCTCTTGCCTCAGCTTCCTGAGTGCTGGGATTATAGGCATATATTACCGCATTCAGCCCATTTTTATATTTTTGGAGTATCCTGTTGCTCAGGCAGTTCTTAAACTTGTTGGCCCACGTGATCCTCTTACCTCAGCCTCCCTGAGTAGCTGGGACCACAAAGTAGCTGAGATTACAGGCATGTGCCAGCACATTGGACTTCTTGACAATTCAGTCTAAGTATTTAATGCATTAATTACTACATGAATTGCATTCACTCAATTCCTAGTCAATGAAAAGGAACCCAGGATACTTGGGACAAAAAAGAACTGCTGTCTGGAACACAGTCAGGAAGGACAGTTGGAGGGGAAGTAGATATTCAGGCTGCAGGGGAATAGGTCATCTGTGCTGGGGTGGGAATCAGCAGACTGTTTTCTCTGTACGATACACACGGCTGGACAGCTCAGTGTATGATTCTGTTGTTCCTTTGTTAGGTTAGTGTCTGTTTGAGACAGGGTCTCACTATGTAGTCTTGGTTGGCCTGGAACTTGCTATGTAAACCAGGTCTCAAACTCACAGAAATCCTCCTGCCTCTGCCTCCCAAGTGCCAAGATTAAAGGCATTTACCACCACGCCTGGCTCTTTGTCAGTTTTTTAATATCTGGAGTTATAAATAAAAATAGGANTAGATTTTCTCAATGTCCTTGCAATGAACTGTTCTCTCATTCACTATCAATGTGTGTTCTTCTAATAACCATTTCATCTTATTTCTTGGATACATCACTTCTTTTTATTATTAAGCTTGCTTTGTGTGTGTCTGTGGTTGTCTGGGGACAAACAGGAAACTGGTTGCTTCTTTCTACTTTGTGGGTTCCAGTGATTGAGCTCAGGCTGTTAAGACTGAGTAGCAAGCACCTTTATCCGCTGAGCCACCCTGGCCTGGCTACATCACTTCTGTTCTAATTGCTCTCTAGCCCTGCTGCCTGGCTGGTTGGTACCCTAGGATTTTCCTCCCTGTATCGTGAAGACCTTTATTCTGACCCATGTTGAATATCCTGTTTTCTGGATCATATGTCTTCTTTTGTTTTTTGGTTTTTCAAGGCAAGGTTTCTCTGTGTAGCTTTGGNGCCTTTCCTGGAACTCACTCGGTAGCCCAGGCTGGCCTCGAACTCACAGAGATCNGCCTGCCTCTGCCTCCCGAGTGCTGGGATTAAAGGCGTGCGCCACCACTGCCCGGCCATATGTCTTCTTTTAAATTATGGTTTTGCTTTTGTTCAAACAGGTCTCACTCTGTAGCACAGACTGGTTCAAACTCATGACAGTCCTATTTCTGCCTCCCTAACACCGCTGTTGCTGGGCAGGCCACCATGCCCGACTGCCTTTCTGTTTTATTTTCTGGTTTTAACACGTCACATCCCCCAGCTGGGTCCTGAGAAACTGTGCAGAGATAGGAAGTAAAAGGTTGTGTGTTTTAATTTCATACATCTGTAAATGTGCTTACTCAACTGAATCGCTATTTTGGCTAATTTATACGGTGACAGGTCGAGACTGTCAGGACAGCTGGTGAGGAACGCGTCTCTTGAGAGAGTCTCTCCATGGTCTTCCAGCCCAGAAGCAGAGAAGCATGGTGCCTTTCCCATGGTTCTTCCTGTGACCTGCTTCCTTTTTCTTGGTTGTTCTGTCAGGACTGCCTTCTCTCCTTCACTCTGAATATTGGAGCTGCTATGTTATCTTGTCCCCCTTGGTGTTTGGACAGGATCTCCCTGAGTTACCCTGGCTTGCTAAAGCCCAGGCAGGCCTTGAACTTTGAGAGAGCCTCTTGTCTCAGCTCCTGAGTGCTCAGGTTAGTCATGTGCCTCCTTATCTAGTTTAACCACTCCCTTTTAGGTGTGTGAAATGCAGGTGTGCTTACCCATGTGGGCACAGGTGNAGGCCAGAGCTCTGTATCAAGATGGCTTCCTTAATTCTGTTGCCACCTTTTTGTTTTGTTTTTTGAAACAGGGTTTCCTGTGTAGCCTTGGCTGTCCTGGAACTCACTCTGTAGACCAAGCTGGCCTCGAACTCACAAGATCCACCTGTCTCTGCCTCCTGAGTGCTGGGATTAAAGGCTTGCACCACCACCGCCCGGCTGTCACCACCTTATTTTTTGAGACAGGGTCTCTTACTGAACATGGAGCTTGCNGCTTCAGCTAGCCTAGNTGGCTGAAAATCCCCAGGGATCTGCCTGTTTTCTCCCTGCAATTCTGGCATTACAGATGTGTGCTGCCNTGATCAGCTTTTACATAGGAGCTGGGTATGTGATCACAGGTTCTCACGCTTGCACAGCAAGCACTTACCTGCTGAGCCGGCTCCTTAGTCTTCATCTCTACATTTAAGATTGGTTATTTGTTTATTGTTTTTAGGGGGGAGTTTGTTTTGTTTTGTTTGTTTTTTGAGACAAGGTTTCTCCGTGTAACAGCTCTGGCCATCCTGGAACTCACTCTGTAGACCAGGCTGGCGTTGAACTCACAGAGATCCGCCTGCCTCTGCCTCCTGAGTACTGGGGTTACAGGCGTGCACCACTACTGCCCGAGTTTATTTATTTTTTGAGACGAGATCTCTCCATGTAAAACTGTTTTTAGTTCCTCAATTTTATCTTTCAACTTTTTGAAGTTGTTATTATATTTTTTGTTGCATGTATTCATGGGGATGTGTGTGCTATCTTGCTCACCATATTATTTATTTATTTAATGTGTAGGAGTGTTTCGCCTGCATGTAAGCATATGTATCACATGCATTCTTGGTGCCCAGAAGGACAGAAGAGGGCATCAGTTCCCCTGGAACTGGAGTTACAGATAGTTGTGAATCACCATGTGNGTGCTGGGAATTGAACCCAGGTCCTCTGCAAGTACAACGTGCTTGTAACTGCTGAGCCATCTTTCTAGTCCCACCATCACTGTATTCTCTAAAACACATTTTGGATAATTTAAAAATTACGCATTTATTTGGGTGAGGACTAGGGGTTTGGGAGTNGGGTGCGCATAGGCCATGGTGTGTGTATGGAGGTCAGAGNACAACTTGCAGGCGTCTGTTCTCTTTCCNCTATGTGAGTCATAGGGATAGAACTCAGGACATCAGGTTTTGGGGCAAGCATCCTTACTCACTGAGTCATCTTGCTGGATCTATTGTAGTCTTTAAACGCTTTATTTCCTAATTTTTGTTTTGTTCTGTGCTTGAGGNTAGTGGTCTTGCTGTAGCCAGACCAGTCTTGAACTCAAGATTTTCTTATGTGAGCTTCCCAAGGAGCTGGGATTATACAGACCAGGGCTACCACAGTAGGTTGGCAACTGCCAGATTTTATTTTTGCGTGTGCAGCCCAGAGATCAACATTGGTTGTCTTTCTCTATTGGTTGCCACCTTAACTTTTTTTTTTATATGTATGTGTAAGTATATACCATTTGTGTGTGAAGGTCTGAAGAGATCATCAGTTCCCTGGAGCTAGAGATACAGGCGGTTGAGAGACCCCCAACATGGGTGCTGGGATTCTAACTCTGGTCCTTTGTAAGAGCAGGAGCACTCTTAGGCACTGAGGTATCCAGCATCCCACTATTTTTCTTTCTTTCTTTCTTTTCTTTCTTTCTTTCTTTCTTTCTTTCTTTCTTTGGTTCAGTGTTTCTCAATGAAGTTGGGACCCTAAAGATCCTCCCACCTGCAGGTCCTCAGTGCTGGAATTATGTCTAGGTACACTGCTGCACCCCTGGCCATTTGACATGGGTGCTGGGATTGATTTAAAAGTATTGCTTGTGTAGCAAGCACTTTACCGACCAAGTCATCTCCTCGGCCCCTTTTTAATTTGAGGGGACAGTCATATTTTATAGCCCAGCNTGATTGCAAACACTGATTGGCCTTGAACTTGCAACAATCCTTCTGCATCCGACTACTGAGTTCTGGGATTACTCTTGTGCACCACATGACTATTGGCTTCCAATTCCAATGTCCTTCCTCTGCCCCTTGAGCATCTCATTTGCAAAGCTCTCCAATATCCATTTTACCACAGACCCCCTTGATTCTAAGTCACCTCATGACTGAGCCAGTGGAGGCACTGCTTTCCCTCAGCTGACTTTAGCACCACACAACAAATTGTTTTTGTCAACAGCAAGTCTGTGGAGGTCAGAGAACAACTTAGGGAAGTCAGTTCTTTCCTCCAAGTGGGTCCTAGGGTTCAAACTTAGGTTCCCAGGCTTTGAGACAAGCATTTCATCCACTGGGACAAGTTGTGGGACCAGTTTGTCTGTTTGTAACTCTCTCATCACATTCTCTGTGTGTGTGTGTGTGTGTGTGTATGCTAGGACTATTCATGTGTGTGAATCTGGGTGTGCATGCACGTAAAGACAAAGGATAGTCTGGGACCTAGCCTTCCAGCTAGTTTGAGGCATAGTCTCTATGTTGTCATGTGTCATTGTTGTCCTCATTGTGTGTCCATGTACCCCGAATCTTCTCCACTTCTCATCTCCCCATAGGAGCCCTGGGATCACAGACACTTGTGCTACATGTCTGGGCTGTGCTGGGTAATGGAGATCTGAACTCAGGTCCTCAAGCCTGTGCTGCAAAGGCTTTTACACACTGAGCCCTCCCATATCACACTTAAAATGTCCCGAGGCTTGGGGACTACATCAATTGATGTAGTTGAATGGGCCGACCAATTAAGGGTGCAATATTGGCAATGGACAAGGAGAGAATTCTGGGCAAGGGGAGGCTCAGGAGTGTGGGAGGTACCTTGATCCCCATCCCTATGGGCTAAGGTGAATGATGGAAAGGAGAGCAAAGCTAAGTTATAAAGCATCTGTGATAAATCAAAGTCACTTCTCATGAGTCACATGAATATGCTGCATGTTAATCATGTCTGTTTTATCCACTGAGCACGATGAAAACCTACTATATGCCAGGCACTACTTTAAACAGTGAGACACATGACCCTGGCCTTGTAGAACTTGGCATTTAGAGGGGCTAGCAGAGGCTAAATGATCTTTAGGTAGCAAGAGGTGTGCTGAAGAATAGGGCCTGTCACCAAGCCTACCTGGGTTCTACATAATAGCACATGCCCATCANCCCATGACTAGGAGAATCAAGGCCAGCCCTGGCAACAAAATGAAACCCTATCTTGAAAAACCAAAGGCTGGAGATGTATGTAATTCAGTGGTTGAATCACAGTATCTGGGGCCTACATGAGACAATGTGGTCAGGGCCAGTGTCACTTGACATCTGGAACAAGGAGTAACAGGAAGGAACCCACCAGGTGGCCATCAAAGAGATGCAGCAAAAATTAGTTCTGAGGCTACAAATTTAAGGATCATTTGAGAAACAGCCTAGTGAGCAAAAGCAAGAGGTAGGGCTAGAGAAGTGCTTTGGGTTTTTCTTTGAAGTTTCTATGCCACGTGAATGGGTGTTCTGTCTGCATGTATATATGTGCACCGTGTGTGTGCCCATGACCGACGAGGCCAGAAGAGTGTGTGGATATCTCTGGAACCAGAGTCACAAAGATTATGAGCTGCCATGTGGGTACTGGGAATTGAATCCAAGTTCTCTGGAAGAGAAGTCAGTGCTCTTAACCGCTAAGCCATCTCTCTAGCTCTTGGAGAAGTGTTTTGTTCTTAAAGTCAAGTTTCTCTGCTTCTGAGAGCTAAAGATGGAAAAGCAGCCCTGCCTTGTTTTTCTGTGAATGCTCCTGAGATCCTAAATTTCTTGGGAGAAATATCCTGTGTAAACAGTGTAGTCTAGACAGGTAGGCAGTCCTCGGATATCCTTTCTCAGCACCTGTGAAACTGACAGTGAACTCTGCTACTCAGAAACCTTGCTGTGGGCTNCTGGAGGACTGGGTAGAACAGTGGGCTCTCTTTCACTGAAGAATCCAGTGTGTTAGCACTAGAAGTGCTAGACACCTCCACACAGAAGCTTCTGTCCAGGGGGACTTTCCAGAGGGGCAGAAGTCTCCCATTTCACAGATAGCAAAATTTAGGCAGTGTTCAGACCAATCAGCAGGAGTTGCAGAATAAGATTGAAAATCAGGCTGGACGGTGGTGGACTCGGGAGGCTGAGGCAGGCAGATCTATGTGAGTTCGAGGCCAGCCTGGGCTACCGAGTAAGTTCCAGGAAAGGCGCCAAAGCTACACAGAGAAACCCTGTCTCAAAAAAAGAAAAAAAAAAAGATTGAGAATCAGGAGCAGGAGAGAAGGCTCAGTGAAAGCACTTGCTGGACCAAAGTTCAGTTCCCAGAATGCACATGGTGGCTCACATCCATCTGTAACTCCAGTTCCAAGGGATCCAACAGTCTTCTGACCCCTTTGGCACGAGGCATGCACATGATGTACAATACACACACACACACACACACACACACACACACGCAGGAAAAAACCCTCAGGCACAAAACTCTGAAAGACCAAACCAAACCCCTGTGAACCAGCACTTTTCAAAATGTCCTGTCTTTTCCATGCTGGGACGAAATGGGCTGTATGTATCCTCAGCAAATGCTGCCTGCTAAGCTACATCACCAGCCCTCTTAGCTCCATTTTACAAGAGGAAAGTACACCTCACAGGCTAGGAAGAGGGAGAGCTAGGAAAATGAACTCAAGCAGGCATTTCTGATGTCAGCTCAACACTTACTGCTATGGTGAATGCAGCAGTGTAGGAATACCTTCGATAGGGATGAGACAGCACTATTATTGACTTTAGCTCAATAACAAAAATACATTCCATGTTGGTTTCAGTAAGGATCTGATGCTTGATGCCAAACTATCCTTCTACCATCTCATTCCAGGCACTTAAAAAAAACCCCATTTCCTCTGACTAGTCCTCTTATGACTTGATGCTGAGGCAGAGGTGGGCTCAGCAAACTGCAGGGAAGCAGACTTTCCTGGAAACAAACCATGGGTCATCATCCTGTGTGGTTAATCAGCAAGAGAAGGAAAGGATTCTCAGGGATGTCATCTCACTAAGCCTTATTTTTTTTTTGTAAGATTTATTTATTTATTATGTATACAGTGTTCTGTCTGCGTGTATCCCTGCAGGCCAGNGGAGGGCACCAGATCTCGTTACAGATGGTTGTGAGCCACCATGTGGTTGCTGGGAATTGAACTCAGGATCTCGGGAAGAGCAGTCTGGATTCTTAACCGCTGAGCCATCTCTCCAGCCCTAAGCCTTATTTTTAAATGGCCAGAAGAGGGCACTGGACCACCTGGATCTGGAGTTACAGACAGTTGTAAACTGCCATGTGTGTGCTGGGAATTGAACCTGGGTCCTCTGGAAAAGCAGTCAGTGCTCTTAACCACTAAAACATGTTTTATTTATATCTCTGTCTCTATTTACTCATTTTGAGACAGGGTCTCATGTAGCCCAGGTTAGGCATGCAGCCGAAGATGACCTTGAACTTCTGACCCTTTTGTGCCTACCTTTCCAAGTGCTGAGNTTACAGGCATAGAACACTATACCCAGTGTACGCAGAGCTAGGGATCAAACTTTGGGCTGTTTATGCTAGAGCAGTGGTTAATCTTGATTGTCAACTTGATTGGCTTGGTCAGTGAANACTCATCCTCTTGTGTTTGTGCGTTATTTCCTGGACGGATTAACTGATGATGTGGGAAGAGTCTCCCTCAGAGTGAAGACTGGGTGGTAGCCAACAGGGTAAAGCAGGTCTGATTTTGTCTGCCAGCCTTCCCACTCTGCTGGGCAGTGTATCTACCACCTTCCCACTCTGCTGGGCAGTGTATCTACCAGGTGGCTGCTGCTGCCATCTTCCACTAAAATCAGTTATTTTGGCCTTCCAACATGGATTGAAGATGAGCAGCTGTCCAGGACTCCTCCAATTGCCAGCACCAGATTGAGACTATTAAGGCACCCAGTCCTGGACTGAAAAGCTACCAGGAATACTAATGCACTAAGCAAACCCTTGACTGGCTGACTNATCTACACTCCCAGCTTCTCCACTGACTTAAAGCCATACATACAGAGCAGACCTTCTAGCTGATAAAGCAAGAGGCTGGGGTTAGAAAGCTGGTAAGCCAGAGGAAATCAACTGGTTAAAAGATGGTATGAGGAATGATGGACCTACACTTCTTGCTGCAAAACTGTAGATTTCTGTAGCATTAAAAGACCAACTTTTGGGGCTGGAGATATGGCTTAGTGGTTAAGAGCATTGACCACTCTTCCAGAGGTCCTGAGTTCAATTCCCAGCAACCACATGGTGGCTCACAACCATCTGTAATGGGATCAGATTCCTTATTAT
>LZPO01029789.1:50908-58408 GCA_001675575.1 Neotoma lepida
TTTAAAAATGTAGGTATTTGGAGGATTCACTGCTAGTCCAAAACATGACAGGGCTTTTGGTACGTGTTGCTANTAAACAGAAAACTATTTTTCTTCAGACAACTTGTCATTTTTTAATTTAATTCTTTCCCCTTTCTGAATATTATCACTTTTACTTAAATCCCTTTTGCTGAACACTCAGAACTAAACTGCAGAGGACTAGGCCCTTACATCTGTTTTAGACTTAAATATATTTCTGTTACAAAAAAAAGATTACTTGTATAAGATCAGAAAGCTGCCGAGTGTTGTTATTTTTGGACTAGATTTAAATTTTTTAAAGTATACACCAATTTTCTCCCTCCCTTGTCCTATCATTTAGCAAATTGGCAGTATTGGGCCTTCTTATTGGTGCATGGGGAAACTTGTACCTAGGATAACCCACTGTCAGGTTGTCAGATTTGCTTTCATTCTGGGGAGCTATCAGAAGATTGCACAATGGATGATCTTGGTAGGAAGATACCATCTCTTGTATAGTAAGTAATGCTTACTTTGAAGTGGGGTCTTAGTTTGTTTTTGGCCTTAAGATTTTTGAACTCAAGGAAATCTCTTGAGTGTTGAATCTAGGCAGGTATCACTTCAAATAGATATTTCTCAGTTTACTGAGAGATTTTGATTTGATCTAAATTTCTTTCGTGTGNGCCTCAGTAGTTTAGTGCTCTACAAGGAAGTTGAAATTTCTGAGATACTCACAAATGCATTTTTCTCAACAGCCCACGTTCCTNGTGGAACTGTCCAGAGTGCTGGCAAATCCAGGAAACAGTCAGGTTGCCAGAGTTGCAGCTGGTCTACAAATCAAGAACTCTTTGACATCAAAAGATCCAGATATCAAGGCACAGTACCAGCAGAGGTGGCTTGCTATCGATGCTAATGCTCGACGGGAAGTCAAGAACTATGTAAGTGACTGTCATGTGGCCTAAGGAACGGTGTTGTCAGATCTTGGTCATTTGCACGGCATAGAAATGGACAGTGATATGTTTCTGAGACCTAAACTTTACCTGAACGTAGAAATTTTGTTTCATTAAAATTTCTCAATGTGGCAAAAGGGGTTTGGCANTAGGTTGGGTTCAGCTGACTAAGATAACCTGCAGAAGTTTGGGATCTCTTGTTAGAATTGGAGAAATGCAGGTTTGGGTGCTGTATATCACCTCCACCTAAGAAATTTCACTAATGTTATGTCTCTGTGTGTGGGAGTTTAGCTCAGTGATAGGGGCTTCTAGTGTCTACAAAGCCTCAGGGTCTCTCCTTAGCACCACATAAGAGAATGAAGTATTTTATGTATTAGGGATCTCTAGAATGAAGCTGGGAATTCTTTCCATANAGTCTCATGTAGTCTAGGCTAGTATCAAATTCTTGGTCTTCCTGTTTTCACTTGTGAAGTCCTAGGATTGTAGGTGTGTGTCACNACACTGCACTCAGTTACTGTGTGTGTGTGAGAGACAGAGACAGACAAGATGTTAAGTAGTCCAGCTGGCCTTGAATTTACAATATTGTAAAAGGGGTGCTATGAACTCTTAACTTTCTACTTTTACCCTAAGTGCTGGAGTACAGGTGTATGCCACCATGCCTGGATTTTCAGAGATATTTTNAAATATTTTCATTTTTATTTATGTGTGTTTGTTTATGTTTGGGTGCCTTTGGAAGCCAGAAGAGGGTATAGGGTCCCCTGGAACTGGAGTTAGGTGCTGTTGTGAGCCATTAGGCAAGGATGCTGGGAATTGAACTCTCAGGTCCTTTGGCAGAGCAGGAAGTGTTACTAACTGCTGAGCTATCTCTCCAGCAGTCAGACAGCTCCTGTTGAGCTTCAGTGGCTAGTTCCTGTCATGATGATGTGTAAAGTCAGAGGGAGANTTAAGATGGTTTTGAGTCTTTCAAATGTAAAGAGTTTGCAAATGGGAGTGTGGCATTAATGGTGCGTTTATTTATTTGGGGTCTGGGTCTCACTAGGCCAGGCTGGCCCAAACTCACANTCTACCTGCTTCCGCTTCCTAAATGCTGGGATCTAAGGTGTTTGCCACCACAGTTGATCCTATCATTGGTTCTTTTATGTGCCAGATTATGAAAAACTTCCTTGAGATCTCAACACTGTGATTGAGATGGTAGATTTTAAGGAAAATTCAGTGTTCTTTCCTATTTTATATCATGACATTTTTGTGAGGTTTGTTGTTGTTGAATTAGCCATCTAGCTAAAGCCTAGAATTCAGACATATAAGCAGGTTTGTCTTCTTTGATTTTAGTTAATAAAGTTATTTAGTGGCCTGCATTNCATGGATAAGGGCCAAAGGAAGCTGGGTAAATTAAACAATTGTGCATTCATAATTTGTTTTGGGCATTTAAGGTGGAAATAAGAGGAATTTCTGTGTACTTAATGCAGGTTTAGGTTATGGGCATCGTAATTGCTGGNTTTAGATGCCAACTTTAGGCAAATTAGTATTCTTTGAGGCTGATGCTTCCCCAGTAGTGACCCTCCTTCCTTCTTCAGTCATGCTTTCTAGTGCCTGTCACTTGACATGCAAGTTAAGAAAGCAACTTATTTTCACTCTTCCTTGGAGTATATAAGCTGTTTCTATCCAAATTGTTCTTTCTTGGAAATGACATTTTTCTAAAGTGTTGTTTTTAGACAGGATCTCGCTATGTAGCTTTAGATAGCCTCAAACTCATTAGGTAGACCAGGCAGACCTCAAACCCAGAGATCCACCTGCCTCTGCTTCCCTAGTGCTGGGATTAAAAGTGTGCGCAACTATGTCTAGCTGTGGTCGTTATTTTTAAAATGTATATGTGAGTGTGGGGTTCACTTTAGTGCGGGTGCCTATGAANGACAAAGGTGTTGGATCCCACTGGAGTGGAATTAAGGTGGTTGTGAGCTTCTTGATGTAGGAGCCAACTTTGAGTCCTCTGCAAGTGATACATGTACTCTTAATAGCTGAACTGTCTTTCCAGCCATGTATAATAATATTTTAATCCCTNCTTTCTCTTAGTTGTTGGACATAAATGAAATACATTTTTTGACTGAAAAATCTCTCTCTCTTACTCTCTTTCTGTTTTTGAGACAGGGTTTCTCTGTGTAACAGTCCTGGAACTCACTTGGTAGCCCAGGCTGGCCTCAAACTCACAGAGCTCCTCCTGCCTCTGCCTCCCNAGTGCTGGGATTAAAAGTGTACGCTTTTGAAGCTGGGACTATCACACTGTGTTCCTAGACTGACTTCTATCACATACTATCACATGGTAGTCTTCTTCCCTTCCCCTCCCTGGTGCTGGGTGTCTGCACTCGGGCTGGGACTTGAATAAGATTGGGTCATTCCCATCCTGTTCCTGAGAGTTTACCTCATTTTTCCTTTGTTTCACTTTGTTTTTGTGGTTTTTGAGAAAGGATCTCATTGTGCAGCCCAGGCTGGCCTTGGACTCACGTTGTTCCTCCCACCTCAGCCTTCTAAGTGTTAAGATTATAGGCATGACCCAGAGGGGTCCACCACTTACGTCTTTGTCATACAGTTTTTATTGACATCCATTCTAGCTCTGCTGTTCCTAGAGAGCAAAACTTTCATTTAAGATCAGAATTGTTTGGTATCAGTAGAGCTGTCAGGGTGGAGGCTGACAAAGATGACGCACCATGTTAGAGGAATGGAGCTCCTACTAGCTAATAGCTGCACAGCAGGCCACTAAATGACCTGACCCAGTCAGCAGAGCTGGCCTGAATATCTGGCAGCTTCTCTTTGTCCTGTTCATGCCAGGAACAGTTAACTGTTTGCCTTTGAGTGGACTGATGATTCTTAGTGAGTTCATGGCCTGAATTAGCTGATCATGGTAATGGTTAACCGTGGGCAAATTGTGCTCCATTCTTTATCTGAATCTGTGCCATTACCTTGTATAAATGCTGTGTGGCTGCCATTTCCACTGAGACGTGCTTAGTGACAAGCGGATCTCTATTTGGAATCACCAACTNCTTGGTGATGCCTAAGAACAGTATTTTGTTTCTTAGACATACAGAACTAATCCTCTAAGTGTGTAAGTTATATAATGGTTGAGTCTTAGATTTTGGTAACATTTAAATGATGGTGTCACTCAACCCCAAGCCTTTTTGTGTAAGTCAGTACTGGATTATCAGTGACCAGAAATGAGGTTTGTTAATGTCATTGAGAAAATCACTTTCTTGAATCACATTAGGTTACTGTACTGGGAATTACATTCACCTTGGTGCTGCACAGCTACTCATTCCACAGCCCCACCTTCCTGTCCACACAAGAAGTCAGTGTCCATATTCTCCTTACCATCAAGTGCCCAGAAAATGTATTTTGCCCCTATTGCTCTCCTGCCTTGCTTTTCAGTGCTGCTTCTCACTCTTGAGTTTCTGATGTGTTGATTTTGAAATGAGATGTGAATTCGGTAGAAGTTCNTTTGGCTACAGGTTTTGCTTTTAGCTTCTGGATACCCATGTTGATACCTAAGTCTTTTTGTGGGGTGATGTGAACAAAAATCAGACACACGATAAAGAAGTGGGTGGTGGTGGGTGAAATATGCTCAAAGAATGTTACAAATTAATATTCTGTTGTGTCATCTNCCTACCCCCCTAGGTTTTGCAGACTTTGGGCACAGAAACTTACCGGCCTAGTTCTGCTTCACAATGTGTGGCTGGTATTGCTTGTGCAGAGATCCCAGTAAACCAGTGGCCGGAACTCATTCCTCAGCTGGTAGCCAATGTTACAAACCCCAACAGCACAGAGCACATGAAAGAGTCCACATTGGAAGCTATTGGTTACATTTGCCAAGATATAGTAAGTACTTGCCTATTGTTTCTAATTTATGTACTTTGATTCTTTTAGCTGTCACATGAGTGTGACTGGGAATCTCTTATCAGATGGAAACATCAACCTGCTGTAGTGCTTTAAAGATGGGAGTTCTTACTTTGGACCTGTAGTCTCAAATTACTTACTAATCATGCTCTGAAGTAAAGAACTTGAGGGTCATGAACTCAGAATGGGGCTGTTGGGGTATAGCTTAAGTGGTAGAGTGCCTAGCATTCATGAGACCCTTAAGTATGATCTCCAGCACAAAAATAAAAAGAACAAACTCAGNGTGGAGATACGTATGAGATGCTTTGGTTTTTTGTTGTTTTAAGACAGTCTCTTATATTGCAAGCTGACCTTGAACTCCCTTTCCGTCTCCATTTATCAAATGCTGGCTCATGGTTCTTGGGGTACTGTGAATGTTCTAGTACCTTTTTGTTTACTGCCTGTAAGCCAGTTTTCTCACTTGCTGTAGTTGGTTTAGTCACTATAACCACAGAAATCTTAGATATAGCCCTCCCTGGACTGTTGCTGGTGAGGTTTGCTCCTTGGTATCTGTTCAGCTTTGACTTATTACATGACCCATAACATTTGACCTGAACTTAGACATCCTTAGATGTTGTACCCAGGTTCTTGGCTGTTCTAAAGCTTTATTTTGTTTGGCACAGGTGGGAAAAGCCCCAAGACTGCTGCCATCTGTTTGTATACAGAAGGGGGAAACGCCAATGCTTCCTGTGTCCAGAGACATATTGAGAAGTCAGGGATAATGAGTTTGATTTGTTTCATTTTACTTTTGTACCGTTCTGGGGTTTTTTTGTGGGTAATTTGCAGAACTGTCCCAAATGGAAATGTGTGAGAAATGGGACTCCGTTAGGTAGATTATATAATTTAAAAGATTGCTGATTAGCCACCAGCATGTTTTTATGACCATTGCATNTCTCTGCTTCTTTTAGGACCCAGAGCAGCTACAAGATAAATCCAATGAGATTCTGACTGCCATAATACAAGGGATGAGGAAAGAAGAACCTAGCAATAATGTGAAGCTAGCTGCTACTAATGCACTCCTGAATTCACTGGAGTTCACCAAAGCAAACTTTGACAAAGAGGTATGTTTCTCTGACACATAGATAACCTGTCAAAGGATGAGGAAGGAAGGACTTAGAGCATCGCTTGCACTTTTAAGATTAGAAAGTCCTACCTTGTTGAGGAGCTTTCATCTCCATTCTAGTTGACCTTTCTTGTGAGGTACTTTCCTGACTTGATGAAATACCAGATTCATCATGGTAACCGTTTTTCAGTGTAAGATCAGTTATCCAATCTGCTATAGAAGCATTCTTCAGTGTTTCATCTAGCAAAACTAACTGTATACCTAGTGACTAACTCCATTTCTCCAGTCTCCAGCTGCTGGCACCCACAATTCTACTCTGTGAATTTGATNACTAGATACTACATATAAATANATGAATGGGATCACTGCATTCGCCCTTGTCAAGTTTGTAGTTACTATCATTTATTATGTATGTGGGGGTGGCACACAGTGAATCGGTCAGAGGACAACTTTAGAATCCGTTTTCTTCTTTTACCTTTACATGAGGTCCAGGGGTTGAATTCTGGTCATCAGGCTTGCTCAGTAAGTACCTTTACCCACTGAGCCATCTCACTACCCTATACTTGCCTTTTTGCAGCTAGTTTTTTGTTTGTTTGGTTGGTGGTTGGTTTTTTGAGACAGACAGGGTTTCTCTCTGTATAGCTTTGGCACCTTTCCTGGAACTCACTCGGTAGACCAGGCTGGCCTCGAACTCACAGAGATCCGCCTGCCTCTGCCTCCCGAGTGCTGGGATTAAAGGCGTGTGCCACCACCGCCCGGCCCCTTTTCTCTTTTTATTTAGTACAGGAACAAAGTCCATGAGATGGTGACACATGCAAAATTGGTCTTCCTCCCTCAGCTTCCCTTGGAAAAACTCTGATAGGCACAGTCAGNCCACCACCGCCCAGCCTTGTTTGTTTTTTTAACTTAGCATACTGTCATCAAGACTCATCCATGCATGACAATTTTCTTTTTAAGTCTGGGTAAGACTCCTTCGTGTGAATGTACTGCATTTGGTGGATTAAGCCATCCGTTTTGGCTGCTTCTACCTTTTGGATACTGTGAACAGTGCTGTTGTGAACATGCGTGTGTGGATGTTTTTGAGAGCTGATTTCAGTTCTTTTTAGNTGGTAGTCAGAAGTGGAATTACTGAACCATATGGTCTGACAGTATTTGGGGGTTGTTTGTTGACACCTTGGCTCAGTTTTTTTCATTTCTTGGCCTTTGAGTGGAGTAGTGAGATCTAGNTACCAAAGCAAACTAATTTGTATGTGTGTGGTTTATTCCTTACCCTTTTGTTTTATGTGAGACAGGCCTGGCTGGCCTGGAGCTCGGAGAGACACGGTCTCCTTGGTCTTGGGATTAAAAGTGTNTGCCACCAGACCCAGCTTCAGAACTAACTTAATTTTAATTGGTTCAGAAGTGGAATTTTCCTTTTAGGTCACAGGTGATTTAGGAAGGGGAACAATGAAGTTCACTGTTTTGTTCTTTCTTTACCACATTTGATGTGAATTTTTAATTCTCAGAAAACAAATTTTGTCGCTGAAATCAAATGTTCTCGCTGAAATCAAATGTTCTTTTATATTCTTAAAT
>LZPO01029789.1:60908-73339 GCA_001675575.1 Neotoma lepida
AGGATCTTGCTATGTAGCTCTAGTTGTCCTGGAACTCATAGAGATCTCCCTGTCTCTGCCTCCCAAGCGCAGTAATTAAAGGCATGCACCACTGCACTCTGCAGCACACCCAGTTTTTTTTTAAAACATGGGTTTTGGAGATGAAATTGTCCGACTCTAAGTCGAGCATTTTGCCACGTGAGTTATCTTTCTAGTCGTAGATGTCAGGTTATTAATATGAATTAAGTTTGTTTTTTAAAAACATGTATTCAAGGATGATCCTGATCCACCCCCCACTCCCCCAGGGTTTCTTTGTATAGCCCTGGCTATGACCCTGAACTTCTGATTCTCTTTCCCCTATCACCAAGTACTGGGATTCTGTGCCATACCACCACCAGGCCTGACTTATGCAATGTTGGGGATTTAGCCAAGGGCTTTGCACGTGCTAGATAAACACTGTAGCAGCTGCAAGAATATAATTCTAAAGGCTGACTTATTCTTTACTAAACATGTATATAATGCATAGGTGTATGCATAGATATGCTACATAAATCTCACTGAGATTGATTGGTGAAACTGTAAGCAGCATTTCCAAATGTCCCAGTGGATATTACCAGCCTTATATACCTGTTTCAGTTCTCACTGTGTTCCTGTAGTGTTCATTACAGCTAGCTCACTTTGTGTTTCTCCTTAGGCAGCAGAACAAGGACGGCCCCCTGAGCACACCAGCAAGTTTTATGCCAAGGGAGCGCTGCAGTACCTGGTTCCCATCCTCACACAGACACTAACTAAGCAGGTGAGCTTTTTGACTGGATGAGTGAGAAACCTTACTGAGGGTGGGTTGGTTCCATGTGGAACAGTTTCCGTGGAAGACATTGTCAGCCATCGGATGTTCTGTTGTAGATGACTCAGGAAGANCTGAGCTGAGGCACTGAGTCGTCTGTGAAAAACACACACACACTGCTCTGATTTCCTTAGTGCTNTNGNGTCTACACTGACAGTGCTGCAGCTCAGTAGCAGTAGGAAGCTTGCCTGGCATATACAAGGCCCTGCTGCCCGCTGCCTCAAACAAGAGGAAATACAGAANTGATATACTAGCTTAAATGTCTGTTTTGGTATTTGTAATATCTTTGTAAAATCATTTGATATATGTTTTGGTTTGAGGGGCATGGTTTGTTTGTTTAGGTTTTTTACAACAAGGTTTCTCTGTGTATCCCTGCTGTCCTGGAACTCGCCCTGTAGCCAGCTGGCCTGGAATTCACAGAGATACCTGCTCTGCCTCCCAAGTGCTGGGGTTAAAGGTGTGTGCCACCACNNGCAGCCAGTTCTTTTATGAGCACTGTGCCTGTTTTGCCACTGTTCTCTTTGCAGTGTAGTCATTGCAGTATTTCCTGGAGGAGTGCATGTGAAGTATGCCTAGGTGTCCTAAGGGAGCAGTGCTAGGAACTCTGCACACTATGGATATTTTGCACAGGAATATAATTGCTTTAGGGGTGTACATGCTTCTCTCTCCCTAGAGCAGTCCCAGAGTGGAGGAGNGGGATAAGCTTTTGTCTGATAACTGTAAGGTTCTCCTTCCCCCAAACCCTGTGTGTTTGGCCTCTGTATGTCTGTGCACCACTTGTGTGCCTGGTACTCTTGGAGGCCAGAGGAGGGCATCCGATCTCCTGGAGTGGGTATTGAACTTGGGTGCTATGGAAGAGCAGCCAGTGCCATTGACCACTGGGTATCTCTCCAGCACGTGCAATGATTATCTTTAATATCTTTACTTTTGAATATATTTGTTAGGGTTTTACCTTTGGAACAGATCTTTTTTTTTTTTTTCTCTTTGAGACTAGCTTCCGTGTAGCCCAGGCTGATCTCAGACTTGCTATATATAACAGGATGGCCTTGAACTTTCGGGCTAGGCTTCCACCTACCAGTGCTGGGATTACAGGCATGTGTTAACCTGTCTGCTTTATGTATTGTTGACACCCAGTCCCAGAGCTTTGCAAGCAACTACCAATGGAGCTACATTTCCAGCTCCTGCTGTTTTGAGACCGAGGATCTTTGTACACCTGGTTGGTCTCAAACTCATGACGGTCTTCTTTCCTCGAGCCTTCACGTGTTAGTGTCACAGTTGTGNTCATTAGTGTCACAAGTGTACCCCACCAGNCTGGGCAGTTAATCATTCTTGTATGTAGCTGGAGTTTGTTCATTCTCATTGTTGTGTGTAATAATTAAGCTGAATCTTCTTCCATCTGCTTCTTAGATTGACATAGTCTATGTTGTGATAAAACTTGGAGAAAAATAAAATAAATGAATTCATGGAACAAAAACTTACGTAGTGTGACATTCTTTCTCCAGGATGAAAACGATGACGACGATGACTGGAACCCTTGTAAAGCAGCTGGAGTGTGCCTCATGCTTCTGTCCACTTGCTGTGAAGATGACATTGTGCCGCACGTCCTTCCCTTTATTAAAGAACACATCAAGAACCCTGACTGGCGATACCGGGATGCAGCAGTGATGGCTTTTGGCAGTATCTTGGAAGGGCCAGAGCCTAATCAGCTGAAACCACTAGTTATACAGGTAAAGCCTGGGGAAATTTCAGAGTAGCAAGTGTGTGTGTGTGTGTGTGTGTGTGTATTAAACTAATCACTCACAAAGATTCAAATAATTAAGTGGTAGGTAGCACAGACCCACATTGTTGTAGAGACTTAACAGGTCAGGAGGCCTAGGCCACCAGCCTTAGCTAGATAGTAATGAGACCAGCCTATGCTATGTGACACTTTTCCTGTCTCACTATATTTGCCCATCATTAAGGGTAAAATATGTTTAACTTTTAAAATTAAGTCATGGATGACCCAGAAACTTGAAAAAAGAAAAAGGTCAACTTTAATATATTTAATATTAACTTTGATATATTCTTACCTGTTTGGACAACAGAATGGAGTTAATCACTGTGAAGATTGCCTCACAGCTTTTTTTAATGCCACAAATAAGCATTTATTTTATTGTTGATTTAGGACTTTTGGAACAGTCTCAACCTATATCCCAGGGTAGCCTTGAATTGGTGGCTACTGCCTCAGCTTGTGAGTGCTGGCGTTATAAGCTGCCATACCCAAGTAGCTCCAAACCCCAGGGCTCATAACATCTTCATGCTTCACTCAGCCTTCCAAGTGTATGAGAATTAGAGTGTGGAATACTATATCCAGTTACCCGATGGTTTTTCTTAGTTGTTTTTTGTTTTGTCTTGTTTTTAAATTATTATTCTAGGTCTCGTGTATGTCTCAGATTATCCATGTGGCTGAGGCTGGCCCTGAGCTGCATAGATCTTCCTGCCTCTTCTACCCAAATGTTGGGGATATAGGCTTACACCACCATTCCCATAGTCTTTGTGATTGTATTATTATTCTAGTCTTTGAACAAAATTGACATTTATGTAACGATGCAGTATTTTTGTGGAAATGTGTTTATTTTCCTGCTATAAATGATAGAAGACCTCACTGTAATTGAACTTTGTACATGAAGAGATCAGTCTTTCAGGGTAGAAACTGGTGCCTTTGTGACTACTTCTTGGAGTCTCTACCTGAAAAAAACTAATTACGAATAGATTACAAACTTTTGAATAGAATCCTGTATTGAAATTTGGTGAAGGGAAGAGAATTCTTCCCCACAACTCCCCACCCCCTACCCCCGGTTTTTCAAGACAGGTTTTCTCTCTGTAGACCTTACTGTCTTGGAACTCAGACAGGCTAGCCTTGAACTCAGAGATCCACCTGCCCTTGCCTCCCAAATCCTGGGATTAAAGACCTGGGCCACCATCACCCAGTGGGAAAAGAACATTTTACACGTTTTGTTTACTGTTATTATTTTATTTTAGAAATAAAATCCTTCCATCATTATATAGGGAAGGATGTTGTTTATATTTCAGATGAGGTCTGGCATCAAATTTGTTACATATAGTAGCCATTGATGGCCTTGAATTTTATGTCCTCCCGCCTTCATTTCCCAAATGCTGAAATTACAGGTATGTGCCACAATGTCCAGTAGTATTTCTTTTGAATAGTAGTCAGCACGAATTTAAATTTGTTTTGCCTTATTGAATTTCCAGGCTATGCCCACCCTAATAGAATTAATGAAAGACCCCAGTGTAGTTGTTCGAGACACAACAGCATGGACTGTGGGCAGGATCTGTGAGCTGCTCCCTGAAGCTGCCATCAATGATGTGTACTTGGCACCCCTGCTGCAATGTCTGATTGAAGGCCTCAGTGCTGAACCCAGAGTGGCTTCAAATGTGTGCTGGGTAAGGGATTTTCTTTCTGGTGAAGATAGGAGCTTGTCCTGAGCCATTGGGAAGAAAGGAGGTATGGGAGAGAAAGGTACCTACCTCACTGGAAGACCTGCTCTGAATTCTGTCTCCTGATATCTTCGATTAGGATCTAGGGAAGATGGCANCTGTAGAAGCAAGCCTGTGGAGCTGTTGTTGACTTAGGCTGATTGGTCCCAAAGCACTTAGAGGAGGCATGGGGCAGAGAGACTCTCTGGACTTGCTTTTCTCCTTCGGTTGCTTTTAGACAAGAAGTTCTGATTAAAATGCAATTTTTGCTATAACAAGTAAGAGAGGGATGGAAGCAAGAGGAGGTGGTCAGCCTCTGAGCTGAGTCACTGAGGTCTGAATGGAAAGAAGGGACATGGTGGGATTGCTGAAAGAACTCTGCCACTTAGAGAGATGGGTTACTAGGCCGGACATGCAATGTAAATACTTAAGTTTTCTTAAATTCATTCAAAAATGTTTTGGATTATATAATTTTCTGTCTATGAATGTTTTGTCTGTGTACATCATGTCATGTGGACCTTGTGTGCCTGGTTTCTGCAGAGGTCAAAAAAGGGTATCAGATTGCCTGGAACTGGAGTTGTAGATAATTGTAAGCCACTTTGCGGGTGCTGGGAACTGAACCTAGATCCTCTCACACTTTCAAGACAGGGTCTTATTCTGTAACCCAGGCTGGCCTCAAACTCAGAGAGAAAGATCTGCCTGCCTCTGCCTCCCGAGTGCTGGGATTAAAGGCATGCACCACCACATCTGGTCCTTCATGTTTAAACTTTTAGATTTTTTTTTTTTTTGAAATTATGAGTGTGTNCTTATGTGCAGATGTTTAAGAAGTTTATTAATACAGCTACTTCCATATAGAATTTTTTTTTTAATTTCACATACCTTGGTGTTTTGCATGCGTGAGGGTGTCAGATCCCCTAGAACTGGAGTTACAGACAGTTGTGAGCTGCCATGTGGGTGCTGGGAATTGGACCCAGGTCCTCTAGAAGAGTAGCCGGTGTTCTTAACCACTGAGCCATGTCTCCAGCCCCCCCATATAGTAGTAATACTCCTACCATGGCGTGCTTACATGATCAGTCCCATGCGTGGAGTTTCTAATGTCCCTGGTAGACAGCTTTGCATTATGTGTGTCACAGAAACCTGTTGAGGGGAGTAGGTGCACTGTGTGTGCATCCTCCAGAGGAGAGTGTCAGATCCCCTGAGCTGCAGTTAGAAGCTCTTGTGAATCACCTCATGTGGGTGCTGAGTAATGAACTTTTCTTGATGACCTTCACAGGAAAAGTTGGAGCTTTAACAGCGGTTTAGTTGTAGGTTAGAGAACACTGTTCAAGGTATCTTAAGTGGGTGGGGTGGGGATGAGAGAATCCTATAGTGGGATTCCCTTAGGACTAATCTTAATCTCTGCATTCCAGGCATTTTCCAGCCTGGCTGAAGCTGCTTATGAAGCTGCAGATGTAGCTGATGATCAAGAAGAACCAGCCACCTATTGCTTGTCTTCTTCCTTTGAATTGATAGTTCAGAAGCTGCTGGAGACCACAGACAGGTAACTGATAATCCTTGGAAGCTGGGGACAGCACGTCTAACATCTCTTTTCTAGAAGATGAAAACTGGGACATGACACAGCACAGGACCTTCTCAGGAGAAGTTAAAGGTGTCCTGTCTATAGCAGNTTAAAAGAGATGGAGAAACAAAGAACTGGGACTGTGCTCCCTTTAGAACTGATGAGATTACAGTTGATGTTGCACTCTGGAGAGGCTGAGGCAGGAGAATCTCAAGTTCAAAGCCAACTGAGGCTGTATGGGGAGACTCTGTCTCAGAACACCCCAAACAAAGTATACATCTCTTTTTACAGAGTAATTGATGAGAGAAGTCCTAGAGTAGCAGCACATTGCCACACCAAATCAGTCACTNTCATTCATGTCTTTCCTTTGTGGTTGCTCAAGAAATTTCTTGAATTAACCTGTATTTGTTCATTTCCACCTCAGGCCATTATTTGGCCCTCAAATTTTAGCCTGCTCTCTTCCAGAAACTCCCTTCCATTCCAAGTTTTTGGTTGTTGTTAGAGAGTTTGGGGGCATGGGGAGTGAGAAGACAGATGCCATGGTACATATGTGAAGGGAGGGGTGATTTTGTGAAGTTGCTTTTTATCTTTTCACTTTAGATCGCCAGGCCTGCACAGCAAGTGCCTTTCCTCGCAGAGCCATGTCACTAGCGCTCCTTATAAATTATAGCCAAGTCAAGAGACTGTAAGCATAGTATTGGCTCAAAGGACTTTTGATTTTTAAAAAATGTAGTGATGGTGCATACTTTCAATTCTAGTGCTCTGGAGACAGAGGCAGGCAGATATCTGTGAGTTGGAGGCCAGCTTGGTCTACAGAAGGANTTCCAGGATAGCCAGGGGTACACAGAGAAACCCTGTCTCAAAAAACCAGAAGGAAAGAAAAAAGGGTCTTTTTCCCTAGCCCTGGCTATCCTGGAACTCACTCTGTAGACCAAGCTGGCCTTAAACTCAGAGACCCACCTGCCGCTGCCTCCCAAATGCTGGGATTAAAGGTATGTGCTCCACCACTATCCAGCTGAAAAATACTGTGTGTGTGTTGCACTTGAGACTAGGGGGCATTTTAGCAAGTCAAGTTTTCTTCTACCATCTGGGGTTCAAGGACTGAACTCGGGGCNTTAGCCTTGGTGGCAAGTGAATTTATCTGCTGAGTCAGGTCCTTTGGTTTGTAGATACTATTCACTTGTCTATTTTAAAAACAAAGAAACAAACCGGGATTCCTCTCTATAGCCCATGCTGGTCTCAACTCTGGGCAAAGTCTCTGAATGCCAGGATTTTAGGTGTGTGATATCATACCTGGTTCGTTGGTATCTTTTTGGTTTTGTGAGGCAAGGTTTCTCTGTGTAACAACTGTGNCTGTCTTGGAACTCTTTGTAGATAGACCTCAAACTCAGAGATCCGCCTGCCTCTGCCTCTGTCGGGATTAAATGCATGTGCCGGCGTGCCTGGCTTGGTTCTTTGATATCTTATGGCCACGTTCAAACCTGGTTTACTATCATACCATTTTTGGCTTCCTATTTTATAGTATTAGAGATTGAACCCACGGTTTTGTGTGTGCTACACCCCCAACCTCTGGTGTCGTGCTTTGGGGAAAACATTGTCTGCTTTACCAGCTCCTTTTCTGTCTCCTCTCAATTGAGGCCTTAAGATGTTTGCTTTGTGTCTTTGTAGACCTGATGGACACCAGAACAACCTNAGAAGTTCTGCATATGAATCTCTAATGGAGATTGTAAAAAATAGTGCCAAGGACTGTTACCCTGCAGTGCAGAAGACCACCCTGGTCATTATGGAACGACTGCAGCAGGTGCTTCAGATGGAGGTGAGACTGGAATGGATGTTGTGCCCTGGGCAAGGTGGAGGCACTTCTGACTCACACAGAAGCATTGCANCCTTGGGCACGGCCTTAGGTTCAGTCACCAGCATCAAAGCTCAAAAAACTTGCATTTACTGCCTGCTTTGTTTGTTCCCGCATTCTGGTGATAATGCTCACTGTTAGCATTCCGGAAACTTAGCTGGTGGTCCTGGTAATTGTGAGCAAGTGGAATGTTCCCATTAATTAGGACACGATTTCTTCTTTTTCCTTCAGTCCCATATCCAGAGCACATCGGATAGGATCCAGTTCAATGACCTTCAGTCTCTACTCTGCGCAACTCTTCAGGTACGACTCTCTCACTCTTTCTCTTTTTTAACGGTGTTTTGCCTACATGTGTGTCTGTACACCATGTGGGTGAAGTGCCTAAGAAGGCTGAAAAGGCTGTTGGGTCTCTTCGCACTGGATTTACAAATGGTTGTAAATTGTCATGTGGGTGCTGGGAATTGAAACCAGGTCTTATGGAAGACTAGCCACTGTTCTTTTTTGTTGTTGTTTGTTTGTTTGTTTGTCTGTCTGTTTTTCGAGACAGGGTTTCTCTGTGTAGCTTTGGCGCCTTTCCTGGAACTCACTCGGTAGACCAGGCTGGCCTCAAACTCACAGAGATCCGCCTGCCTCTGCCTCCCGAGCGCTGGGATTAAAGGTGTGTGCCACCACGCCCAGCCGGCCACTGTTCTTAACAACTGAGCCTTCTGTCCAATCCCTAACCTCCTCACTTAATACCTTAAAGGAAGAGAGCCATTTTATTGTTATGACAGAACTCTAAAATAGTGTGAATAGTGTGGTAATTCTGAGCAGGTTTTCTCAGAGTGCTTTGGTCTACGACTGAGAGAGGGATTTCTCACCTTCCCTTTGTGTCTGTCCTGAGCGATCTAATTTGTCTTCTGTGGAGATGGAAATGCCTCAGAATAATGGTCTCCCAGCTGTACACTCCTCNTGTGTTGACAGCTTTTCCTCTTGATTTTTGTCCAAGTACAGCTTGGTCAGATGTGGTTCACTTAGTTAATAATATGGCTCTGGGGCTAGGGTTGTAGCTCAGACAAGTCACTAGCATATGCCGGGCCCTGGGCTCAATCCCTGCATAGACAAAAAGGCTTAAACTTGGTCATCATCTTTTGAAACATTACCTGATGTGGCATTTATAGTGCTTTTTGCTTTTCAAAGATTGACTAGAAAAACTGAAATAAGATGTCAATGTCTGCTTATCCCTTTTCTATCAGAGCAGAAGAAAAGCTCCTGGGACTTCTCTGAAGCATAAGTAGATACTGGATTTTGGTATTCAGGGATACTTGCTGGTCTTGCCTGTGAGCTCTCTTTCTGTTCTGATGTCATATTTTAAGGCATGATTGATTTTAGAATGTTCTCATCAAACACGGCAGTGGTCCAGTGTCTAGATGGAGCAAACACAGGAGTGAGGGAAACAGTTTGAGGACCATGTCTGGAATTGGAAGCAGTTGGGTTAGTCATTTTATNAGGACTGAATCTTGACCATTACCTCAAAAGTTAAGGCTGTAGGCTTTTTATTTGTGTAAGNATGCCTCCAAGACATACTCTTTTTGTAAGCTGAAATAATGTGTCATTCTAGTAGGACTGGGGTGGTAATGGTTCTGTCTGACAGGCATAGGTGACAGTCAGGGGAGGTGGTATTTTTTCTGTGTGTGTGTGTGTGTTTCCGGTGAATTGAGATAGAAGAGATCATTGAAATGAATGTTTGATTAAAGATGATTTGCTGTGCTAGTGCTAGTTTTGGGGGAATATGTATTTTGCTTTTGGAAAGAAAAAAAAAGAGGGTCTTAAATTTTTGTTTTTTAAAGAAAAGGTGTAGTGTCCTGATTTGAAGATTTGGAATTAACAGATCTTGAATTCTTATTCATTTCACAGAATGTACTCCGGAAAGTACAGCATCAAGATGCTTTGCAGATCTCNGATGTGGTTATGGCCTCCCTGTTAAGGATGTTCCAAAGCACAGCTGGGTCTGGGGGAGTGCAAGAAGATGCTCTGATGGCGGTTAGCACGCTGGTGGAAGGTTAGTGAGCGCAAAAGACAGGGACTGTATCCTCAGAGGGCAGGAGAAAGATGATGGATGAATTGACACGTGTAAATTATATCACTGCCTGCCTTGCCAGCCTCATTAAAGGAAAGGCCAGCTAGTTTTAGCAGCANTGTCAGGCTAGCAGCCTTCCAGGGGCAGTTAGTACCCATCAGAGCGTCCATCAAGTTCCTTCTTCCCTTGAAAGTCATCTTGCTTTATTAAGGTTCTCTTGTTTCGGGTAGAGGAAACAGAAGAAAGAGTCTGGTTTTATCCTGCCTTTGGTACCTTCGGTCCTGGATTACAATTCTTTGGACTTGAATAGATAAATCATGGGGCTTAGTGTGGTATGGAATAAACTATTCCCTGANTTTTAGCAATTAATTGACTNTTATTGTAGTTATNTATCTTACCATACAAAATTGCTTTGGAGAACAGTCTTCAGAGTTTTTTTCAGGGCATTTAAAACATTAAAGAGCACATTTGAACTCTGGAATGCTTCATCAGGGTGACCTTTTAAGTATATTGCTAAGACCATTATTTGAGGACCAGTCCTGTTTCTGGAATAAAGAACCTATGTCCAAAACTAGGTGTAATAGTTCATGCCTCTAGTCATGTACTCTAAAGGCAGAGAGGCAGGAGAAGTTTGAGCCCAGCATATGATTCAGTGAGTCCCTTCAGGGGAAAGAACAGAAGAATGCTGAAGATATAGTTCAGTTGGTTTATATAAAGGGCAGGAAGCTCTGGGTGCCCCCAAAGCAACATAAACTGCATGGGGGGNTACACACATGTTATCTTAACTCCCAGTTAGCNGTGGCAGAAGGATCTGGAGCTCAACATTACCCTCTGACACACNGGGCTACATAGTATATCTCAAGATAGCAAAAACAGGGCTGAAAGGTGTCTTGGTAGTTAAAAGTGCTTGTGGCTCTTGTACAGAGCCAGAGTTTGAGTCCTAGCACCCATTTGAGGTGGCTTACAAACACGTGTGACTCTTCTAGTTTCCATGGGCCTATGCACACACATACACTTAAAATGTAAATAAGTAAATAAAAATTATAACCACAAGAGTGATGAGAATGGGGTGGGTAAGGCCCATTCCAGCTACTGTAGTCTGCAGCTCTATCTGCCTTTCTCCGTTCTCTCTTTCTGCTATGGATTGAACCTAGGGCCTTGCCTAATTTAGGCAAGTGTTCTACCACTGAACTACACCCCTGCCTTTCTGTGGCTTTTCCTGGCTGTGGCTTAAGTCTTTGCTCTGATTGACTAGTAGACCTTGTTTTGAAGCTGGCTTCCCATGGAGGAGGGAACATGAAACAACATTGCTGAGTCAGTCAATTAAAAATCATTCCTTCCTTAAGGTCCACGCTACTCTGTTATTTTAGCTACAGGAAAATCTCATTCTGAGGAGCATTGGCATTCTCTCCAAGGCATATGAGTTTGGCCCGTCCAACAGTTAGAGAGCCTGAATGTCTTCATGATGGAAATACTAACCAAGACATGTTCTGCCCAACGTGTTGAGTAGTGACTATGGTTTGGGTTACTTGCCTCATAGTGTGTCCTTTGTTACTATAAGTAACTAATAGTTTGTTCCATTAACAGTGTTGGGTGGTGAATTCCTCAAGTACATGGAAGCCTTTAAACCATTTCTGGGCATTGGATTGAAAAATTATGCTGAGTACCAGGTAGGATATGCTTTTCAAAATAGTGTCTTTGGTTTTTGTTTGTTTTCCCATTGCTGAGAATTAGACTTGNAGTCTGTTGCATGCTAATGCTAGGCAAATACTTAAACCATGAGCTGCATCCCAGCCTCCAAATCCTGTGCTCTCATTAATGCAGCAGAGAGTAGTGCAGACAGAATCAGGTTCTGAAGCCAAGTGCTTTCCCCTGTTGCATTATTTGTAGCCTTAGCGTCTGCACTAGAGGTAGCCTGTGAAAGGCAGGATATTGGATCTGCCAGATAGAGATCACAAGATGACTGCCTGAACATTCCTAATTAAAGGGCAGCTGCCAAGTTATGTCACCACTGTCCTAAAGAGNAGCCCTGTTTTCCATGTTCTGCCACTACCATCCTTTCCTTATCCTTACTGATAAATCAGACAGCCCTACTTCTCTTGATGAATCTGGCTAAAATTCTATAATCTNCACAAGGGAAGGATGTGTTCTTTGATTCTGGTTCAAGTGATGAGAGACCGTTGATTAGGTAAAATAATGCTGTACTCTGCTGGAAGCCTTTTCTGTTAGGGAAATATGTCCTTGATTCTTTGCAGGTGTGTTTGGCAGCTGTGGGCTTAGTTGGAGACTTGTGCCGAGCCCTGCAGTCGAACATCTTACCTTTCTGTGATGAGGTGATGCAGCTGCTCCTGGAGAACTTGGGGGTGAGCATTTTGAAGAAGTTATCAGTTGGAAGGAAGTTTAAATCTCAAGGTCTGTGACAAGAGCTGTAGGTTCCTAGAACATTTGTCTGTGAGCTTGTGAAGAAGAGAATTGTTTATTTTCATAGACAGATCTAAAGTTGCAAAGTTAATTAAAGGAATGTGTGTTCCCCTTAGAGGAAACGGTGAAGTAAATGTGTAAGTTTTCTATCCAACAGTAACTCATTAGTTTTTGTGCCTCAAGTTTCTTGGGTCTTCAAACCAGACAAGACTTGGTGTTTAAAATTTTCCTTTTTTCCTCC
>LZPO01029789.1:75720-87417 GCA_001675575.1 Neotoma lepida
TGGCCAGGAAGTCATTTTCGGGTATGTTTGTTTTGCACAGGGACTTGTGTACAGCATTTGGGAAGGATGTACTGAAATTAGTAGAAGCTAGGCCAATGATCCATGAACTATTAACTGAAGGACGGAGATCGAAGACTAACAAAGCCAAGACTCTGGCTACGTGGGCGACAAAGGAACTGAGGAAACTGAAGAACCAAGCTTGGTACGATCTTGTCTTCGTTCCTTCTGATCTGGGGAGGGTCCATTCTCAGCAGGGACTTNTGGAATTTTGTGTACACTCTTTTTCTGTCTCTGCTTCTGAGCAGGACTTTAATCAGGTAACCTTAATCTTTTCCACGGCAAACATTTGAGTCTTTGTGGTAAAGGACAACAGAACTCATGGATCACAATACTGAAAATACTTTGGGAACCTAATGAAATTTCCCCATATCTTTTTTGCTTCTATTCCCTTCATGTCCCTTTTGTTTATGCTGGGATTCAAAACCATGGTGCTGGGCGGGGTTTTTGTATGTAGCCTGGCTAGCCTAGATCTTACTTTGTAGACCAGGCTGGCCTCAGACTCACAGAGATCCACCTGCCTCTGCCTCCCAAGTGCTGGGATTAAAGGTGTGCACCACCATATCTAGCCTTGAGTGATCATTTATTGATTGCTTGGATTGACAGTCTTTGAGAGTTGACAAATCTCATTTAAACTTAGGGGCAGTAATTGTAGGAGTTGGGGCTATATGTGCGGCAGGATTGACCTCTTCATCCATTTGTTTTTAGATCTGGTACCATTGGGATGACGACCTGAGACCCCCACTGGAAATCTCCAATCTTTTGAAAAAACCCGGAAGTGAGGAGTGTGCACGGATGCTGAATGTTTGGGATGAGAGGATGAGTGAGTGAGGCTTGAAAACACCACATAAAAATCCTGCCACAGCCGACAACAGCAGCGCTGTTAGTGAGCTAAGGAAGCACTGACTTTGTAGAAAAACATAACATCAGTCATCTTGGAACAGAGAAACAATGGATTTACTTACTTATTAAAAACAAACAGCTGTCTCTTCCCAGGGGAGGCTAGAACTAGCTTTCCTGTCTTGGTCGGTGCCGAATGGGTTGACAGGTTTGGGAGAGGAGGACCTGGGTTCAGCTGTGGGGCTGTGTTGTGAAAGGCAGCCTGGCCTTTGCTACTGAGGAGAAAGATGGAGCCCGGGTCTTGAGCCCACCTTCACTGTACCGTTGCACTTGGTACTGTACATGTGCCCGTTAGAAGGCGCGTGGGGGATTTCACAGTCTGAGAATGAGTGTGTGTGAGTGAGGCGGTATCCACATTCTCAACTTCAAGTCATTGCAGTTTCTTTTTCCCAGAAAACAAAGGGGTTTGATGTTGCATTTCATAAACTAACTGAAGTTCTGGCTACTGATGCAGCACAAGACATGTTTAAACAAAACGGGGAAGGACGCTCTTTAGGTTTGGTTTGGTTTCATTTTTAATTATTCTAGGGAAAACACTGACGAATGGTCAGAGCTCCTGTCCTGATCTTTTCATCAAGGCGCCTTTCCTGATACTATGGTTCAGCTGTGAATGTAGCTATGGGGGGAGGGGGGAGAGAAAGAAAACTCTGGAGTTAGAGGAGATAGAAAAATTAAAGTACAGTTGTTACAAATAAAATGCAGACTTCAAAGACAGAAAAAGCCACAACCCAAACCAAATTTAAATGCTTGAAAATTGGCATCACAAACAAGCTCATTCCTGACTTATATTGTGGCAGTCTGAATGCCCCCAGAAAACTGTGCCAAAGAGTTTAGAATACAAATGTACAATAAAAGTAAATACACACTCAAAACCGCAAACTTCAGGTAACTATTTTGAATTGCAAATGACGAAAATTTAATGTTGAACGATCTGATAAAATAACCATTTGGAAACTGCTTGGCCTTCTGTTCTTTTCTTTGATTGACTGCAATGCGGTATTGGTCTCTAGCTGCACTTCCAAACCAACTAACCAATAAGACAGATGTGTGTGTGTATATACGTATACATACACACTAACCACAACTGTTGTGATGAAAATGGCACTAGGAAAAGGTTCTATTTTTCCACTGAAGTTGAAGAGAATAAAATGGTGTCAAACATTCCCTGCTCACACGCTTTAGTATTTTTTTAAAGTGTGATGTGCTGTGATTACCATAAATCAGAATTATTTTCCTTTTACAAGGGAACAAGGCACCCTGAATTTTAGTCTTTCAGCAATAAGAAAGGATTTCAGTGAGCTGGCCCTCTTGGCTTGTGCAGACATAGGAGATTTGCTGGCGTTTTGAATATGCTGCTTTAAAGAAATAATAATAGAAACCAAGGAAGTTTTTATTGCTTCCTGGTAGTTGGAAGATTTGAAACACAAGACCCTCATTCCCGCTTCATTTCCATTGTAGTAAAAGGTATTGGCTTAGGTGTTCTCCACTGCTCCCTTCATCTCCCCTCCCTGTTAGCCTGTTCCTAGGTGGGACTGGCCCCGTTTCCTGTCATATGCAGCATCTGTAGTCGCTCTTTACAGGGTATCAGATATTGTGCCTTTTGGTGCCAGGTTCAGAGTCAAAGTGCCGATCTGATCTGTGAACCAGTGTACAAAAAAGTATTTGAAGGAGAGCTGCTCCGTTGTGAGCAGAGCCATCACTAGGAGCCCTAGTGAGGAGAGGCCCAGGCCTCTGAAGGCCTTGTTTCCATCCTAGCTGTTTTTTCAAATTTACTAACCATTCCTGATACTAGATAGGTTTGGGGCAGNGCTTGGGGGGCGGGGCGGGCAGAAATATTGGGGGAAAGGAAAAACAATCTGATCATTCCTCAGTGCTACCCGTGTCTGTCCTGTGTGGGCTGCTTAGCAAGACAGCAGGGGAATAAAGTACACCGAGAACCATGATGAAAACAAAACCTTCCGTGTGTTTGTCATGTTTTGTTCCAGGGAAGCAGTTGACAAGTGCTGTTACTAATGCTTTCTCCCAGATGCATTCAATGCTGGAGAGGAGGAAATGGGCTGCTTGGATTGTGGTCTTGGTGCCTTGCTATTCTGCACTGGTTATGCATTTTAATCCTCTTTTAGTTACCTTCAGCTACTGTTTTCTACGGTTTGGGTGTTTGTCCTTAATCAGTTNGTACCACTTAAGGCAACTGAAATGCTTTCTGTCCACTCACTGTCTGGGCCTTCCCCACCCTGAGTCTTGGCACATTCCTTCAAGAATGTAGTTACCGTCTGCTTGGGACGATAGTGCAAATGTGAAGAAAATGGGCATCGGACTAGACTTGGGTTTGCCACGAGTGGGAGCTGCCTGCACCTATTCCATTGGTTCATTTTGATTTTCATTTTTCTCAGTTCCCCCAGTCCTCCCTCCCTCTCTGTTGAAATGTTGAAGTTTTAGCCGTCAGAGGCAACTGTAATCCTGCCCTAGGGTCTATGGAGAAGTGGAGGGACTTGCTCAGTATGGTGTTCTAACGTTCAGAACCAAGCAGTCTCCTTAGTCTTACTATTTTGAGATGTGTGTAGTCTGACTTTAGAAGAAGTCCAAATTCCATCAGCTTTGATAGCATCAATCTGTAATTGGCATTCAGAATGCCGTTGGCATGCCAGTCTGTGATGGCATTAAAGACCTGTTAAAACACTTGAGCCCAACTTTATTAACCAAAACTGATACCACCACCTTTATCTTCTGAATAAAGTCCGCTTTATTTTTATTTTCAACATTTTGCTGCTTCGTTCTTTGTTTCAGATGTTGTCACTGCTATGGCTGTGAAGTGAATGGTTTGGAAGAGGCTGAAGAGAGACAGAGTGTGTGTGTATGTGTGTGTGTACACAAAGGGACTAAGCGTGTAAGTGAAATAGGTGAAGAATTGCTGTCTGAGTGAGGCACAAAGGTGGGGTACCTTGCAGGAGACCTGTTGGGGAGACTGAGGAAGTGGGGAAGTTGTCCTCAGTCTCTTGCAAGCTTCCAGGATAGGACCCTAGTGGTAGCCCACCCAAAGTTCCTACTTACTTAGCCTGCAACAGTGAACAATTTCTCTTTGCATCTTCCCTGAATCTTGTGTTTAAACTGGGTTCTCTTCCTCCTGTTGACTGGCCCAGTGGCACCCCCTGACTTAACTGTCTCTCTTATAAAGTAACATGCTTGTGGCCCTCCAGCNTTCCTTATTGCACACTCCATAAGGAAGCCCTGACATCTAGCCTGCATACTTGCAAGTTATGTACTTCTCTCTCCATATATGAGGGAAAAACAGTTGTGTCTTGTGTCTTATTGTAAAGATTACTGCATGACAGTGACNTGTCTGTCACAAAACTGTTAGGTCATGAGCCACAGCCATTAACCAAGAACAGGTATGTTTCTAGTTCAGGCTGCTGTCCAGAAAGTTCTTGATCTCTGCAGTGCTGCAGATAACTACAATGTGATGGTTCACTTGAATGCTCCTCACTACGTATGTTTAATAGACCTGAAGTGGAAAACAGCAAGTTTTTTTGTTGTTGTTACACTGTATCTTAACTGTCAGAACAACCTTAGTCTCTGTTACCCTTTCATTATGAGTAAGGAGCAAAAAGGTTGCCAGACTGAAGTCACAGGAAGCCAGAAGTACCTGGGTCTACCCTGAAGATGCTGTCCTGTGTTAGCCCTTTCTTTCCAAGAACCATCTAAATGTATTTGAAACTTGTACTCATTGGTTGTTGGCTTTCCCTGCTATCACATAGGCTTGCTAATGCTAGTTATCCTGGCACTTACTCTGTAGACCAAGCTGGCCTTAAACTCAGAGACCCACCTGCCTCTGCCTCCCAAGTGCTGCGATTAAAGGCGTGCCCACTCCTGGTTAGCCTCTTAACCTTAGGTAAAATGAAAGAATGGCTACAAGATTGGTCTGTAATTAGCTGTTATTAGTATGGTATCCATTTTATGCACTCAATCAGATGCCAATCCTGAAACTGATACCTCACAGAGCAGTAAATGTCATTCATGTAACGAAGGTACCATTTTNGTTCCANTTTAGAGATGAGGACTGGGACACAGGAGCTAAGAACCTTGCCAGCTTCTCAGTGGCCCCCAGAGGCTATGTGTACTGAGTATTAGTTGGTATTTTTGAAATTCAGTCCCAAGGTCACTTTGTCAATTTTGTAATAAGATTCATCATATACTTTTGACAACTGCCAAGCATTTTGTGGGGGACTGGTGGACAACAAGATGCCTAAGTGGGATAAAAGCTCTTGACACACAAACCTGATAACCTGAGTTCAATTCCTAGATGACATGGTGGAATGGGAGAATCCATTCCTAAGAGTTGTTCTCTAACCTTCANACACACTCCATGGCATGAGTATGCCCACAGTAACACATCATACACAATAAAAATGCTGTTTCCACGGTAGTGNTAAGATNACAGGATATCTACAGAGCTGGGTTGGTCTCAAACCTGAGATCTTGGCCTCTGGAATGCTATGGTTACAGGTGTGTGCTACCATAGTAAGCTAAAAAACTAAAACTTTTTTTTTTTTCGAGACAGGGTTTCTCTGTGTAGCTTTGCGCCTTTCCTGGAACTCACTCGGTAGCCCAGGCTGGCCTCAAACTCACAGAGATCCGCCTGCCTCTGCCTCCCGAGTGCTGGGATTAAAGGCGTGCACCACCATGGCCCGGCCTTAAACTTTTTTAAAAAAAAGATTTATTTATTGGGGCTGGGGAGATGACTCAGCAGTTAAGAGTACTAGCTGTTTTTTTCCATCAGACCTGGGTTCAATTCCCAGCAATGCACGGTGGCTCACAACCATCTGTAACTCAAGTCCCAGAGGATTGAATGCCCTCCGTGGGACCAGGTGCACATTAGTGCACAGACATATGTACAGGCAAAACATTCATATACATTTAAAAATTAAAGATTTATTATCTTGCTGCATTTGGTAAGTGCATACCTTTAATCCCAGAACCCAGGAGGCAGAAACAGNCAAATATGAGTTCAAATCCTATCTGATCTATGTAGTTCCAGGCTAGCCAGAGTGACATACTAAGAAGCTGTCTTAAAAAAAAAGAAAAAGATCTCTTGAGTGTGAGGCTGCATTGGTTTGTGTGCACCACATGCATGCAGATATGCATTCAGATATCTTCAGAGGCTAGAAAGCATCAGATCCCCTGCAAGTGCAGTTTCAGAGGGTTGTGAGCCACCTGGTGCTGGGAACTGAACCTGGGTCTTCTGTAAGAGCAGTGAGTCTTAGCCACTGAGCCATCTTTCNAGTCCAAACTATTTGGGGAGTGGCTGGCCCATATTGGCCTGGGACCTGTGGCCTTCATACTGCCTCAACCCAAGTACTGGGGTTATAGGCATGAGCCACTTATACCCGATATACCTGCCAAACTCGATTCACTGGGTGGGGATGGGGGGATACCTTTGTGTGTGTGTGTGTGTGTGGCTGTCTATCTTGTCTGTCTTACCTAAGGTCGACTTTCTTCCTATTTGAAGTTTGAGCCAAACCATCTCCACTTCTGCTCCATTTCCCCCCTGAGCCAGAAGCTTCTTCAAATAGTCGATGGTTGCTGAGTAAGCGGCACATCTGAACTACCCCAGCCCTACCTGCTGATTCTGCATAGTGCAGCCCAGGCAGGAAACCTGTGAGGCCTGAGGTACCTTCCTTTCCCGGGTGCTCCTTGGCCACAAGTTCCCAACAGCTGAGCAGCTTCAGAGTGAAAATGCATTTAAGTGTTCCCTGCAGGCCTGAGGTCTGGATGCAGAGGAGTGGCCTGTCACCATCCTGAGGATGAGACATTCGGTGGACTGTCTCTGTAAGTTCTCCATAGCAATGACAGTCATGTTCTTTACTGGGTTACTGCCCTGCGGAAATACAGTCCATTAACCCTTTTTAGCCCTCACTTTCCTCATTGGTAAAGTGAATTCCAGTGAAAGATAAGGCATAGGAAATTCATAGTACAAGGCTTTGGACATAAATTAGATAACCATTCAATCAAGTGACAACTACCAGACACAAAAGGCACTGGAGATACAATAAGCTGAACTAAACACCCAAACACATTTCCTGTGGGGCTCTTATTCATGAGTAATGAATACAAGGTATTCAATAACTAATAAAACTTGTTTTCCCTCCTTTTCTGAGACAGGGTTTCTCTGTGTAGCCTTGCCTGTTCTGAATTCACTATGTAGACCAGGCTGGCCTCNAACTCAGAGATCCACCTGCCTCTGCCTCCCAAGTGCTGGAATTAAAGGTGTGAGGTACCACCACCTGACTTTAAAACTTTCTTTTTAAAAAATTGAAGTATTTTTATCTTGTGTGTTCATGTTTTGCCTGCACGTATGCATGTGCACCACATCCTTTCCTGGTGCCCAAGGGAGCATGTGATTTCCTGGAACTGGAGTCAGATTGTTGTGAGCCACTGGGTGGGTGCTGGGAATCAAACCTGGGTCATATGGAAGAGCAACAAATGCTCTTAACCACTGAGCCATGTCTCCAGCCCCACCTTTTATTTATTTATTTGTTTGTTTGTTTGTTTGTTTATTTTTGATTTATTTATTTATTATGCATACAGTGTTCTGTCTGCATGTATCCCTGCAGGCCAGAGGAGGGCAGCGGATCTCATTACAGATGGTTGTGAGCCACCATGTGGTTGCTGGGAATTGAACTCAGGACCTCGGGAAGAGCAGTCTGGATTCTTAACCGCTGAGCCATCTCTCCAGCCCCCCACCTTTTATTTTTAAAGAGTTTTTATTTTGTGCACCATATACATGGCTGGTGCTGGAAGAAGCAAGAAGAGGGTGTTGGATTCACTGGAACTGGAGGTAGAGGCAGGTATGAGCCACCATGTTGGTGTTTGAAACTGAGCCTGGTCCTCTGCAAGAACAGCCAGTGCTNTTAATGGATGAACCATCTTCCAGCCCCTATCTTTGCCTTTAATTTTTTTTTTAATTTAATAAGCTCAGGCTCATTTGAAACTTGCTGTGTAAGCCAGGCAGGTTTTAAACTCTGTTCTTGTCTCTTAAGTGCTGGGCTATAGATATAAGCTACTTCACCCAGATTTAATTTTTTGTAATTTCTGAGGTAACAGGTCTAAGTTGCCCAGGTTGGGCTTGAATTCACAATCCTTCAGTCTCGGCCTCCCAATTAGCTGGGACTAGCAGCACTTACCACGGGGGCTGGGTTAGTATCATTTTTGTAATTTTGTTTGGCAGCTGGGGATATCCTCCGTGGTCAAGCAGTTGCCTAGCATGTACAAAACCCAGGCTTGTCCCCAGCACCACCTACATAAATAATTTTGACTTTGGATAAAAATAAACATCCTTTTTAAGAAAATGAAACAACCGTAAAATAATACCACAACATACACCATCTTTCCCAAGCCCTGCTCCAAGAGATCCTGGTTTCTCTGAGGTGCTGCATGATCTCTAAAAGAATTGGGAAGTCAGTGCAGGAGTGGCTTTACCCCACTGCCTTCACCTCTGTCCACAGAGAAGACCAATCGCNACCCGTGACAGCCCACGATGGTTCCACAGTGTCCCTAACTTCCTGAGGTCTGGAAGTGAAGCATCGAAGGTGGCACGGGATCCTATACTGTCACATGTATCTAATCGATTTTGCCCGCCAGCTATTTGAGTCATCTCGTTTTGATTCAGCCTAATGCCACTTCCTCCTACTCTTTTCCAGGCAAGAACGGGACAGGAAAGACAAAGTCTCTCTCTAGAGCAAGAGTCATGGGAGTGGGAGACAGGCTGTCCCTGGTGGCTTCCAGGAAGGATGCTTCCAGGCTCTTGGCTCTAGCACTCTTGACTTGAGGACAGCAGTGGGTCCTCTCACCGTGCCTGGGAAGGTCAGTTAGGAATGTTTCACAGTCTGACCAGCACCCAGCACCTCTGCCTCTTGTAGCTTAGCTCCCTCCTCCCCTCCCCTTGCATTCCCCTGGTGTTCCCCTTCTGTCCCCTCCATGATGTGTGCCCCAGTGGTTTCAGGGCTCTTAGAAGGACTTACACCAAGCCCAGCTTTCTCAGTCACAGCAATCCCGAACATGCCTTCTAATCCTCCAGGGTTTATCTCTACAGCTGTGTCATCTGTCACTCTTCCTAGACAACCTGAAGCCACGCCTTCCTTCTCTGTGGCTGCTACTACTGGTTCCTTCCTGCCCTGGGCTCCAGTACTGGAGAAAGCCCAGCACCTTACACTCAGACACTAGGCAAGAGCTCTGTCACGGATCTACACCCCACCTATCAGGTAGATAGGAAGGCAGGCAGACTGGAACAGGCCAGCCCATTCACAAGAACCAAGGGCAAGGTAGTGTCCTTTTCCTTCAGGCACCACAATTTCTCTTGTGAAATAGGAGCCATGCAAANTTTTTTGAGCCTTTACAACATAGTCCATGATGGTCCTCCACATCTCAATCCTCCCAATCCTTTGCTCACAGGATTGAATTTACAAGTGGAGGCCACCATGCCCAACTTTCCTTAATCTGGTTGCTTCTGCTTCCCAAATGCTGGAATTAAAGGCAAGCACTACCACGCCTGGCTTCCAACTTTTTTTTAATTACTGATTCCTGCCAGGCGATGGTGGCACACGCCTTTAATCCCAGCACTCGGGACGCAGAGGCAGGCGGATCTCTGTGAGTTCCAGGCCAGCCTGGTCTACATAGTGAGTTCCAGGACAGGCTCCAAAGCTACACAGAGAAACCCTGTCTCGAAAAACCAAAAATAAATAAATAAATAAATAAATAAATAAATAAATAAATAAATTACCAATTCCTATTTTATTTTTCTGACTTTTCTACCAGAATGTAAATTCCATGAGAGCAAAAAAGGCATACTTCTTACTGTATCCTCAGCATCCAGTGCATCACGGGTGTTTGAGAAATTTTTGTAAAAAGTCAGGCATGTGGTTCACTCCTGCAATCCTCTCCCTGAAGAGGTAGGCTGAAGCAGGAAGATTGCTTTGAGTCTCATGCCACAGAGTGAGCCCNTGTCTCAGAACACCCCCCAAAATAAGTTTTTGAGTAATTTTATTAAATAAATGTAATGACCATGGGCTGAGGCACGTTCTTGTCCTTAGAATTGTCTGACATGAACAAGAGCTAGAAATAGAATATACTGAAATCAGGGCCAAACTTAGGGGCAGGTTTTCAGGCATCTAAGTCTGTTGGGCTTTTGCCACCAGCCACATAGAGCCCAGGATAGAACCACCTGGCTCTAGGGCACCAGGTGACTCACNTAGGCCTGCACTGTGAGCAGCCAGCAGCTGCAGGGGCTGACTCATCCTGGAGAGCAAGCACTCAGAGTGTACCTCGACCCACTGTCTTCCAGCAAGGGAGGGCCTGCTATGGCCAACTCTGCTCACTGAGGATTGTGGAGACAGCTGCTCTACGCCTGGCCTCCAATTTTACATGGCTCCTACTTCACAATAGAAATTGTGGAGCCTGGAGGAAAAGGACACCTACCTTGCCCTTGGGTTTAGGGAGTGGGGTAACCTATGTTCCAGTCAGCTTGCCTTCATATCTACAGGATAGGTGGGTCATCCTACATGGCTCAGAGAAGTTAGTGCTTGGTTGGCCAGCAAGTAGCTGACCTGTCTTTGTGCTCTGAACTATAAAAGGGAGCAGGCCAGCAGGAGGAGGCCAAGCCAGTGAGAATCCCCTCCTTTGAAGAGTGTCCAAGACCGGGGCTGGCNGTCCTGGGAGGAGCAACTGGCCATAGCCTAGCATTTTTCTCTACAGTGAAGAAGATGACAACTGCCCTTGTTTCTCAAAGCTCAGGCAGAACAAGAGACCTTTTCTTTCACCCTGCTTTTCTCAGAGGCACTTCTGCTAGAAGCCGAAAGCTGGGCTCAGNTTCCAGGGAGTCTTCCTAACTAAATACTGACCCCACCAAAAGCCCCTTCCCTAGCCTTTGCCCTGCCTGCAGAGTTTGCATCTACCCTCACTCAGAAGGCAAGGGCCCTCAGCTTTCTTTCCTCTGGCGATCTCCCAGCAGCAGTCAGGCTGGCTTTGCCTCTGTCCACGGTTCTTAATCCACCAGGGAAAGAAAATGACTCATTAACATCTCCCAGGCATTCTCAGGGCACCTTGGCGTCTGATCCCTATTCTCTCCCCATTAGGGTGGCCTGTCGGGAATGATCTCCAGTGTAAGTCAGAGGTGAAGTAACTTGCCCAAGGTCACACAGTTGGGAACGTAGCAAAATGACTCGTCTTCTGCCTGGCAGTTTGGCAGATGCTCAAATCTTTGTGGAAAGGGTGAGATATGTTTCTACATCTCTCTAGCCTCTGGGAGCGTCTTTAATGAGGGTGGGAGGGCTGTCCGTCTTCCAAAATGAACATTTCATCTCCTTAGTTCACTCTCACTTTCAAAGTTAGATTTAACTCTAATGTCTCTGTGTTCAAGTAGAGAGATCAGATCGATGCCCCCTCCTCCGAGAGCAAAGAGTAGATAGATAGTCTGGTGATCTTTCTCCTCCAAAGACCAATAACTAAATAAACAAAAATATTCCCCCCCCCCAATAAACAGCTCTACTTCTTCGCAAAATGTGCAGCCTCAAGTCCAGCCCGAGGCGCCCCAGCACACAGTCCGCAGACACTGCGCCGGTCGGCGGGGAGGGGAGGCCGCGCGGCGGGGAGCGGGTGGGCGCCAGGCGCGCTGCCAGCCTCCGCGCGGCCGCACCGCGGGGGCCGCCGCCCCTCGCCACGTGGTGGTGGCAGCCGCGGGGTCCCGGG
>LZPO01029789.1:96141-121383 GCA_001675575.1 Neotoma lepida
TGGGCTTTTTCATGGTCCACATCACTCCCATAAACATGAAGCATTAAAAAGTTCAGGAACCAGGGAAGGGCAGTCCAGGCAGGTCCTAGCAAGCAGGCTCACTGTTTGCCTGCTCAGGTGGTTCTGCAGGTAGGAGGCCTTTTATACAAGGGTGACCATGTGATTTGTTGACCAAATTGCATCACTTTTGAAAGTGAAAGGGGACACTATTAATTATGCAACTCGTGTGAGCAAGGACAGGCCTGGGCAAACAAGGGCCCCTGGTTCCTGTCCAACTGTGGGCTGCTCAGTGTGCTGTGTCTAGGGGAGCTTCTGGACCCGTAGCAGTCTGGTTCTGCCTGGTAGAGGCTGCCATGAAGAGCTCAGGTCTGAGGACCACAAGTCATAGCTGGTCGAGGAGCATGAAGGGCTCAAGGCTCTGGAAAGGAAGTGGTGGAGCACCGGCTTGTTGCAAAGCGACTTCCTCCTCCGCCAGCCCGCAACCTCAAGTCCGCTCCACGGCCTGGTGCCTGTGGTCCCCTCCCTGAGGGTCTGGCAGGCGGGAAGACTGATGCTGGGTGTGCCCGTGGGTGGGTGGAAAGTTTGGCCCCTAAATTCCCCTGCTGGGTGGGGTGGCTAGGGCAGCTATGGGCAGCCAGGGGCAGCCAGGGGTAAGGATAGACAGGCTGGGAATGCTGGGTTTCTGGTTTCTCCCGAGTCTGCATCAGATGACGGTTCTGACCACAAGACAGCTATAGTCCTATTCTCCCCCAAGCCTTTACACTACACAGGGCCTGACTTTACCCCATCCCTAATCCTGGCCCCCAACTGTGTCCATAATCATGGCCACAGAAGAACTACCAGCCCAGTATCTATCCCAGTTTTCATCCTGATTTGAAGCCAGTCTCCAAGTCTCACGCCGTCCCACAGGTCTAGCCTGAGTCCTGAATTCTCCNTGCACTGACGCAGCGGGACCTGGGTTGGTGTGTGTGTGGCGGNTGTCTGTGTGGCTCCAAAGCCCCTTTGAGGCAGAAAGAGACTTTGGAGAGGATGCTCAGGTCTTTGACCTTCCTGGATTGCAGTTGCTTTATTAGTGACAGTGGAGACAATTGCTTCCGGGAGGGACTTTGAGATCCCTGGATGACTGGTGGGAAGGATGAGTGAAAGGTTAAGTCAAGGAAGAGTAGAAGCCCTCCCTCCTGCCAGCTCTGCCATTTGTACTCCGGCTTCTCTAAAGACGCCAACCTAGTGGGCTGAGGTACTGAGAGCAAGTGTGTTGAATCACCACCGCTCTGTGCCACCACTGCTCCACAACCCGAGCTAGCTCTTAACCACTCTGTTCTTCCGCTCCCTTGTATACCTGTCACCCTCTTCACTCTTCCCAGGGCAGGAGTGGTTCTCTGAACACCTGGGCTGCCTCAAAGACCCTCAGCCTCTTCCTCCTCCTTCTCTTCTGCTTTCTCACTGTATTTTTCCCGCTTTCTTGAGGTTTTTTNGGGGGGTTGTATGTATAATGCTTAGTAGCTGGGACTTTGGAATCTCGGAGGCTGGTGCTCTTCTCCCAGGTTTAGGACATGGCCGAATGACTTCACCTCTGTGGACCTATCTTCTTACCTGTGAGGTAGATTGGCATAGGGTAGTCATGAAGCCAAATGAAGTTACTAGCATGGTGCCTGGCCCATGACCAGCATTTGTATAGACCCAGGTCAGCATGTGCCACTGCTCACATGACCTGTTCCTCAAGTCACGATGGTGGAAAAACCTCTCACGTGTGGCCAGGAAGCAGGGTGTGTATTTAGATGCNCATGTGATGCTCTGGGTTGTGTTGTCAAGTTGAGATTTTTTTTCCACTGAATTGACAGTGTTTTCAGTGAGTCATTCTGATGGCTTAGCATCTTCAACCATCAGTGTGTGAGGAGAGAGATGCCCAGAGAAACGACATGTCCCACAGGACTGTGAGGTGTCAGGAGGAGGTCCAGGGTCTCAGAGGTCTTTGTGAGGGTGGCCTGGGGCTCTTGGAGGATGGGAGCTTGCTCCAAGACCCCAGTGTCAGCTTGTAGAGAGGCTGAGCAAGCTGAGGTAGGGGCTTCTTCCTTCTGTTTCTTGAAGCTCCATCTTTTTCACTCCAAGGAGTGTGCCAGGCACTGGGCTGTGGAAACTAGGGTGGCTCCTGTCAAGGGAGCCAGCAGGGGAGGAAGGGGCCTGGGGAACTGAACGTGACAGGTGAGATCTCCCAGGCAGAGTGTGAAAGAGACGACCTGTATCTGTCACCTGAGATACAGCAGGGAAGTTGGATGGGGAAAGCAACTGTGCTCTGTGGACAGAGGTGACACTCCATAACTACACCTTCCAGAGTTCCCTCTGGCTCCCACTGCTGAGTGGACAGCATGAGCCTGTCCCCGAGAAGCCCCCAGTCTGACTAGGAACATACAGCTCCTGCCCTCAGATGGCTTTCAGTCTAAAAGCTGAAGCTTCCCTGGAAAGTCCCCGGTTTGGCGTGGGACATGCCTGGACTTCCTAGTCTCATAGGAAGATGCCATTTCTTCCCACAGACTTGTGGGATGAAGGTGGTGGGGCAGAGGATGCATTTCATAGACATGAGGCCTGAGATATGGTGGCAGGGTAGCCATGGAGCCCGTCAGGGTTCCCTGGACCACTCCTGTCTTGGAAGATAGGTGATGAGGCCCGGTTTTCCCTAAAAAGTGGGTTTAGCTCCCAGATGCCTTATTGTAATTGGATTAAAAATAGTTTTGCACCGTGACCCCAGNTTGGTAAGANTGCCAGCCTCTAAGCCAGATTGGGGAGCACAGCTCCCATGCCTCTGCTCTCCTGATAGGCACACTCCCTGCTTCACACTCCTCACACTCGCCTCAGGTATCCCCAGCCACCTGCCCTTACTGGTCCTGGGTGCATCGTCACAGGGGTGACCCAGAGGAAGAAAAGCGTCCTTTGCTAAACTTAGGAGTGAGTCTGCCCCAGCTCCATGAGAGTGGGTGTTGAAGAGGCCTAATTTGCAGGAAGTGATCAGGAAAAAAGAACCGGGTGGAAGCCATTTCTGAACCTGTACCAAGTAACAAGGTTGAACAAAGAGCTAGGAGTAGAAATACAATGATACGGTTCCCAATAAAAGCCCACAGCAAGGCAGCCTTTGAGAAATGCCCAGTTTGTTGGCACACCCTGCCAGGTGGGCAGTGCCCAGCAGCTACTCATAAGGATGTGAGTTGAAAGGGCAGGACGGATGTGTACAGTGAGGTCCTGAGACTAGGAGCACAGAGACAGCTTTTAGGTAGAGACAAGAGCAGGGCCTGGAATGGACCCACCTTGNAAGGTCCATTCAACCTCTGCTTGCCAGGAGCCGGGTGTTAACTAAGGAATGGCTTCATCACAGCCTGTGCAGAAGTGGTCCCCAGTGTTTTCAAGGTTGATGTTTTTATGGGTGCCCTGCCCCAGCACACAGATCGTTTGTTTATGGTACTGGTTATTGGGTATTACAGTTTTGGGATTGTAGCCAGTATTGAACCCAGGACCTCATGCTTGCTAGGCAAGTGTTCTACCATAGAGTTACATTTTGATTTTTATTTTGAGACAGGATCTCATCAGGCTAACCCCGAACCTGTTCTGTATCCCTGGCAGTCAGTACCTCAGCTTCTGCATCAGGCTCCTGCGCAGCAGGGATTGTGGCCTTGTCACCAGGAGCCTGTGCTAGTATGCACTCTGAGAAAATGTGCGCTGTTCATTTAGTATGTGGCTTTCTTAGGAATCTGTTTTGTCGTCCCAGTTTCTGCACCAATTAGGAAAGCATTCACACATACCTGTATGAGCTATGGTCAGCCGCTAAACGGGATTCAGGGACCCCTTGGAATCTTTCTATTCCACGTCCTTGCCCTAGGCGGGGAACCTCTGCTCCAATGTGGGGAACGTCTCTGGAAGCAGAGGGAGGCTCCCCCGGAAGAGGTGGCTGTTGAGGTGGACTCTAAAGGCAGAGAGGAATCCTGCAGCTGGGGTAGGTGCGGAAGATGCAAGGCCGAGCGGGTTCTTTTCTACCGCTGGGGCAGAAGAACCGCATCCCTCTTCTTCCCCACCCCTTGCCCTCTGACTTCAGGGTGAACTTGGCGCTGGCCTACACAGAACTGACGGAGGAGCTGGGTCGGCTTCGGGAGCTGAGTTCCCTGCAGGGGAGGATCTTGAGGACCTTGCTGCAGGAGCAGGCCCGAAACGCAGGTGAGACTCCAGAGCCGGGCAGGCCCCCAGTATGGGGAGCAGGGGCCCTGGGCCCAGGAGCCACCTCCCAATTCCTGGGTGGGCATTGTCTCCGCAAGCCTCTGGCTCGCCACTCCACCTCGCTATCTCTTTCCCAGGCCAAAGGCACTCGCCGCTCTCCCAGCGCCACTCCCCGGCCCCCGCGTGCCCCTCGCCCTCCCCGCCTGCCCGACCGCCGCCCTGTGCCCCGTGCCAGTCCCCCGCCACGCAGCGCCGCTCGCCGGTGCCCCCGTGCCCTTCGCCCCAGCAGCGCCGCTCGCCCGCCTCGCCCTCCTGCCCGTCGCCGGTCCCACAGCGCCGCTCGCCGGTGCCGCCAACGTGCCAGTCACCCAGCCCGCAGCGCCGCTCGCCGGTGCCACCCAGCTGTCCGGCCCCGCAGCCCCGGCCGCCGCCGCCCCCCGGCGAGAGGACGCTGGCCGAGCGCGCCTACGCCAAGCCGCCCAGCCACCACGCCAAGGCCGGCTTCCAGGGCCGCCGCAGCTACTCGGAGCTGGCGGAGGGCGCGGCCTATGCCGGTGCCTCCCCCGCCTGGCTGCAGGCCGAGGCCGCCACGCTCCCCAAGCCCCGCGCCTACGGCGGCGAGCTCTACGGCCCCGGCAGGCCGCTCAGCCCACGCCGCGCCTTCGAGGGCATCCGCCTGCGCTTTGAGAAGCAGCCGTCGGAGGAAGAGGAGTGGGCCATGCCCGCCAGCCCGCCCAGTCCCGAAGCGGGCACCATCCGCTGCGCCTCATTCTGTGCGGGCTTCCCCATCCCGGAGTCACCTGCGGCCACCGCCTATGCCCACGCTGAGCACGCACAGTCCTGGCCATCCATCAATGTGAGTAGTGTACTGCTTCCCTTAGCCTGGGTACCTCGAGGTGCCGAGGACAGAGCCTGCTCTCCCTCTGGAGTCCCTACTGCTTATCTTCACACATGGTAGGCAGGGGCGACCCGCAAACACCCCTTAGCTTAATAGAGACCTTCCTCTCCCTCTCCCTCGGTTTCCAGTTGGTAGGAACAAGCCCCCACCGCCACCTGCACTATTAAAAGTANGGTCCTCAAAGTGACAGTTCTAGCTTTGATTCCGACTCCACTGCGTAGTGTCTGAAGGACCTCGTTCAAATTCAGTTTCCTCATCAGCAAAATGAGGAAGATGATGCTATTACCTTAGTGTGTTTTTAGGAGGCAATGATCCTAAAGCAGTTCTTGGGTTGTGATGTGTGCCTCAAGCATACTATTATGTTGGTGCCAAAGGNCGGGGATACTAAAAGGGGCAGAACATGGACCCACACAGGGACAGGCCTGTCTATCAAGTTCCTCACTCCAAGACTCAGATCCTGGGCTCTTGTCAGTCTGTCCTGCATGATAACCCCTTTCAAGTGCTCCAACATTTCACTGAAATAATAGTTTCCTGAGTGCCATAGCTACCTACCCCTTGTCACCTGGAGGGACCAAAATATATTCCAGAGCCAGACAGGAAATTATTTTGGAGTTGTACATTGTTTGCAGTGTCCAGTGCTTTAAGGTAGCTGTATCTTGTGACTCTTGAGGCATGTCAAGGTCTTGGCTTCTCTTATTACTGGTGTGCCCCAGCTAACTGAACAGTGACTCTCCTCACATTTTCTAAGACCTATGCCCTGGGCAAAATACTAGATGTTGGGCTGGTGGCTATAGTAGATGTTGAGTATGATGCTGGAGAAAGGATAGCCAGACCCTTTCTGCATGCTGTAGCCCTCCCTATTGTGGGTCCTAGGAAAGAGCAGGCTGGTGTGTGAGGCAGACTCTAAGTGGTTTCATTCTCTTCCTGCAGCTACTGATGGAGACGGTGGGCTCTGACATCCGCAGTTGCCCCCTCTGCCAGCTGGGTTTCCCTGTTGGGTACCCAGATGATGCCCTCATCAAACACATTGACTCCCACCTGGAGAACAGCAAGATCTAGGGCGCCTCTCCCCCAACTGGCTGTTTCTCTGCTCTCTCATCACCCCCTAAACACTCACTTTGAATGCTGCATGAATCTCGTGGGGGGCCCCTGCCCCTTGCGGTCCCCAGATACCTCCACTAGCTACCGAGTCAATGTGTGTGTGCCGTCTTCCCTGGTCCAGGCACCACTCAGCTCTGGCTCTTTCCTGGAGGTTGACCAAGGCTCTCTCCACCTTCCTGGTTTCCTCTGGGAAGCNGGGATCTGGTCTAGGATGGGGAGGACATACCCTCCACCTCTCTCTCTCTGCCTTTCTGTTTTTTAACAAAGTTGGATCCAAGAGGAAGTCTAGCANTTGGGGGTGGGGGGAGAGGAGGAGGCGTCAAGAGCTCTGGGAGCCCCTTCCCAATNTCCATCTTTCCTGGGCGATGTTCTTCCAGGGAAGACCTCTTGAGAGGGTCTCAGAGCCTGCCCTGCACACTGATGCCAGCCCTCTGTCTCATGCCCAACCAGCCTGGGGCTNGTGGGATTGGGGAAGGAGGCATCTTGTTTCTCATTAGTCTCTGCAGGCCAGCTCTGTTCTCCCCTTCTGCCCACCCTGGGGAACAGGGAAGGTGGCAGAGGGGTGGGAGGACCCTGCAGGCCTTCGATGATCCAGTCCAGAGGGGCTGCCTTGAGGCTGGGACTCCTGGGCCATCACCCTCAGTCCCGGTGACTGTCTGGCAGCCTCACAGGCCNGGGCACTTCCAGAGTCCCTGGCACTAAGGTGCAGATCATCAAGGCAGATGCCTCCATGCTCCTCCACTGCAGCCCCTGACACCATAGGTGCCCTGGAGCCCAGGTGTGACTCAGCCTGTGTTTGCTGGGTGGGTGTGATCATCCCAGGCCAGAACCTGAGAATGGGCCCTGGGTGCTGTGGAGATCAACTTCAAAAGAGCTAATCCCCTTCCCATACCCACCCACCCAACCCTATATTCCCTCTGTGAAATCTACCTCAGAGTCGTCCCCTCAGAAAGACAGGGGAGCGGGAGGCTGGAGCCCCAGGCTGAGGTGGGAGCCTCCTGAGGGAGCCTGCTGCCCACTATGAACCCACCGCTCACTTTGAGCCTCCCTGGGGCCTTGGCCAGCCGGTGGCAGTGAAAACCACTGTCCACTGTGTGTGCCATTCTGATCCAAATCTTCCAGGCCCTCTCCCCACACCCCTCCTTCCTCTGTGCAGGGGGTGAGGGGTATGTCAGCAGGGAAGGGGCCAAGGACTCCAGAGACACATCATTGTATCCTGAGTGTTCCCCAGGGAGGGGACATGGGGAAGGGGGCCTGTAGAGGGGAGGGAGGGCCCTGTGCTCTCTGAACAAGTTGAAAGTCCAAATAAAACTTACCTGTTCCATCTGCGCTCAGCCCATGCTTCCATGGGTGGGGAGGGTTGACCCTCACTTGGAAGGTCTTGGAAACCGTCTTGGGGGCCATAGCCACTGCGGAGCTGGCACTAACAAGTGTGGGTGGCCCACATTCTGTGATTCTGTTGATCATACTAGCTGCTGGTCACACATGTCTTTGTCTCCATTTAGAACAGGTTTGAAGCAGCCTCCCAGCCCTGTCAGGTGCAGGGGCTATTGAATTTTTCCCCTCAGCACGTCTGGCCAGCAGAAGTTCTAGAGTTCTGGGGTGTTTTCGTTGATTAGTAGCCCTTGTTTTTCTCAGATAGCTCAGAATGCCAGGAGCCAGGCTGGGAGATCACAGAGAAAGAAATCTATATTCTGTGCCCTCATGGGTCTAAGACTAGCAAGGGGCCAGGCTACAGGCTCAACTGCTACCTCAAACACCCCAAACTTGGGAGGTCAGAGCTGGGTCATGACTTTGGCCCCAGCCTTGGCTGTGCTCTCTGGAGAAAAAAAGAAAAAAAACACGTCTGAGTTATTCATTCATTGACTCTGTCTTTCATTTTCCACAAAACCTTTTTTTTTTTTTTTTTTTAGCCAAATGGTCACTTAAAAACAGAAAAGGGGACTTGGGGGAGGACTGTGAGTGTGGATTAGTGGGAGGACTCTTGTCCAGCATACAAAAGGCTCTGGTTTGAACCCCTGGTACTGGAAAGAAAATACAGACACAGGGAGTGGCAGTACATGCCTTAAATCCCAGCACTCAGGAGGCAGAGGCAGGCAGAGCTCTGAGTTCAAGGCCAGCCTGGTCTACAGAGTGAGTTCTAGGACAGACAGGGCTACACAGAGAAACCCTGTCTGGAAAACTAACAACAACAAAAGAAAAAGAAAGAAAGGAAACTACAGGACATGGAGGCCTCTGTTGATCAGAGGTTGAGTTCAGCTCTAGAACATGGCGGCTGTCCCTCCACACGTTACAGCGAGGGCCAACCCTCCAACTCCTGTGTTGAAATAAGCAACTACTTTCTGCAGCCAAGACCTTCTTGAGTGCCAGGAAAGGTAGACCACCTTGCAGATATGGCTCCTAGCCCTAAGAAAGAAGATTCTAGACATCTAGTATATGAGTGCTTAGTGGCCCCTATGGAAGCACTGACTAGTGTGACACAGAGACTAAGGGGTGTTCTGGGAACACAGAAGGCAAGGAAAACCCTGGGCCTTGAGAAGAGAGGCAAAGGAGGGCCTGAGAGGGAGCTGGCACACAGGCACAGGCAGCCCCGGTAGCCTGACCCTGACCGTAGTCCTTGAGGGTGACTGAGGGTGGAGGGAACCCAGGTATCCCGTCTGGATTTCCCCCTGTCATCAGGGTGAAGAGAACATGGGGACACAGGGAGCAGACTCTGGCAGCTTGTCTCCCTGATTTCTAGGGACTCGGGAAAGGCTCAGGTACAGGGCAGAACGTTGCTGGGGGCTGGAAGAGAAGGCGGAGGAGGGAAAAGGCAGTGTGCCTCCATCTAGGTCCCCTCTGCAGCCACAGACTTCCATCTGACACTCCCGTAAGGAGAGGGCTGAGAGTAGGGGAGCTGGGGGACCTGCGACCCTCATTCCTTCCATCTCTCTAGCAGGACTGTGATCACACAGGACATTTGCTATGAATTGTTCTCTGGAGCCCAGAGGGCAACANGAGGGGGGCTAAGAATTGCAGNGTTCAGAGACCAGTGGGTTACCACTTCTAGGCTCCTGGAAACAAGGTGGGAGATTGGAACAACTTTCTTGAGTGAGGTAGAGGGGAGACNCCTGAGAAGTGAGAAGAGATTCCTGTGGACCCCACTTGCTCTCCTCAGCCCAGACCCAAAGACCACGACCACGTGTAGGGGTGAGGGTGAGGNCTCCACAGGTACCACGTCAGCCAGGGCATATCTCTATCCTAGATCCTCTCCAGCTCTGCCCTGCCCCCAGGATTTCCCCAGCTGGAGGTCCCAGGTCATGCCGACCCTTGCCTCCATCCTAGGTCCATGTGTAGGCTGTCAGGTGACCTGCTGAGGGAGGTGACAGCTCTTTGTAAAACCTGGGGCCTCTGTTGAGAAGGAGCTGATTGATAATAAAAGGAGGGATGTGTGGAGGAGTGAGCCATGTTAATGAGAAACACCTCACCCAGCTGATTAGGGCTGATGAAGACAGGGGGTGGNGTTTTCACTTAGTGACATCTTTATAAGGCGGGGAGAGCAGGCTCTCTTTCAGCAAGAACATAAACAGAGCAACTCTGGCCACCACAGAGAGAACTGAGATCAGAAAGAGAATGAAGCATTAAAGGCGAAGGGNGGGTTGGTCCTCAATGGGAGAAGTGGGACGGAGTGGCTAGCCAAGGACAGAGAGCAGGGAGATGTGAAACCCACTGGCACTGATCTCCTCTTCCTGCCCTTCCTCTACATCCACTCCTGTGACTTGGAGATTCTCAGTGGCTCAGAGAGCACACACACACACACACACACCCGCCATCCACAAGTTCCCATGAGATCTAATTCCATCTGCAAGGAGTTGTGAGCCTAGTGTTATAAACTTGCTGGCTCTGCCCAGGAGCAGCTGGGAAGGGAGCTCTGGTTTGAGGTCCTGGTCCTGGACACTCACCGGGATCTGTGCAGTTGCAGTTGCCAGGACACAACTCTATGTTCATGGCCTGAGGCCCGGTGAGACTGAGGGCAGGAGGGCCAGGTTCAGTGAAGGACTTGGAGACCTGTGCCTACCCTGTCCTCTTTGAGGCAAAAGCGGATGTCTCTGAGGATGCAGCCTCAACCTGCAGCTTTGGCCACGCCCCCTGCCACTTTGGCCAAGGGCAGAGCTACTAGGCACTTTTCATAGATGGTCCAGGCTGCTGTGTTAGTGTGGGCATAGGGGAAGACAGGGAGGAGCTGGGGGACAGGATGGGTGTCACCAGCACCTCCAACACCTCCTCATTTGCATTGCCACTGACACCCTGCTTGACCAAGAAAATGGAGCCAGAAATAACAAGGGGAGAAAGTGGTTCCCTTGGGGGGATGACTTCGAGGGGGCTCGTTCCCTGCCTCCAACTCTCCCACGGTGCTAGGGCCAGAGGTCAGCCTCACAGCTGGCCTGGGGGAGAGGAAGTGCACCCACTCTTGCTCATCCACCCTCACACTAAGCAGACACCCATCCTAGCCTCTTGCTCCTGTCAACCCCACACACCCCAGCACGACTCCCCATCCCTACCCTGTGAGCCCTGTCTCTGAAACCCCTCTTGCTACTGTGAAATCCTCCCAGCTGGGAAGTGGCCCCTGTCCATGTTCTNCAGTCTGTGGCCTGTCTTCCCTATCAGACTGAACCTCTCCCAGGTCCTGCGCCTGACTCTGCAGTTTGTCCATGAGCAGCAACGCAAGAGGACATTCCTTCAGCCAACACCAGCAGAGCATATGGTTAGAGTCTACAGCAGGAGATAAATCAGAGCTCAGTGTAAAGTCCCAGTCCCTAGAACTGTGTAGTCAGGGCCCAGAGCAGCCTTTCCTCCTGGGGTTCCCAGTTCTGATGGAGAACATCTTTATCTAAATAAGATCTCCCCATGTTGAGCCTTGCCTTCATGAGATCCTCAGAGGGACCATTCCTATTGGCCTTGGAAGAACTCTACCACTGAGCTGCCACCCCAGCCAGCCATTTTTCTTTCCTTGACCTAAAGACTGTGGCTTATACCCTTACCAACACCTTGGATGTTCAAACTGTGTACATTAAATTCACTTCTTCCCCAAAGGAAGAGGGTACAGCAGAGGGCNGGGGCACGGGAGGCAGTGGGCAGGGTGGGCCAGGGTCAGTAGGCTCTCCTCCTGGCAAGAGGTCCTGGGATCCAGAAGGGTGAAAAGGTGAGGGTACAGGCAGAGCAGAAAGGGCTGGGCAGGGAAACCAGGGCGCGAGAGACAGCAAGGAGAGCTGTGAACGCACTGTGGGAAGGAGTGAACAATGAGCTGAGAACTCCCTTCACTCCCCCCCTCTAGAGAAGCTATTTTGGGGGGAGAGAATATATGCAGTGCAGGGCCAATGGGGGAGGCTGCCAGCTTCCCCAGGGGTCAGCCAGCTGCTTGCTGCTTTTCCTCTCCCAACCATCCTCCTTGGCCTCAGCACCTTCTATAACCTCTTTCTCCCTTGGAAAAGCCTTTCTGTTCCTGAGTTCGAGATGCGGAGGAATGAGCCAGGAGGTTTGGAGCTGGCCTTTGCCCATCTCCCTTGAAGGTCCCTGTGACCTGATAGAGGGAAACATTTCTCTTGTCACTGCATCGTTGGTTGAAAATGTAGAGGGTACTGTGGAATGGAGACACAGCATAGCTCCTCAGGCGGAGCACCCTGGGCTCCCAATGCTTTCCTCAGGCACTCCGGACCCCTAGTCCCTCTTAGCATCAAACATGGGCCTTGGGTGGGTGTTGAGGCAGGGCCGTGTCTAGAAAGCCACAGCCCTGCCTGAGGAANCTCATCTTGCTCCTTAGCCTCCAAGGGGCTAGCTGGAGTGTTCCATCAAGTAGAGCCATTGATTGGAACAAAGGGGGGCATTCTTGAACCCCAGCTCAGCTCTCAAGGGCCCTGACTCATTTTAGGATGAAAGCTCTAATGCCCTATGGGTTTCTGTGGTGCCTTGGGGCAAAAGGAGGAAAAGGCAAGTAGAGAGTGTGGCTGGAGATGAGTGGAGACTTTTGTTTTCATTTTTGAACCTAGGTCACTGGTCTCTCCAAAGGTATGGATTCTCCTGAAGAGGAAGTTAGCTGGGATGGGAAGAAAGCCCACCTAACTCAGCACCAATTTAGTAGAAGGAGCTTTAGGAAGCAAAAAGGAGTACAGCATCCAGAAGGACGCTAGCCATAACCCTGGGTGACCCACAGTGGCTCCCTTCCTCTAAGGCTGGGGAGTTTGACCTGGTACCTGCCCAATGGAGGACAGAGGGAGTTGAGTTGGGCACAGTGAGCCANGATGGGCAGGCAGTCTGAAGGCTCTAGACGGTAGGTCCAGGTATCAGAACAGGGATGTGCCCCAAGCCATACCACACAAGGGGCTTGAGTTAGAAGGCCAAAGGACCAGAAGACCTCNTGCCATCTCAGGTCCTCCCATGCTGGGTTCTTGTCTTCAGGCCTTTCCTCTTCCGCTTCACATACTAGGAGGGGTGGGGCGGAAAGCAGCAGCCAGGGGTGAAGGAGACAGTCGCTCCTTGGAGTGCCTGGTGCAAGAAGTCTGCAGGACTGCTTGGCAGCCAGACAGAGGCCTCAAGGCAGGTACTGATGATGGAGCCAAGTGGCCCAGGAGNGGAGCTGAGGGCTTCATTTGTCGAGGCTCCTGCTCTAAGCCCACTGAGAGANAAGCACTCTCCTCCCCCTTCCTGGAGCCCTTGACCGTGGGTGTGACAGAAGCCATCTCTCCTTCCCCCACAGAGAGCAACTGTAGATGGGAGGTGACAGGGAGGAGGAGATGGTGTGAAGGAGATAGCTTTCCTCAGCATGGGTGAGGGGCAAGAGAGAGGATAGTGCCCCCTGTACTGGCGTTTGTGGCGTGTCCTGCATGCATGCTCTTCCGATCCAGAGCACCCCTTGCCTGCCTCAGTACCCCATTGCCTCCCGGATGCAGAGACCCTGGTGCATGCAATACCCCAGGAGTTCTTTGAGCTCAGAAAGTGTGTATGTCAGCTCTGTCCTTGTCCCTCATGGTGGGCACAAATGGGTCTCCTCCCCTTGATGGCCCAGTAGATGCTCTAGACTCATCTGGTCACACTTCACCTGGAAGTACCCTGAACAGACCCAGTCACACACACACACACACACACACACATACACACACACGCACACTCACCACACTCACACACACTCCTTCCTACTTACCAGCCTTCCAGGACAACCATATATAAGACACATTTCCTCTAGTGCATGTGGCATACACTTAGTCTCACCCCAACCAGATCACAGTGTCACATGGGTATGTCTCAAGTGTCACAGGGACATCAGAAATAGTGCACACCAACACATATGGCACGCCTGGATTTGGGGCTGACCCCATCACCCAGTGGTGTGCTGATAAACATTTAGCCATCAGCTCCCCATTTGAGCAGTGACTCAGACAGTGGGAAGAGTCACACATATGGGGTCTTGCTCTGTGTGAGAGCCAGCTGCAGCCACCACTCTAGTATCTTAATAGAAATCACGTGACTACGGGAGACGGGAGCCCCTGGGAGAGCTAAACCTAGACACCAGTCCCTCATGAGGTCAGCTTTTCCTGGGAGTTAGGGGTATCCCCTACTTCACTCATCTCCTACTCCTATGCANCTCACTTTCCTACCCTTTTCTTCATCCCCTTCATCCCCTCCTGCATCCCTTAGGATGCAGCTGACATTCACACCATACCTCTTTTACTACCTTGCTTCCTCCTACTGTGTGGCACAGGCTACCAGCAAAAACAGGATGGCTTCCAGAGAGAAAGGCACAGGGGTGTTTTTGTTGCTAAAACTCCATGCCTGGGCTGCATCTGCCTCTGAAGTGTCTCCTCCCTTGTCACTTCTAGGTCATGAGGCCAAANGTGTGGCCTGCCCTGGGAGCTGAAGGAAGNGGAGAGAAACTGCTTTTTGCAGAATGGTCTGCGGTTGGGGATGGGGCTCTACATTCTGGAAGCCTGGCGTCACTTCTCAGAGTCCCAACTCCTAGCATGAAGCTAGGAAGAAACTGGACTAGGTGATCAGTTTTTTCCCCCCGGAGCTGACATATTGGTATTCTGTATTTCTAGATTCTTCCAAACTCTACTCAGTGAGAAGTTTTCTTAGAACTCACCTCCAACTCTTTCCCTCCAAGTCATAAGGAGGTAACAAAGGTGGTTTGGGGAAACATCACGTTTGTTTGTTTGTTTGTTTTTTGAGACAGGGTTTCTCTGTGGAGCTTTGGAGCGGAAAATGGATCACTCTTGACGAGGTGGCAGGAGAAGAGAATACAGGGGAGAGGAAAGTGAAAATGAATCGATTTGGAAGAAAAGAAGACAAAAGGAGGAAAGAGGAAAGGGAAAGAAAGGAGAGAANGGGAAAGGGGAAATGTGAGGAGGAAGAGAAAGGAAAATGGGAAAGGAAGGGGAAAAAGGAGAGGCAAGGGGAGTTAGCCAGGAGCTGTCCCAGTATTCAGAAGGCAAAGTTACCAGAGGTGTTGGGGAAGGGAGGGGAGAAGTTTTACTAGCTGACCTGGCCCATCCTGTCTGTGTGATCTTGAGCTGGAGACATTCTTCATTACTGTGCCTCAGTTGCACTATGTCACTCCTGGTGGCATGGTCCGGGACACAGCCCACTTCTCTGCCCAGGGCCAAGGCTTCGCTTTGCCTTCTGAAAACTGAAACCACAAAACTGGCTTGTGGTTGAGCGCATATCAGTCAACNCTATTCAGCTTGGCTTCCTAAGATGACTAAAGGGGTTAAGAACCCCTCTCGGTGGACCCCCAAATCCCCAGGCTTCCTCTGGGAGCATTTACTAGAGCCTGAGATCTCCAATACCACCTAGNTGTTGGTAGCAACTTTCCTGNTCTTAGAGTAGGGAGGGGTGTGGGCAGAAGATATCAGGGTCCCTGGAAGAGTTCATTTCCGCCTGCCTGTCCCTGCTCCATTTCCCAAGGATCAGCCCCTGATGAGGACAGTACTGAGTACAGTGGGTTCTCTGCCTAGGGCCTAGGTACCAGCCAAGTCCCTAGACTCGTGCTGGAGCTAAGGACCCGACCCTTAAGGGTGGAATTCCCCCTGTGCCTCTGTAGCTAGCCGTGTGACCTGGATAGACCCTGTCCCTCTCTCGGAAAGTTCTGCTGATGGTCTTTCAGGCAGGAGTAGTGCAGGAGGCAGTAGCCAGGTTCCACAAGCCCAGCCCCCACCCTGGCTGGAGGCCTATGAGAGGTCTAAGCTCTGGTTTTCCAGGGTCGCCTGGCTGTCAGGTGATCCTCCTGAGTTCAGGGGAGGTGAGCGGAGAGAGAGACGCTTTCTTTTTTCTTCTGGGATTCTTGGCCTCTTTTCTGGCCTCCTTGGGGTGCAATGATGGGAGCATGGAGGGAGGAAGTAGCATTTCCCTTAGTATTCCGTTAAGGCATCTTTTAGCAAGTTTGCGGTTTGCACTGAGCAAACGCAGCGGGAAGGCTAGTCAGGACCCCAGCCGGGATCAGGAGGCCGCACTCCAGGCTCCGCCCACACAGTGCCTGCCTGCCCCGCCCCTGCAGAGACTGCAGCAATTGATTCCCGCCACGGACCAGAAGCGCGCGCCTGGAAGTGGGCTCCACCCAGACTCCGGGGTCCTCTTCTGGTGACTGTGAGCCAGCCTAGTTCCCATTAAGCGTTCTATATACCCTTTTTGATATGAAAAGCTTGGACTCTTGTACGCACTGAACTTTGGTGTGTCTGTCCTGCTAAGGGAGCAGAGGAAGCCCGACTTCGGCCCTGCTTTTCCCTGGCACCTAACTCCGCAGTCCCCTGCAGTGCCCCGGTGCTGCTCTCTTTCTGACTGTCCACCAATCTTTAGTTTCCCTCTTTCACTCCTCTTTCCTGTTTTCATTCCTCTCTCCGTCTCTCTTTCTGTTTCAGCCTCCTCACTTTAAACCTCAGGCCACTCTCTGCAAGACCCTGCTTCCCTTAGGAGTGGGACCCTCCAGACTCTTGTGCCCTCATCCAGGGCCCGAGGTCTGCTTCTGATGACTGGGGGTCATATCTGGAGCCTTGGAACAGCGGGAAAGTGGAGGGTCCGCAGGACATAGCCTGTGACTTGAATCCTTCCAATTAAGTGCTGGTGCCCTGCTTCCAGTGGGAAAGACGAGTTAGTATTCTGATATGGAAAGTACCTACCACCCCTCATAAACCCCTGAAGCCTGGCACCCGGGAGGCAGGAGAATCGGGCTTTCAAAGCCAGCCTCTGCCACACAGCAAGTTCGAAGCCGGTTTGGACTACATGAGATTTGTCTCAACAAACAAAACACCTTCGGAGCGCCTCCCTCCGAAGCGAGTGGGCCTTTTCCCTGCAGGGGTGGGGGACATTATACAAAGGCGAGGGGCACTCACCGTACCGAGAGGAGCTTATGGACATGGGAAGGAACCGGGAACCTATGTATGGACACTGGTCTTGCGTCATTCAGCGACACTAGAAGTGTGATCGCTCCCTCTTCCGCTCCGCCCTCCCTACGGGAGCCCCTCCCCCACAGCCAAACCTGTGCTAATGGCGCAAAAGCACTTTGCTCTTAGAAGGGGGTGGGGAGCTGCGCTGAGGAGGGGGCAGGAGAGGAACAGGAAGGCAGGTAGGCCCACCCCCGCCAGTGCCCGTGCCCCCCGAGTCCCGCCTCCCCGTGGTTGACTTTTCCCAGCTTCGAGGAAACACCCCCTTTTAGCGGAAAGCGAGATGGTGTGGGGAAGCACTGACTCTCGGGCACAGGCGTGAGCCTGATTTTCCAGTTTGGGCGGGGCGGAGAGAGATGGCACTGGGGACGCCCGGGACAGGGGGCTGACTCAAAGCCAGAACCACAGGCTCCTTCACTGTACTGTCGTCGGAGAACAAGAAGCCACCAGGTTTATAAGAAACTGCGATTCATCTCTGTCCTCTTCCACCCCTCTCTAAGGGATTGAGGCTAGACTCGAGGAAGAACCTGTAGTCCGTGGGCATGGAAAGGACTCTAGCTCAGAGGATCTTTCTCGAAGTCTTGTTTGTTGAAGGAGAANGGCATGTTAAGGGTGTAGATCTTGAGAAGAAGTATCTGGAGCCAGAGGGTGGGCCCCTGACCTCCCCAAATGTTGTCAGGCCCCTGCTCACCCCCAACCCTAACAATAGTCCTTAAGTTCCAGTTTGTCCCAGGGCTACTTCTGCTGCTTCAGTGACGACATTCAGCCCCCCTTCTCCCAATGGCAGCCAGTCCTTGGGCATGGAGAGAGACAGAGCAGCTGGTAGCTAGTTCTGCTTCCCACTGCTTGTTAGCTGCCTCACAGCTCCCAGGGTGAGAAGCAAGAGGAAGAGAGTNTGGCCAGCAGGGTAGGGTAAGGTGTCCCAGCCTTAGGGATTGCAGCGCCACCCATAGGGCCCGTGGGAACCAACCATTCCTAAGGGCTGCCCAGGCCTGCTCAGGACCTGTCCACTCTAATGCAAGCAGATNCCTGCCCAGATGTCCGGGAGTGGGCTCAGCAGCCAACCACAGGTATCTCAGAGGGACCGGAAGCATCTCTGCTTCCCACTCCTGCTCCAAGAAGCCAGGAGTCCAGGGCCTTTCCCATCTGGACCCATCTTCCTGCATTCTCATCCTGCCCAGCCTGCTCGCAGCAGCATGACTGTGTCCATCTCTGACCCTTGCCGTCCCTCAGTTCATGAAGGTGATGGNGTTACTGAGTAACAGGGTCCAATTCTGCAGGGTCAGCAGACAGAAGAGGATGGCAGGAGGGGCAGAGGAGTGGAGGAGATACTCAGTGATCTAAGGNGGGTTCCAGGCTTTCCTTTCTGCAGAAGGACTCCTGAGCCAAGGTTGAACTGGAAAAGACTCCCCGGAAGGAATCCAGTAAACAAGCGACTGAGTCTCAGGACCTGGTGCCATTCCCCTCCTTCTTCCTCTCTTCTCCTAAAGTCTTACNCTGTAGCCCAGACTGGCCTAGAAATCAAGGCCATCCTCCTGCCTCAGCTTCCTCAGTGTCAGGATTACAAGCCTGTGCNACCACCCTCAGCATGAACTTCAGTGTCTCATCTGTAGCATGGAAATAGCAACAATGTCCCCCTAACACAGAAGAGTGAGGCCCCAATGAGCAGGGTCCAGATCCCAGAAAGGCCTATCACTGCATTACCCACCGTGTGACCTTGAGAATCTATTAACTTCTCTGTGCCTCTGTTTCCTTTCCTCTATCTGTGAAATGGGTCCAATGGTCCCTGCCCAATTCAGATATAATGACAGCAAGGGTGTGAACTGCCTGCCACTTTCCTCTCTCATCCCTTCTCATACACCCCAGGAGCAATTCAGGGGTGGAGGGGACAAGCAGAAGAACTGGGGTTTTGTTTCCAAATTCATGAGGAAGGGGGTAAGAGGAAGCAGAAGCCAGCTGTGGTGATACANNCAGAGTAGCAGGTGTTCTGGAACACAAGCCATTCCAAGGCCCCAGAACCTGGGTCAGAGTACACATGCCCCTGAGGGGCAAGGAAATGGGCTGACATTTCAACATCCAGTCACTGCCTCAGTTGCTAAGGACTTGCCTGACCCTGAGGCTAACCTCCCTTCCCTGGCCCACAGTGTCAGAATCCGCTGCCAGTGACAGGGAAGAAACAGACAGAGTGGGGAGGCAGGCCAGAAGAGGGGGCACTGATGGGCCGCCAAGCCAGGTCCCCCCCTGCAACCAGAGATGCTGTCCAGGCCATTTCTANGTCCTGTATGGAGTGCCAGCTGCCCGTGGCCCTGGTGGGAGGAGGTTGCCAGGACTTCTTGTGACACTTGCTAGGTCGCTGAGAGGGGTGAACAGTAGACATCAGGCCCCAGGGAGATCACAGACTTGTGTGTCAGAGCGGATCTACATCTGGGGTGGTAAGTGGGGTTAATCTCAAGGTCAGATCTAGCCAATCCATTTTCATGCCAACATGGCCCTGGGTGTCCTGCATGGTGGCAGCTGAGACTCAGGTGTCCCCTTGACTAGAGATGGCACTATGCCTGGCTTGTCCCTCCACCATAATTATCTATTTTCTGTCATTATCTTTAGGCCGGTCCCTAGAGTTCCAAGGACCCTGAACAGTCCTTACTGTTCTCCATTTCAGAGAGCTCAAAAAAGAGATGAGGTTGAGAGTGAAGGCTTATGGGAAGATGGCTCAAAGGATGCCCAGCGTCAGGGAGGGCTAGAGACCTAAACTNCCGGGCACTCAGCCCGTTTGCTTTGCTCTGGAGATCATCCTGTGCTCCGGGGACTCGTCTCATGCTCTGCCTTTCCCTTCCCAGGCTGCTACTGTTACGATGTTCACAGGAAGGGAACATGGAAGCTCTAAGAATAAGCCGCAGCACCGAAGTGGACCCCAAACAGTACACAGAGTTGGTAGGATGATAGCGGGGAGGCAGTTTGGCTCGGCAAGAAACAGGGTGAGTTGGCTGTCTCTGCAGCAATTAACCAGAAGCTGGCAGGTGAGAAGGACTTCCACATGGGGTCTCCGGGGTTGGTGTGCAGGGAGTGTGGTGTGGCTAGGGTACGGTGGATGAAGGAAGCGATGTGGAGCCTTCCTTTCAGAGAAAAGTAGCCAGAGGGGCCTGGAAGAGAATTCCAACCCACTCATGGACAGAGCTGGAGAGGCAGAGGCCTGCTGCCGGGCCAGCAGCCTTCTTGTTCCCAGCTCAGCTCCCCCCGCCCCTGGAAGCCGTCCTCGGCACCCCCGCCCCACCAAAGCCCACAGCCCTGGGGAAGCTGTGTGGCCTTCTCACCACGGACCCAGTGCCGGCTGTGGCTTCTTCCTTCTGACCTATTTTTTAATCATTTGATAAGATCCCCCCCTCCCAAACCAAACCCTGGCCCCCTGGGCCCGTCAGCTCTACCGCGTGTCAAAACCACCCCCTGTCACTTTGCGTTGCTTTCTTAGTCCAGCAGCCCCTCCCCTCAGGGCCTGAGAGCGAAGGCTAATTACCCAGCTGCTGAGTGGCCCCCCCACCCCTGCCGCTGTACCCCTGTCTCTTATACACATCTAGATGTGTATAAGAGACAGGCCCCTAGTGGTGCTGAATGGCAGCCGCAAAGACTGATGGTCTAGACTAGAAGGGACTTTGGAACATCTCCTCTAGGGACCGCAAAGGTACCAGCCTTCCGACCTGAATTTAGTAGAGGGTGGTNTCTGCCAACTGTCTCATTTTACAGGGTAGAAAACTGAGGTACTGGGAAAGAAAGGGACAGGTCCAAGNTCATGTGGGGCTGGTGGGGGAGCTAGGATCAGAACCCAGAGCTTCCTGTCTGTCTTTCTATCTGTTTCAGTTTCTCCCTACGCATGCACAGGTCCTTGTTAGCTGCCTTCCTCAACTGTGTCTCCATATATATTTATTTAAAGATTTTTTTTTTGTAATGTATGCCAGTGTTAGCCTGCATGTGTGTATGTGTATCATATGAGTGCCTGGTGCCCTTGGATGCCAAAAGAGGGTGTCAGTTCCCCTGGAACCAGAGTTACTGATGCTTGTGAGCTGCCGTGTGGGTGCTGGAAACTAAACTTGGGTCCTTTGCAAGAGCAGCCAGTGCTCTTAACTGCTGAGCGGTGTCCAAACACCACCCCCCAACACTTTTATTTTTGGAGACAGGGTCTCTCGCTGAATCTAGAGTTTGCCAATTTGGCTACACTGCCTGGTGGTGACTGNGCCCCAGGAATCTTCCTTCCTGTCTCGTCCCCGTGCTGGTATCACAAGCGTGTGCAGCTGTGCTTGGCACGGCAGCAGTGCAGATTTACTCAGGTCCAACAGTCCATTTTTCATTGTTTTGGTTTTTTTTATTTTCTGTTTTTATTTTTGAGACAGGGTCTCACTGTATAACCCAGGCTGGCCTGGAACTCAGACTCTTTTTATCTGAGCCCCCTGAGCACTGAGATTCCAGACATGTGGCACCACACTCCCACCTCAGTTTCTATGTAACTCAGTCCTTACCCACTGAGCAGGGCACCACCCTGGGTCCCCCGTGAGCTCCATCCTCAGGTCTGGGACTATGTAGCCTATTCCACAAACCATTAGAAAGTGATTGAGCACCTTGCTCTCTGACCCAACATGTACCTGTGTCCCCTCTTCCCTCCTTCCCTAGCAGGTCACCAACTGCCCCACATCACCTTGTCCTGTCACGTTAGCAAGAAGGGCAAAGCCAAGGGTCTAAAAGGAGACACCGGCCCAGATATACAGATGTGCAATAGGGCCCTGAGAGTTGGACTGACCTNGAGACTCTGACAGAGTTGGAGATGCAGAGACAGACAGGAACCCATGATAGCGACTACAGTAGGTTCATGGAGCCAGGGATAACAGGAAGACTCCAAGACAGACAGATAGAGACCCTATGTTCAATCCAGCAGGTGTATTTGTTGTTTTGGTTTTAGTTATTTTTCAGATAGGGTATCATGTAGTCCAGGCTAGCCTTCAACTTGATATGTAGTTAAGGATGACCTTGAATTCCTTATCATCCTGCCTCTACCTCTCAAGTGCTGGCATTATAGACAAGTACCATCAAGGCTGGCAAGACAGGAGCAATTGGATAGATCCAGAAATAGAGGTAGATGTGGCTGAGACATGCTAGGACACAAGGACCTAGAGACATGTACCGGCTACAACCAACAAGGTGAAGGAGCACCAACTCAAAAAGCTTTAGACACGGTGGCACACAATTTAATNCCAGTGCTCGATAGGCAGAGGCAAGCAGAACTCTGTGAGTTNGAGGNCAGCCTGGTTTACCTAGTTCTAAGTCAGCCAGCACTTCATAGTGAGACCTTGTCTTAAAAAAGAAAGGAAGGAAGGAAGAAGACAGAGAAAAATACAAGACAGCTACAGGCAGATAAACTCTAGGAAAGCTCAGGGGCCTGGGAGAAATTAGGGCCCAAGCAGGAGATGTCTGTGGCCAGAGCCCTGAGGTTAACCCATGGGAAGCACAAGGTGGCATGGCAGGACTGTTCTAGAAGCTATGTGTAAGATGGGATAGGGACAGAGGAGCCCAGCTACATAGGAGTTAAGGCCACCTTTCCAGCCTTGCCCTGGCTCCTCTCTCCCTCCCCGGCTCAGCTCCCTTTACCCAAGGCCCTGGCATTCCCCCACCCCCACCCCTGGTAACCAGACCCTGCTTCCTGCTGAGATTAAGGCCTGCCTGCCAGATTCCCTCGGGGGAAGAGGCACCATCTCCCCCAGGGCCTTCCTAAAGCTTGTGTTTGCCCTCAGTACCCGGACAATCCCTGTGATTACAGATTGCTCTGGTGGTAACATTAAAGGGACCCTCATCCCTAGGGATTGGGTGTCAATGGAAAGGAATGGGAAAATTAGGGGAGGGGCACAGCAGCNTGGGCCTGGGGTGGTATCTAGGACCAGAGGGTAAAAGTTACCCATCTTGAGAGGTGTTCAGAGTGGCAAAGAGTGACCCCAACCCAGGAATGAGAGCCTGGAGACCTTGACCTTGGAGTAAGCCCTGGGTACTGGGTGCTGGGGATTCCGACCTCCTGCAGCTGTCACTGTTGGGGGTGGGGTTGTGCTCTCCAGGTGCTTGTCATTGCCCTGCCCCCTCCCTGCTAAGCCGATGGTTCCGGCCATAGCCATGCTCTCTGAANGACTGGCAGTCTGGACCCAGAGCAGGGAGGGCTCCAGGGTGGGTGGATGACAGAGTGAGATGCCCAGAGAACCCTGGTAGGCTGGGTAGATGTGGGAGTCGAGCTGGAGGAGAGGCCAAGGGCCTGGCTTGCAGGGTGATGTTGAGTGAGACTGTGTTTGGCATGTCTGTGCACATGGGAGTAACCGGCGCATGCACAAGCTGATGGGTTGCCAGTCTGCTTCCNGGGGCTGAAGTGGGCTGAAGTGCTAGAGGANTCTGGGCCCCATGGTCATCTAGCTAGCTAGGAGCTCTTCGGGGTCAGGAACTGATCCTGAATTGAGTCCCCAGAGTTCCCAGAGCCTAATTTATCACAGCCCTTGGGGAATGGGGGGAACGGTGTATGGGGTCGGGAAGGAGGCAAGCCTACCCTTCCTGAGACCAGTCTTCTGAAAGAGGAGTTCTCTTCTGGCCCAAGGTCCTAGAGGGACTGGGATGACTGTGAGGGGCCCTTTNTGGGACAGCCACCTAAGCTAGAGGGCGGAGAAGGAAGAAGCAGGTGACTGGAAGCAAAAGACAGGCGAAGAGTTCAGCACAGCCTGGGCTTCCACTCTGCTCCTGCCTTAGGCCAAGGCTCTCCGTCTTTCTAGTCCAAGAGAGTCTTTTTCTCTGGCAAGGAAACCAGAGCTGTCAAGACATTGCAGTAGGTCACCTGACTAGTGAGGGCTGGAGTTGGGGGGTTCCCACCAAGCCACCTGTGGAAGATGCCATTTCCCTCTGTTGAGCCTTTGGTACCCCAAAGCCTTTTAGCCTCTGAGGTCTTTGCTCTCGGGGACACCTCTTCCTTGCTCCCCCCATCTGGGGCCTGAGACTTTCTCACTGAGTCACAGTTAAGTNTCTGACTTCATGGTTTCTCGACTCTGAATCTCTCATGAGCATATCCTGAGCCCGGCATGCCTTCCTTTGCACGCCTCACACCCTGTTCTAGCCTCTGTAGTTCCAAAGGGAGAGATTTGGCTCCTGGTGCCCTGAGCTCTGAGCCACCGGCCGTACTCCCCTCCCCCTCAATCTGTTTCTTCCCTTCACTGAACCCCTGGGATGGAGGGGTTGGCCCTGCACATGTTCAGGAGTGGACAAGGCCCACTGGTGCATCTGAAGAGAGGAACCATCTGGGTCTAGAGTATTGACCAGGACACTGAAATGCCTGCAGCCAGGCTTCCAATGTCCTCCATCCCTTATTCCCTGNCACTGCAAATTTCTGGCACACCTGACTTGGAGATAGCAGAGATGAAGAGGAAGGGGCCTGGAAGTGGGGTATGAGGCATCCCTGAAGGCCATTGTCACCTCAACCCAAGACACTGAAAAGTCTGTCAGGCCCCAGAATCAGCATATCTAGGAGTAAGTCCCAGAAAGCCACATGACAGCTTGCTAGACTAGGCGGTGGCCTAGAGGGATGATGGGGCTGTGTGGCCTTGCAGGAGCCCCTGGAACTCTATGTCTTAGACTGGAAAGAAGTCTTGAACNCTTGGAGAACACCACAGGGTGAGGAGAGCCAGTGTCAAGTTTAGCAGGGATCTCTCTCTGTTCCCCGATTTTCAGATCTTTTCTAGGGGACTACCAGACTTTTTATTTTTTGGGGTGCTGGGGATGGACCTGAGGCCCTGGCACATGTCCAGTATGTCAGGTATGTGCTTTGCTACNAAGCCACACCCCCAGCCCTTGGCTGGTTCTCATTTACTTGACTTCTAGGAAGAACATTGGACTGGGAGTCTACACCAGACCCTCGGCCCTAGTTCAGTGACATAGAGGATGTGTGACTTTTGAGGCATTTTGTCTACCATGTTACCCATCCAGACTGACTTCTGCAGTGGGATGCTGGCTGGATCTACCCTGGGTACCACCCTGTGTTTCTTCACTCCTTCCCCATCAGAGCCAGCCTGTGGGTAGCATGTGCTGGCAGAATGAGAGAGGGGCTGGGAGCAGCGCCACAGAGAAGAGAGGGGATCCCATGGGGCCTCCTCTCTTCCGTCCTCTCTTCCCACCTCTCTAGCCCTGGGGACTGGGAAGGGGGGTGAGGCAGCAGCAGGAAGAGGAGGTGTCACTGCCAGGGCTCTTCTTCTCACCCAAGCTGGCATAGGGGCGGGACTGGCAGTGGTGACACCAGGGCCACTCAGCCCCCGCTTTTCACAAGCACTTTCTTTTTTGGGTGGAAGAAATTAGAGGGAGTTGGGGGGTGAGGGTGGTGAGGAATCTAAGGTTAATAAGGCAGGTTCTATGAACCCACCAGATTATGGGGAGACCGTGCTCAGACCCCCCTTCTTCCAGCAACGTGTTCCCAGGACCACCCAGCTATGACAATCATAGCCCTTCTGCTCTGCACAGCTTTTNGGGAGCTTAGAACATTCTGTTCTGAAGTAGGGGGATGGATCACTTGACTTGAGGATCAACATGGAAGGGAGGGGAAGACTGTGGAATGAGACCCCATTTGGCCTTTCACTA
>LZPO01029789.1:129757-141949 GCA_001675575.1 Neotoma lepida
AAAAAAAAAAAAAAGGAGACTCTGGCGTCCCGTTTGTGTATTTTTGGAGATGGAGCAACCTGGGAGTGCTGCGGACAGGCCGTGCCAGTGTTTCTGTGTGCAGTGTGTGTTGTGAATGGGGCAGTAAACACAGACAGTCCTGATAGCAGATATTCTCAGTAGGGGAGAGAGGCCGGGTCTCCGNGGGCGTGAGGGTGGGTATTAATTGCTGGTAATCCCCACTTTTTCTGAGGGTGATTGGTTGATTATTATAATTAAGATAACTTTGGGGAGAGCCTGTTGTTCAGTAGCTCACTTTGCAAGTAGGTTTGGTTGTGTGAAACCAAGGCGTCAAAAGCAATTTCGGCTTCGTGTGAGGTAGTGCCACAGCCACCGTTATTTTCCTTTCTCCGTATTCCCAACTCTCACAACTTGTAATTAATGTTTTAACTTATTATTTTACTTTAAAAATATTTAATTTTTATGGGTGTGTGTGTGTGAGTGAGTGAGTGTATGTATATATACTACGTGTGTGAAGGAACCTATGGAGGTTGGAGGTCAGAGCTCCTGGAACTCGAATTACAGGACGTTATGAGCTCATATAAAATCAAGCCCAGGTCCCCTGCAAGAGCAGAAAGTATCCTTAACCACTGAGCTATCTCTCTAACCTTTTATTATATTTATTATTTTATTATTATTTTTTAGGGGGGCTGTTGAGACAGGGTTTCTCTATGTAACAGCCTTGGCTGTCCTGGACCTCACTCTGTAGACCAGACTGGCCTTGAACTCACAGATCCAACTGACTCTGCCTCTGGAGTGCTGGGATTAAAGGCATGAGCCACCACCACCCGGCTTTATTTTATTTTTGAGACAAAGACTTACTCTGTAGCTAGCCTGGAGCTCTCTGTGTCGAGGCTGTCCTGCCCTTGGACAGCTACACTTTCTTCCTCAGCCTCTCAAGTGCTGGGATTACAGGTGGGAGCCATTATAACCCACTAACCTTTTAGATTTTTAAAATTTAGATTTATTTTATTTATGTGCATTAGTGTTTTCCTCANATATATGTATGTCTATGAGCTGTGTGCATGGCTGGTACCCTCAGAGGTCAGAAAGAGGATATTGAAATTGGAGTTACAGATGGTTGTGAGCCACCATGTGGGTGCTGGGAATTGAACCCAGGTCCTCTGCAAGAACAAGTGCTCTTAACCCCTGAGCCACCTCTCCAGTCCCTGAATTTTTATTGTTGGTGGTACAATATTGAGCCCAGGGTCTCATGGGTGCTAGGCAAGCACTCTTATGCTAAGTTACATTCCTAGCTCAACTTTTCAGATCGTTAAAAAAAAAAACACTTATTTTAAAATCTGGGCATACCCATGGTGCATGTATGTGATCCTACAATCACAGCACTCAGACACAGGAAGATCATAAGTTCAGAGCTAACCTGGGCTACATACTGAGACCCTTTCTTAAAAAATAAACCGAGTAGCTTGTTGTTATAACAAAATGCTCACAAAACGGATGATATCGAGCTAGTGGGATGATCCAGTGGATAAAGCTGCTTGCTCCCAAGGCTGATGACCTGAGTTCAATACCTGAAACCCACAGACAGTGGAAGGAGAGAACCAGCTCCCACAAGTCATCTTCCCCAGGGGTGCCATGCCCTCTCCAATAAATAAGTAAAAGAATTATTTTTAAATGTGTACCACCCAATGCTGAGGCAGCTATTGAAAAATTATCCTCTCAGAGACAACTACTGATGTAACCTCAGAAAATACTTTGGCAATGTCTTATACTTACAGAATGCAAAATGTTCTCAGACATCCAGAGACCTCTTCCCTTCCTCCCAAGTCTGAACTCATGGGCTGGGAATCACATAGTCACTGGCAAATGGCTGCACAGAGATGCAGCACTGTTCTTTACCTCCTGAGGAAGACACATCCAGTCGGCCCTACAGAAAGTTAGTCGATGTCTGAAAGGAGTCATTGTTTTGTTTTAGGAAACGGGGTCTCACTGTGTAGCCTTGACTGGCCTGGAACGCACTCTGTCCCCAGCCATGTCCCATGATCCTTCAAATCATCTCTAGATGAGTTAGCCCTTGGGGCAGCAGAGAGTTATGGGGTCACGACTCTGTCCCTGAAGGTGGCGTGGTAAGTAGTTTTATGGAGGTACCACATCCATCTCCACTACTGTTTTCTTCCTAGCAAAGTGATATGTAAATCAGGGAGTTATCTTGGGATTCTATGGTAATCTTAGCCGTGTGTGTGTGTGTGTGTGTGTGTGTGTGTGTGTGTGTGTGTGCGCTTGCGTGCGTGCACGCATGTGTACACGTGTGTGGAGGCCATTGGTTAACCTAGCAGGTCATTCCTCAAGCATCCTCCCTCTTTCTTTTCCTTCTTCCCTCCCTCCCTCCCTCACTCCCTTCCTTCTTCCCTTCCTCCCTCCCTTCCTTCTTTCCTTCCCTCCTTCCTTCCTTCCTCCCTCCTTCCTTTCTTCCTTCCTTCTCTTCCTTCCTTCTTTCTTGAAACAGAATCTCTCTATGTAGCCCTGGCTGTCCTGAAACTCTTTATGTAGTCCAGGCTGGCCTCAAACTCACAATGATCCACCTGCCTCTGCCTCCCGAGTGCTGGGATTAAAGACGTGCGCCAACACACTTGGCTTATTTATTATTTTTTTGAGACAGGGTCTTTCACTAGCCTAGAGTTCATCAAGTAGGCTAAGCTGGCTGGCAAACCCCAAGAATCTAAATGTCTCTGCCTCCCCAGTTCTGGGATTATAGGTATATGCCACCATGTAAGGTCACTTCTCCTCCTCTTCCTCCTTTTTTAGCGTAGGTGGTGAGAATTCAGGTCTTCATGAATTGCACAACATCCCACCATCTTTTTAAGTGGAACTAAGACCTCCCATCTCCTTGGCCTTTCACCCACGATCTTCTGTGTCTCTTGTCACCCACTAGGAGGATAAAAGTAGGACAGAGGGACAGTAGCATGGGACTGTCATCAACATCTATTTATAAGCCTCAGTGTCTTCTAGTATAAAGTTTTGAGGAACATTTTATATCTCAAAGGACTGCTTGATGAACTGGCTAGTGTATCAGCAGAGGATTGATAACCATGTTCCGAGGCTGGGGATATGGTTTAGTGGTAGAGCATTGCGCATTTGCCTAGCATGCACAAGGCCCCAGGNTCTATACTTAGCACTACCAAAAAAGATGTTCCTTTTTATTCCTTTAGAATAGGAAGTTTGAATGAGAACTGGTCACAATATAAGAAACTGTCTCTATATATGTATGTATGTATGTGTATATATATATATAGCTTATATATAGTTTATATATATATATAATACTTGTTTATTTTTGTTTTTCAAGACAGGATTTCTCTGTGTAGTCCTGGTTGTCCTAGAATTCACTCTGTAGATCAGGCTGGCCTCGAACTCACATTGATCTGCCTACCTCTGCCTCCTGAGTTCTGAGATTAAAGTTGTGCACCACCCATGCCTGGCATACACACACACACACAAACACACACACACATATACATATACATATATATATAAATGTGTATGGATGTTATGTCAGCATATATGAATGTACACCACATGTATATGGATGTTACGTGTGCCACCCGCATGCCTAATGACTGCTGAAGCCAACAAGAGAGTATTGGATCCCCTGGAACTGGTCTTANAGGTGGTTGTGGGCCATCATGTGGGTGCTGAGAATTAAATCCAGGTTGTCTAGAAAAGCAGTTAGTGCTCTTTATTGATGAGCCATCTCTCCAGCCCCCCTCACCCTTTTTAGAAAAGGTCTCTCTATTATGTAGCTCTGGCTGTCCTGGAACTTGCCATGCAGACTGGGCTGGCCTCAGACTCACAGAGATCCACTTGCCTTTGCCTTCAAAATGCTGAGATTAAAGTCAGAGTGCCAAGCCAGGTGTGGCAGGTGGATCTCTGTGAGTCTGAGGCCAGCCCAGTTTACATGGCAAGTTCCAGGACAGCCAGATGTACATAGTGAAACCCTGTTTCAAAAATAAAATAAAATAAAGACATGCGCAGTTTGAGACAGGGTTTCTGTGTGTAGTCCTGGCTGTCTTAGAACTCACTCTGTAGAACAGGCTAGCCTTGAACTCACTTTTTTTTTTTTTTAGACAGGGTTTCTCTGTGTAGCTTTGCGCCTTTCCTGGAACTCACTTGGTAGCCCAGGCTGGCCTCGAACTCACATAGATCCGCCTGCCTCTGCCTCCCGAGTGCTGGGATTAAAGGCGTGCGCCACCACCACCCGGCTTATTTTTATATATGTGTATGTGTGCTTTTGTGAGTTTATGTAAGCCGTGGACTGTTGAATGCCCCAGAACTGGAGTGGCAAACACTGTGAGCTGCCTGATGTGGTGCTGGGAACCAAGTCTGCATCCTCTGCAAGAGCAATAAGTGCTCTTAACCACTCCAAGCCATCTCTCCAGCTTTAGAGACCATGATTTGAGTGACCTTACAAGGAGTTAGTGAGAAAAATGGATTGAAAATATTCTCTCCCAACCCTGCAGTTTTTCAATACTTACTTATTGGGCTAGAGATGTAGCTAAGTTGGTAGAATTCTTGTCTAGAATTCCTAAGTCTTGGATGGATTCCTAGCACTACACAAACTGGATGTAGTGGTGCACACCTGTGATCCCAGCATTATGGAAGTTGAAGCAGGTAGACCAGAAGTTCAAAGTCCTCCTTATCTATAATGTGAGTTCAAGGCTAGTCTAGTTTATAGGTTTCTTGATTGAGAGACCAGTGCTTTCCCATCCTATATGGCCCCCGGGAGGAGGGATGTGGGAGTGAACGGGACATCCAATGATGATTTACCACTGCTGTTCTGACAACCCTGCTCTACCTGCTGGGGCCATGAAGAAAGAGCTCAGTTATTGGAACTGGTGATGGCTCTGAGGTTGCTCCTGGTGGTTGTGACAGTGAAGGCTGTTGCTTAAAGTGGATGGAAGAGACGGTGGTGGTACTGGTTGGAAAGAGGATGGTTGTGGTGATGGAAGGCCAATGGCAGTGATGGTGATGGTGAAAGCTGTGATGTTGTAATGGTAGACAGGAAGGCAGTGGCTATAGCAATGATGGAGATAATGGGTGTGGTGGTTATAGCCATGGTGGAGATGGTGGCTGGAGAGATGGTGGCTATGGTGGAGGTGTAGCTGGAGTAAGGGTGGAATTGGTAGCTTTGATGGAGGTGGTGGCTTGAGAGATAGAAGATATGGTGGAATTGTTGGATGTATTAAGATTGTGGCTGGAGTAACGGTGGAGATGGTGGAGGTGGTGGCTGCATTGATGGTGAAGATGGTGGCTGTATTGATGGTGGAGATTGTGGCTGGAGTAACGGTGGAGATGGTGGAGGTGGTGGCTGCATTGATGGTGAAGATGGTGGCTGCATTGATGGTGGAGGTGGTGGCTGTATTGATGGTGGAGGTGGTGGAGGTGGTGGCTGTATTGATGGTGGAGGTGGTGGAGGTGGTGGCTGTATTGATGGTGGAGATACAGTGGTGATGGTTAGAGAGACAGTGGTTGTAATCATGGAGAGATAACGGTAATGATGATGGAAGTGGTGTCTGTAATGATGACAGAGGTGGTGGAGGTGCTGGCTGTAGTCATGGAGATGTGGAGGTGGTGGCTATGGTGATGGTGGAGACAGTGGAGGTGGTGGAGATATAGAGGTGATGGTGAGAGAGACAGTGGTTGTAATCATGGAGAGGTAATGGTGATGATGATGATTGTGGAAGTGGTGACCTTGGCAACGCTGGAGGCTGTAATGGTGAAGACAGTGTCACAGTGATGGTGGAGATAGCGGTGAGAGTGATAGTGGTTGTGATAGTGGAGGCGGTGGTTGTAATGATCCTGATAATAGGGGCAGTGATGGTGGAAGTGGTGGCGAGGCCATTGCAAGAGAGGGCTTCCTCTTCTGACTCTTACTCTCGAACAATGGGGACAATGCAGTATCCAACCCACACACTTTTCTTTTGCTGGGACCCAAGACTTTAAGCATAAGGACAATTAGAGCCTTCTGGACTCCTAGGGTGTTAGCTAAGTTTCTGAAGACCCAGGCTTGGGGCAGGCCATTCTGTAGATGTGTGGGGCAGGGAGGGCCGGTCAGTGAGTACAGCGGGAGTGCACCACACAGAGTGGAAGAGTCACTGTGGAGAAGTGGAACTGAGCCCTAACCCTTCTGGGAACTGTCTCTGGAGAGTTGGCTGGTGCCTTTGGCCCACACAGGAAGCACCTTAATGTTAGAGATGGGGGTTTCCAGATAAGTATCTAGTAGCTGATCTTTTGAGAGGAAAGCGTTCTCAAGAGTCTACAGGCTGGGATGTAGCTCAGTGCTTGCCGGGCACACATCAAGAGTCATCAGGACTACAAAAAGATCGGCACAGATTTATAGTGTCTGCTGATTCCCATGGTGTGGCTGTTGCTCACCGTGGTTGATTCCAGGCTGCCAACATGATGGGGATGAACACAGCGCTGGNGAAGATACACAGTAGTCATTCCTGTGGTACCTCATACAACAGACACAGATGACCTCAAGCTCAGGACACAGTACAACAAAGGAAAACAACCCAAGGAGACTTGAGTAGTGAATACCATGACTTTTAGTAGAATGTGTTTAATTGTTAAGTTTGTACAGTTTAATTTTTGTTTTGTTTTTTGTTTGTTTTTCTCTGTGTAGCCCTGGCTGTCCTGGAACTCTCTCTGTAGACCAGGCTGGCCTCCAACTCAGAAATCCTCCTGCCTCTGCCTCCCAAGTACTGGGATTAAAGGTGTGTGCCATCATATCCTGCTAGTACAATTAGTTTTTAAAAACGATTTATTTTTAATAATTTCTGTGTGTGCCTTTGTGTGTGTATGTGAGCCTGCATGAGCCTCTGTGGGTATTGGTGTATGTGTCTGTGAGAGTCTGTGTGTGCCTCTGTGTGCTTCTGTGTGTGTCTATGTGTGCCTGTGCATGTAGGCGTTTGTGGAAGCCAGAGGCATTGGATCACCTTGGAGCTGGAGTTACAGGCCATTGTAAGCCACCTGGATGCTGGGCACTGAACTCGGACCCTCTGGAAGAGCAGTGTGTGCTCTTACCTGCTGAGTCATCTCTCTAGCCTTACAAAGTAATTTTCAGTTCCATCTACATTTAACAACTGACAAGCTAACTTGTGGTACACTTGCCAGTCGGCTCTTGAGCAGGTGGAGGCTGGTGGCAGCACACCGCGTGCACACAGGTGACTGGCCACTGGGCTAATGGACCCTGGGGCTTCTCTGTTCCCNGCAGGCGAATGTTCCCATTCCTCTCTTTTACTGTGGCTGGACTGGAGCCCACAAGCCATTACAGGATGTTTGTGGATGTGGTCTTGGTGGACCAGCACCACTGGCGGTACCAGAGTGGCAAGTGGGTGCAGTGTGGAAAGGCGGAAGGCAGCATGCCAGGTACGAACAACCCCTCTCGGAGCGGTGGGCATGCTCTTTCTCCCGGGCTGGGTGCCCCCTGGTGGATTGCTCAGGCTCTTGCCCCTGATGTGAAAGACTTGAGTTCTGTATCCCATGCACCACCTCATCCCGTCTCTAATTTAGCAGAGGACAGTCAGCTCAATCCTCTGCTCTATTTGCCCCGGCTCAGCCTGTCTGTCCCCTCCCCTGCCTCTTTCTCACGTTCCTCTCAGAACAAGCAAAATCCCACATCTCCAGGGTCTGTTCAAGGACTACTTGGCAATAAGGTTTAACTGTCCACAGGAAACCGTTTATACGTCCACCCAGACTCCCCCAACACCGGAGCCCACTGGATGCGCCAGGAAGTTTCCTTTGGAAAACTAAAGCTCACCAACAACAAGGGGGCTTCCAACAATGTGACCCAGGTAGGACTGTCAGCCCCACCTGCCCCTGAATCTGAGACCCTCTCCTCTGACACTTCCTAAGACTCCCTCTGTACTGTTGGAGTCCCCTCTCCTCCCCTCTCCTCTCCTCTGCTCTGCTCTGCTCTCTTCTCCTCTCCTCTCCTCCCTACNTAGCCAAGGATGACCTTGAACTTCTGATCCTTCTGCCACTAGCTCCTGAGTGCCGAGATTTCAGGCGTGTANCAACATGCTTGGTTTAGATGGTTCTGGATGTTACACCCAGGGACTGGTACATGCTGGACAAGCATCCTGTTAACTGAAGTACTCTACGCCCAGTCCATTTGCTTCCTCTCCGAACTCTGACTCTTTCCTATCTACCTTGGGCAGACAATGGGATGGGAGGATACTGGATCTTTGGCAGGTCTTGCTCTCGGGTCAGCACAGGCCAAACCAGCCTGGGGGCCTTTTCACTAGATGGTGATTTGTAACCTTGATNGGTTCCAGTGTCCCAGGGAGTGGATACAAAGTATCCTCACGTTGAACAATCNAGGTGTTTTGTTTTTAACACATTTATTTTGTGGGGTGCACGAGTGCTAAGCTGTGTTTGTGGAGGTCGGAGGACACCTTGCTGGAGTTGGTCTGTTCTTCCATCATGTGGCTCCTAGGGATCCAACTCAGATTGCCAAGCTTGGCAACAAGTGCCTTTGCCTGCCTGCCAAGCCACCCCTACAGCCCCAACCCCGGTCTGGTTTTTGTTTTTCCCCAAGACAAGAGTTTTTCTGTGTAGTCCTGGCTGTCCTGAAACTCCCTTTGTAGACCAGGCTGGCCTCAAACTCAGAGATCCACCTGCCTCTGCTGGGATTAAAGGTGTACACCACCACTGTCCAACACCCAATCCTGTTTTTTTANACCTTAAGCTGGAGAGAGGGTTCAGTTGGTAAAGCATTTCCTTGCAAAGANAAGGACCTGAGTCTCATCCCTAGAACCCATTCATGTTAAAGAAAAGAAAAGCTGGCTGTAATGGCGTGAACCAGTAATTTTAGCACTAGGGAGGCAGAGANGGGTGGATCCCTAGGGCTCACTGGCCAGCCAGCCTCCNTGGTGAGTTCCAAGCCTTCGAGAGACCCTGTCTCAAAAAAAGTGGATGGTGACTGAGGTTTTTTCCCGGCTTCCATGTATACTTGCACACACACAAGCACACAGAGGCACACATGTGCACATATGACCTCTGGTGCTACTACCTTGGTCTCACCGACATGAAGGATCAGGAAAGTCACAAGAGGCTAGATAGGTGCCCCAAAGAGAAGTTGCATGGTGGCAAGATGGGTGAAGGCACAAGATGTCCTCAAGCATTNTTTCTAGTTCCACTGTAGGGCCAGTAGTCACTGGTGGGTGAATGGATCCAGTCATGAGACCACAATGGGGTCAGGAGGAAACTTCCAGCTCCTTCCATGACCCTGCCACCACCTCACTCCCTCTCCAGATGATTGTCCTGCAGTCCCTCCATAAGTACCAGCCCCGGCTGCACATCGTGGAGGTGAATGACGGAGAGCCAGAGGCCGTCTGCAATGCGTCTAATACACACGTCTTTACTTTCCAAGAGACCCAGTTCATTGCAGTGACTGCTTACCAGAATGCCGAGGTGAGGGCTGGGGCAACAGGGGCCTGGGGACAGGCATCTGCTAGGGGATGGGCACAGCCTTCTTGTTGGGGGCTGGAGTCCCTGAACCTCAGACTCAGGCAACTCTATTTCCCCTCTCTAGATCACCCAGCTGAAAATTGACAATAACCCCTTTGCCAAAGGATTCCGGGAGAACTTTGAGTCGTAAGTACACTGGATTCAACTTGCCTTTGGTCTCTCTGAGATGGGACTGTAGATCAGTGGCCAACATGTCCTATCTCTGCTTTGGGGGTCTGGGGCAGAGGCAGGCAGAGCAGGGAGGGAGGGACAGGGAAGGAAGAGATATGCTTGTGACTTGTTTTCTCATTTTCTGTTTGTTTTTTTGTTTTGTTTTTAGCATGTATACATCTGTTGACACCAGTGTTCCCTCTCCACCTGGACCCAACTGTCAACTGCTTGGGGGAGACCCCTACTCTCCTCTTCTATCCAACCAGTATCCTGTTCCCAGCCGTTTCTACCCTGACCTTCCTGGCCAACCCAAGGATATGGTCTCACAGCCTTACTGGCTGGGGACACCTCGGGAACACAGTTATGAAGCCGAGTTCCGAGCAGTGAGCATGAAGCCCACATTCCTGCCCTCTGCTCCTGGACCCACAGTGCCCTACTACCGTGGCCAAGAAGTCCTAGCACCCGGAGCTGGCTGGCCTGTGGCCCCTCAGTACCCTCCCAAGATGAGCCCAGCTGGCTGGTTCCGCCCCATGCGAACTCTGCCCATGGACCCTGGCCTGGGATCCTCAGACGGTCGGGGGCCAGAGGAACAGGGCTCCCCCTCGCTGTGGACTGAGGTCACCCCTCTCCGGCAGGAGCCCAGTGACTCAGGACTAGGCGAAGGAGAGTCTAAGAGGAGACGGATATCCCCCTATCCTTCCAGTGGTGACAGCGCCTCTCCTGCTGGGGCCCCTTCTCCTTTTGATAAGGAAACCGATGGCCAGTTTTATAACTATTTTCCCAACTGAGAAGATACCACTGGGTTGAAGGGCGCCAACTAACTTAGAAAACAGACACNGGGCCGAGAAGCCCCGAGCCATCCCTTCCCCGTGTGGTGATTGGTTGGGAACAGAGAGGTGCAAGAAGGATTCTGGGCTTCACTTGTTGCTTCCTGGCCCACAAGGACATGTGACAAGAGTGTCCCCTGCCCTTTCCTCTGCCCGAACTACAGTCACGTACCTGGTGCTGCTTCTGACCGATGGTTCTGTGGAGAATGGAAAATGGACCCCAGGAAGTTTTGGACCCAGAGGGACTTCATGGCTTCTGGCGGGAGGATCGGGGAGAGGCCAGGACTGGAGACATTACCCCCTTCCCCTGCAGAGTAACTTTGAACTGTCAGTCTCTGGCCTGTGTTGATCCTCTTGACCTGAGAGTAAAGATCCGTGGTTTTTATTACAGCCAACCAGGAACCGGGAGAGAACTCAGGTGACTTTGGGTGGACTGGGTCCACCTGCAAAGAGACAAGGGAATGGGAGCAGAGAAAAGGATGGAGGGGTGCACATTTCACCAAGAGAGGTCACTTTGAACTCGTGTGTACACACGACTTTTTCTTTTTTATTTCTTTGGGATGGGGAGGCTATTTATTGTAGAGAGTGATGTCTGGATGTATTTCTTTTGTTTTCATCACTTTCTGAAAATAAACATGAAACTGGTGAGTGTGTCCTGCTTCTGTGGCCGGTGGGAGGGGGTGTGTGGATCAAAGTTTGCTGGTCCCTGGCGCTTGCTTTTGGGGGTAACTGTTAGGAACCGAACGTGATCTCACTTAGGGATAAACTGAGTTAGAGTATGTCTTGTCCTCAGCACTCGGCTGATGGTTCATGCTGCCACATGTGACCAAAGGTGTCTTGTGACCAGAGAGCCCCTCAGCCTGTATTGCCTGCTTAGCACCTGGGTGAAGGCAGGGTGAGAGGCAGGTCAAGGCTGGCCTGGGTGGGACAGGAGCCCAGGAGAGAGGACTCTTGATTTATCTTTGCATTTTTACACTCTCCATTTCTAGGTTTGTCTAAGTGTTAAAGGCGTAAGTAGGAACTAGTATGTGACATGGCCATTCTTTCCAGGTCAAGATCAGCCAAACACGAGCAATTTCATATGAACCAACTCAGTACATGGGAAGGGTTTAGGATTAGCACCTGACAAGGTCCTCGGCGTGAGAGCTGTCATCNTGGACTGGTGCACAAGCACACTCTCTCTCTTCTCCTTTTATTTTATTTACTTACTTATTTTTGACAGGTTCTCACATTGTAACCCAGGATGGCTTCGAAGCTCATGGTGATTCTCCTGTCTCATCCTCCCAAGTGCTAGGATTACAGACACAAACCACCATGCCCAGCTTTCTAGCTCTGTTTCTTTTAAAAAAGAATTTGGACCAGGGAGTAAAAGTGCTAACTGCACAGCCTGACCACCCAAGCTTGATGCCCTGAACCTATGTAAAAGCTGCATCTGGTGGCACACATCTGTCATCCCAGTGCTCCTAGGAGATGAGGGGCAGACACAGGAGGATGTCTTGGCAGCTCACCAGATGACAAGCCATAGATGTGAAGCATGGCAGGAGAAGGGACAGAGACCCCACCACAACATGGTAGGAAAAAGCCAATCCCAGAAGACTGTCCTGATTTCCATGCCTACACACACACACACACACACACACACACACACAGAATAAATAAATGTTTTTAAGAAGTATAAAATGCC
>LZPO01029789.1:202600-213886 GCA_001675575.1 Neotoma lepida
GCAAACTCAGAAATTCTCCCTTCAGTTCTCAGTCTGGCCTCCCCACACTGTTGTTGCCCAACTGATCTTTATAGATTATAAATCTAATTACTCCCTGATAGAAACTTCTTCAGCAACCTNTTACATCCAGAATAAAATCCAAACGGCACGAACCAAAATCTTTCCAGCCACACTCTAAAAGTGTGCAATTTCTTACACTGCATTCTTGCCCCTTGTTACTCAGAAGTGAGAGCAGCTTGACACCACCTGAGAGCTTGTTAGAAACAAAGACTGTCCACTGGGGCTGTAGCTAAGCAGCACATAAAACTGGCCTTGGTGTAACTTCAGCACTCAAGAGGTAGAGGCAGGAAGATCAGAAGTTCAAGACCATCCTCCTCANCTACATGAGTCTGAGGCCATCCTAGGCTACACGAAGCCCTGGCTTTAAGAGAAAGAAAAAAAGATACCCATCTCAAACCTACTGAATTAGGATCTGCATCTTCCAGTACCCAGAGGATTCACAGGCACACTCAAGTTCAAGACAGGCTGGATTAGCACATGCNNGTACTGTTTGTTCTGCCTGGAATGCCCTGTCTCCACCCCTTTCCCACTGCCTACACACTGGTCACCTCCTCTAGGAAGCTGCTCTTGATTCCTCCACTCTGGAGTTGGTACAGAGCCTGTGTAACCACTTTCATTTCTTGCACCTGCCTCTGGCATCCACTTGGCCATAGATATTTGGCTAGCTTCCCTGATAATGATGAGCAAGGACCTATGTCATGAGTNAATTTGGAAATAATGAATGTATGGATGGGACAAGTGATTTCTCCTCCATGGGTGACTCAAAAGGGAGTGAGGAAGATTCTTCCAGAAGATATGAGAGTATTTCTGCATCTATCCCCACCCTGCCTCCGCCNTCCAAACTGATCAAGGAAGGCTTCTCTTGTCCAGAATCTCCAGGAACCGTGGCAGCCACCCACCTTATCCAGAAGGCCCCTTGTCAGCTTCCGCTCTGCTCTTTCTCAGTTCCGCCAAGAGAACCATGTGTCTGAGACCAGCCAGTCTCGTGACCTAGACACCACTACCTGGGTCAAGAAGCTGTTCTNGACGTCTCATCAAAGCCATTCATCCTCTTCCTTTCCTTGAGACATGTCTTTTCTCTCCCTTCCCTCCCACTGTCCACTAAGAGGCCACAGGTGTGAGTCCTNTCACGCCATTTTGCTCACTCTCCTCCAGGTTTCGTACTCTTGATGAACTGGAGACTGTCCGNCTGGATCGGGAAGGGATTACTTCTATCAGGAATTTAGAGAGCCTCCAGAATATTCACAGCCTCTACCTGCAATTGGTAAAGTCTTGCCCCCATGCCTCCTGTCCCCTCCTTGTTGTGAACCTAGTCTGTCTAACCTGAAAACTGATAACTTGGAAGGTAGAGGCAGGCAGATCTCTGTGAGTTCAAGNCCAGCCTGGTCTACAGAGCAAGTTATAAGGCAGTCATGGCTANGTAGAGAAACCTTGTCTTGAANAAACAAACAAAAGACTGATTTCCTACCCCAGCCCCACCAAGAGCTCCCGAACATGNCCTTAAGTTGCCATTCCGCCATTCCACCATTCCTGTTGGGGATGGTGGCATATGCCAGTCTCTTGAGTACCCAAGAGGCTGAAGCAGAAGGATCAAAAGGTTGAGGTCAGCCTGGGCTACATAGGAAGTTCCAGGCAGCCTGCCCTACACAAAACCCTGTCTTAAAAACAGAGATCCAAGTGTGGTGCTGCATGCTTTTGGTCCATCACTTGGAGAANCAGAGGCAGGCAGATCTCTGAGTTGGAGGTCAGCCTGGTCTATGATTTCCAGGCCAGCCATGGCTACTTAGTGTCTCAAAAAAATAAAACAAAAATAAATAAATATAGGGCTGGCAAGATGGCTCAGTAGGTTAAANTACTTGATGCCAAGCCTGGTGACTTGAGTTCACTCCTAGGACCCATATAGTAGGAGAGAATTCTCTGACCTCCACAACACATCCTTAGCATGTGTGTTCACACACACACACACGCCAAAAAAGTCATTAAAAATGTTCAAATAAGTGCCCAGTTACTGTTTTGATAAGAAGATCTTCCTGTATCCTACATCCCCCAGATGTTTTGGAGCTATGCAGTGTTGGTTGGGTGATCTTCAGCCTTTCCTAGGATGAGTAGAGCCAAAGCCATTAAACTTCTATACAAACCTTATCAATCAACTACTACACATAGTCATTGTTCCTTCTGGGTTCACAGGCCACCAATGGGCCTTTTCCATTTCTCTATTGGCCCCTTGGTTTCCTTCTTTTGAGTCTCCAGTCCTTTGGTTCTGCTCATTGGACTAGCTCCAAATTCACACATTAACCATTGACCAGAGAAAACATTCATCTTCCCTAAGGTAATGGCAGCCAGCCACAGTCAGGTTGAGTGGTCATTCTCAAAGTGTAATGGCTGCAGCTGGGAATAGACATGGTCTTAGGGCTTCATCCCCTTAAAAAGACTCCCCACTCAGCTGACTTAAACTTGGTTTCCTCGACTTGATTTCTTCCCACAGAATAAGATCCAGCGAATTGAGAACTTGGCGTGCATCACCTCCCTGCGGTATGTGGCACCAAAACAGCAAAGGAGTAAGGAGTGGGTGGTGAGAAACCAGCTACACCCCTAGAACTGTCTTGGGGCTCTCTCTAAGCTGGCTCTTAGTCAGACAAGAAGTCTAGCTTTGCTCTCCTCACCACACAAGGCTTTGTGTCCCCACTTAGCCAGCTGCCTACACAGGGGAGCCTGGGTACCTGGTGCCTTCCTCCCTCCTCCAGCAATCCTGTAGCTCAGCCTTATCTCCATCCCTCCCTCCTCTTCCCCTGCAGCTTCCTGTCTCTGGCAGGAAACCAAATCAGGCAGGTGGAAAACCTCCTTGACCTCCAGTACCTCCAGTTTCTGGACCTTTCTGAGAACCTGATAGAAACGCTAAAGCTAGGTAGGAACACTATGCCCTAGCTCATGGAGTGGGTCCCATGTGGCATCCTCCCTCCTCTTGGCTCCAAGCTCCTTGTGATTTTGCTTCTCTCTCTCTTCCCCCGCGGTGGGGGGAAGGGAGGGGCAGAACAGGCATGAGACCCTCACTCATTCTTTCTGCTGCACAGATGAGCTCCCCCAGAGCCTTCTCATCCTCAACCTGTGTGGAAACCCCTGCACCAACCAGAATGGCTACAGGTGAGGAGGGACTGGAGGTGGAGTAAAGAAGTGTTAGCTGAGCATCACCCACCCCTCCAGGAAGCCACTATCAGCCTGCAACCTTGATGTATCTATCCATCGTGCCCTCTGCCCCCTAGACTGAGTCTGTCCCTTTCCAGTCCATATCCAGAACCTCACAAGAGCCAGCCTTTTGCTCTTTGGGCTGACTCCAGGCCTATCTTCTAGTCTCGGAGTCATACCCACCCAGGTATGGGCACTGAAGCACATGTCACTGTATCCTCCCAGGTTCTACACTAGGGATGTCCTCATGGGTAACCCCTGCTTCTTCTGCCTCACAGGAAGATGGTGATAGAAGCCCTGCCACTGCTCTTGGACCTGGACAAGCAGCCTATATTGGAGCGCTGGACCTCAGATGATGATGATAAATCCTCGGATGAGGAGGAGGAATTTCCAGAGCTGAATGGCCCATTCTGTGCAGAGCGAGGTGATTACTTTCCACAACTTACAGCTTCCTCAGGCTCACATCACCCTAGGAGATGGGGAATGACACTGTCACTGTCCTAGGCAGCTAGTTCTGCCGTGATCTTCTCTCCAGCTCTGTGGTCTCCTCCACTCCAGGCCTGTCATGTTTCCAGAGTGCCAGTCAGGTCGGTGGAAGGTGACATCTTCCCAGCCTGGCTCAGTCTCTGGGGTTACATGCTCACTTTCCATCAGCCTCAGGGCCACCTGCTACTCATGATAGGGTGAGTGTCCATGACCCACCTCAGTCTGGNATCAGCAGGATCTAATCAGAGGATGCAGGGGACCCAGCCCCAGCCCAATACTTATTCTACTAGGGATGCCAGTAGGTTTACCAGAGACATCCCTGAGCCTAAGGCCCTCCTGCCGAGCCCAGGGTTCTACCTCTCCTCCCCCAGGGTTCTTCAAGGACTTGGACCAGGAACTGCAGCAGCATCANGAGCGACGGCAGGAGGAGGTCCTGGCAGAGCACTTGTCAAGGATGGAGACACAGCCTGTCCTCACTGACCTGCCCCTGCTGCCTGCAGTGCCCATGGCTGGGGACTGCAGCCCTGCTGTCACTATTGTCACTGCACAGCCTGAGAAAGAGTCGGCCCCTCAGGCCACCTCCTCAACCCAGCCCTCCTCTTCTACCAAGAAACCAGTTCCCAAGAGCCAAAAAAGCTCTGTCCTGGCAAAGAAGGGGACTCCAGCAGCCACAGCCCCCAAGACCTCTCTGGCTGCAGCCCCCAGGTCGACAAAAACGACAACCAAAAGGAACACAAAGTAGTGCACAGCCTCTGCACACTTGCCTTCTTGGGCCCCACCCCCCAATAAAATATCTTTGGGCTCGGAATGCTTTTCATGTCCCATGGGGGGGTAAGTCAAGGAAAGGAACCAAAACCAGAAGCCAAAAACACAGTCCCCAAAAGCAGCCTAACTTTTCAGGAATGACCCAAAGGGCTGGCATCTCTCTGGGTCCCCAGCTAGCTTGCTGGCCCTCAAGTGGGCAAGANGTAGGGACCACTTCCAAAGGATGCTGTCTCATGGTGAGATAGCTTTGTGTTATTGTTTTGTTTTTAAGATAGTGCCTCACTGTGTAATCCTGGCTGGCCTGGAACTCACAGAAATCCACTTGCCTCTGCCTCCTGAGTAATTGGATCAAAGACATGCCACCATTCAGTCCAAGCTAAGGACTAAAACCTTGGGATCCTGATTGTCCCCAAATGGCAGCCAGCTCTCAAGAGGCCTGATCTTGAGTCTTCATGCAAACACACATGAGTTAGGTCCCATCAGCCATCATTAGGGCTTATGGCTTGGTACCACAGCTCTAGCAACCAGCCTGCTGGGAGCTGCCCTTTGCCCTGGCTCAGCTCTCCAATAGACCTGAGATCCAATTCACTGAATAAGGAAATAAAACATTTATTAAGCCCAAGTCTGTACCAGCCACCCAGAACCTGGATGAGCGGTGTGAACGGATGGCCACCACAGCTCATGGCAGCTGGCCCAGAGCTCCTGCACCCAGTGGGCCAAGACGTGCTGCGTGCTTTAAGCATAGACCTGGTGCTCCTTCTCCACAAAGGCCTGGAAGAGGCTGCCCAGCCCCTGGGGAGGTGGGGTCTGGTCACCAGTAAGTAGTCCTCGGAGAACCTCCAGGCCTTCCTGCTCCAGACTCTGCTGCTTTTGCCGGAGCTGTTTTCTCTGATCCTGCCGGGAAAGGTANGTGTGAGGAATGTGGACCCTCTCCTCCAGGCAGGAGAAACCCAAGACTAGCTGAAGGCCCCACCTGTCCCCAGCTCTGCAGTCTCTAGGCCCAGGCCCTAGAATATCAGGAAGGTAAAGGTATTTCCTACCTGCCCTCAGCACAGTCCCNGAGGGCTGTTACCTGCTTATCCTCCATCAGCTCCAGGGCTGCCTGGTGTCCACGATAGAGTAAGTGTCGACGATCCACCTGAGTCTGGAATCGGGGGAGGATCCGAACAGGGTCCTGGGCTCCAAAAGTGGGAGACAGCACCTGGGGGGCCTGGAACACCCCCACTTCAAAGACGAAAGGTTTGAATACTGACCTAGCAAGACACAGGTTGAAGGACTGAAGTAGTAGCAGGGGACATGTCCCATCATGTCCCCTGACCAGTGTGTCCTCTTCACCCTCACCTGGATGGGTCTGGTGTGGCAGTGAGGAAATGGACACAGGGCTTTGTGGGATCCTGGGGCAGGACCGACACCATGCTGGCTGTGGTGCGGAAGCCTCCNGAGTCCATGCAGATGCCACTCTCCTTGTTCCTGAGGATGTCCATCATCACCTCTGCTGTGATACTTCCTGCAAAGGAGGAAGTAAGTGGTAGGGACTCAGCAAAGGAGAATGTGAGAGAGACTCCAGGCTAGGGTGCTGTGGCCCGCTCGCCCACCACTCACAGACCTTGTCGTTGCTGCAGCAGCTCACACCCAGCCCGGAAGCGGGCCTTGGCAGCTTCCATTCGCACAGGCTGCTGGGCCAGGGAGAAGACCTCTGCAAAGTTAAAGGTGCCCTGTCCAGTCCACCAACCCTGGGCCTTGGCGTGGCTTCGGAGCTCTGGGTGTTCTGCTGAGATGTCTGTGCCAATGCTCAGCTGGTTAGAAATGTTTCGGGCACCCCCTGTGGAAGAAGAGGAACTTGTTCATCTATCACGGAGCACCCACTATATGCCAGGCCCTGGGTGAGGTGCTTAGATTATGGTTTTAAGAAGCTCAACCTGCCCTCAAGGGGCCTCCGGTGATGAGGAGACAGACAAACCAATCAGAGCTAAGTCATAGGGATGGATGTGATGGCAAAGTGGTAGTCGCTTGCATATGACCTCTCAGGAAGGCTTTCCAGAGGAAAGGGCAGGCTGAAGCAGGGGAGCATCTGGCCAGGGGAAGAAGGAAGTTCCTAAGTGGGTTCATTTCCAGTTTTCCAGGGTGTCCCAATGCCCAAGGCTGTCAGGGNGAACAAAAGTGGGAGCCTCCAGAAGTGGAGGGCAGTACCTGGGGATGTCTAGGTTCCCTCTCGGAGGCAGGCTCTACGCTAGACTCCTACCCTGGATCCGCTGAGCAGCCCACAGCCTCCCAGCTGTCTCCAGCACCCACGCCTCTGTCCGGTCAGCCAGTAGGAAGGTGTTGTGATAGCAGAATGGCACAGGATCTTCCCGGCAGCTGCCCCCCTGCCCATAGCGTTCCAGCAAGCCTGCAATCACGTGCATAGCCTCCTGGGCAGTACTGCTCCGTTCCAAAGCCAGCCTAGCAGAGAGGTCAGAGGACAGAAGTGATCCAGAGACGTTGGATGAAAGCCCATGTTACACAGCAAACCCAGCAGCAATGATGGTATGNGGCACAGGCCTGTGATCCCAACAAAGAGGTGGAGGCAGGAGGATCAAAAGTTCAACTCCAGACTCAGCTACATACTCCGTGATTCCTTATCTCAAAGCAGACAAAAATACCAATGCAAAATGAAAAACCAGATGTGTAGTAAACACCTTTAACCCCAGCACTTGGGAGGTAGAGACAGGTGGATTTCTCTGAGTTCAAGGACAGCCTGGTCTACAGAGTGAATTCTAGGCCAGTCAGGGATACACAATGAAAAGCTGTCTCAAAACAAAAAACAAAACAAAAACAAACAAGAAAAAAAAATGAAAAAGCCATATGCCAGTGGTTTCCAAGCTTTGAACTGAAAGTTCCATAGAAAGGTCTGGAACACGGTTTCCAAGTGCCTGAACTCCTTCTCAGTCAGAGCTGGCCCACCTTTTTCAGTTTCTATAAACCAGAACTCTATGGGAGATTTCAGTTAACAAAAATAGTACTGAAAAAAAAAAAACCACTCTGGGCCAAAGGAGGCTCTTTATCAGGCGTGGTGGCGCACGCCTTTAATCCCAGCACTTAGGAGGCAGAGGCATGTGGATCTCTGAGTTCAATGCCAGCTTGGTCTACAGAGTGAGTTCCAGAGCAACACAGAGAAACCCTGTTTTAAAAAATCAAAGAAGAGGGGGAAGGAGAAGGAGAGGAAAAGAAGAAGTAGAAGGAGAAGGAGAAGGAGGAGGAGGAGGAGGAGGAGAAGAAGAAGAAGAAGGAGATGATGATGATGATGATGATGATGATGATGATGATGATGATAGAAAGTGTACTATAGCCTTCTTAGAGAGGCCACAGGACAAGGCCAAGAGAGAGGCAAGGCCAGTGAACCCCAGTGTTAGGGGCAGAGGGTGGGGGCATGAAGAGCGGGTCTGTACCTGAGTAGATCCATACCCAGGAGGGCTTCCCCCTCCCCAACAGGCTCCTTGGTCCACACTGCTTCGTTGCCAATGCAGACACCATGTTCATTGGCTCCCATCTCAGCCCCCCACAGCCAGGAAGGGCGGCTCAGAATCACGGCATGTGTCTTCCACACCTGTTCCACCTCGATGTAGGTGCACTGGAGGCAAAGAAGAGAAAAAGAATTCACTGGGAAAAAAGATCCAGAACCTGCATTGCTCTGGCACCTTGTCAGCCACTTTATNTAATGGCCTTAAGAAAGGGCTTGGTCTCAGGTCACGCATGCGTAAACTGAGTTAGCAGAGGCTAACTAGACTCAAGGTCCAGGTTAGTGGACTTGAAGTCCACACTCTTTTCACAGCCTCTGCCAACATCCGAGGTGCAAGAAAACGAAGGCCTTAGAACAATGTCTAAACCTTCCTATTCCTTTTAAGTCCTAACCCACCTGGAGCCGGCTCCCAGGGGTGTGAGTGCTTGCTGGTATAAACACCACTTCCTGCACCTCATCTCGGGGGCGGTCCGAGTTCTTTGCAAAGATCACAGCCGGGATGGCCGAGGCCGGGGGTACAGAGACAAAGCAGTCACAGGAACAAGGGGCATCCGGGCTCGACGAGGCCATCTGCGAAAGAGGTGGGGATGATCATGTCCCTCCAGTGCCACCTCTCCACAATCCTGGCCACCGGTGGGGCCTAGGACGCTCCCTCCCACATGTGCACTCAGAGAAGTTAAGAGTCCACGCCAGACGCTCCGGGACAACAGCACAGTACGCACACTCAGAGCGNGGTGTGCACTGACCGTGCACTTGGCTTAAGAGTCAGCAGACAACGCAGAGCGTCCGCCTTGGAGCATCCGCCTTGGAGTCCTAGCCGTTCCAGGCTGTAAGGGTAGTTACTAGGCTCTAACGCCGGCTCCAAGAATCCCACGCTCCTGCGCATGTCCACATTCGCGCTCCTCTTCCGTCCAACTACTTCCAAGTCCTCAGTACCTCCACCTCTCACCCTCTCTGCCTCCAAGACCCTCAAACTCGGTTCCCGGCGCCACCTCCTCCGTTTCAGGCCAGGTCTGTTTCTCTGGACCCAGATTCCTGGGTGACCTGGAAGGTCTTTGTCCCCGGGGCGGGGCCGGAACAGAACACCTGCAATCTCACCGTTCCCCACGAGGGTGCGCGCTAGCTAGCACTACTTGGAACAGGTGGCCTTCCAAATCCTGCCTGGGTGTCCTGGACTTGCAGTTCAAGCTTATCACAGGGAGTCACTATTAGGACGTGGAGCTGAAGGAGAAAAGAAGCCTGAGTGAAAAGAGAGTATTCATAAAATAGCCAACGCTGCTGGGGGTTCTGGAGATTAAGGAAGAGCTTTAGCTGCCTGAATCCTGACTTGAATTCCAAAGACTCAATCCTAACGAAACTGCACAGCACAATACAGAAGACACAGGGATAGCTTAAGTTACTGTATTGTTTATTTTACTAAATTTTTAAAAAATTGTTTTTAAGGGGCTGGAAAGGTGGCTCAGAGGTTAAGAGCACTGGCTGTTCTTCCAGAGGTCCTGAGTTCAATTCCCAGCAACCACATGGTGGCTCACAACCATCTGTAGTGAGATCTGGCGCCCTCTTCTGTATACATAATAAATAAATCTTTTAAAAATTTGTTTTTAAGGGCTAGAAAGATAGCTCAGCGCTTAAGGGCACTGGCTGCTCTTGCAGAGGACTTGGGTTTGATTCCCAGCACCCACACAGTGGCTCATAGCCATCTGTAGTTCCGCTTTCAGGGAATTCGATGCCTTCTGTCCTCCATGGACACCAGGCAAATATGTGGTGCACAGACACACATACTGGCAAAACATCCACACACTTAATTAAAAATTTAATTTTGTAATTGTGTGTGTGTGTGTGTGTTATGTGTACAGGAGGGCATGTGCCTGAGGAAGCTGGAAGAGACAGAAGAGTATTCCATCCCTTGAAGCTGGAATTACAGGTGGTTGTGAGCCCCTGGCATGAGCAGTGGCAACCAAACTCAGGTCTTCTGCAAGATCATTATGCACTTTTTTTATTGTTGTTTTATTTTTTTCGAGATGATTCCTCTGTGTAACAGTCCTAGCTGTCCTGGAACTCGCTCTGTAGACCAGGCTGGCCTCGAACTCACAGAGATCCGCCTGCCTCTGCCTCCCAAGTGCTGGTATTAAAGGCGTACGCCACCACCGCCCGGCCAGTATTCACTCTTAACTGCCAAACCATCTCTCCTGTTATTTTCAGCCTTAGATGTCACATCTTAGGTTGTTGTCTTTTAACATATTTTGCAATTTGACTTTGGGAGATTGTGTGTATCCATGTGTGTAAGTGCACATGCACATGTCTGTGCACGCCTGTGCAGACTAGGGGTCAACGTTGGGTGTTTTCCTCTACTGGTCTCCATCTTATTTTTTGAGACAGGACCTCTGATTAAACCTTGATCTTGTTGATTCTGCTCCACTGTCTGGCGGGGAAGTTTCCACCTCCCCAGGGCTGGGATTGTAAGTGCATGTGGTTCTGGGGACAGAATTCAGGCCTTCATGTTCCTATGGCAGTCACTTTATTGTTTGAACCCTTACTGGCTGAGCCATCTCCCTAGCCCCCATACACCTCCATGTCACAAGGAGACACACACAAATCCCCCCCATCTCCAAAAACCCAAGTTCTGTTCTGCCCCATAAGTGCTTAGGATTGTAGAAAGATAACTTTGAAAGGAAATTTAGAAATTTCTATTCCAAATCCTTCTACATGCTGAGAAAATGAGATAGCAAAGGAGAAATTTGAGCTAAGAGGGACAGAGGTGTGGAGCTGGATTCCGACCTCAAATGTTTCGGGTTTTCAATTCCTTTTTCCTCTATGAATTANCTCTGTAGGCAGCTCTGAAGAAAATGCATCTCATACATTTATGCTCCTATGACCTCTGGGAATTACTTCTAGGGGTTACATGCTGTCAGTCTGTAATATCTCAACAACCTTAATTCTTGCAATACAAAACCACAGAAGTGCGTGCGTGCGTGTGTGTGTGTGTGTGTGTGTGTGTGTGCGTTTTTCAATCTCTTTTTTTGTATTCTTCAATTTCTTTAATCAATTTTTCAGTATTTGGGGCTGGGGATGGAGCGCAAGTACTCACCTAGCATTCAAGAGCCCTGGATTCACCCCTAGGTATTGCATAAACTGGGTGTGGTGGAGAACACCTGTAATTCCAGGAGGCAGGAGGATCAGAATTCATGGGTATCCTTGGTTACAGAGGGAATTCAATGCCATCCTAGGCAGGAGTCTCTGAGTCAAAACAAACTTGTTTTTCAGTGTACAGATTTTCCCTCTCTTCGATTCCT
>LZPO01029789.1:213982-229863 GCA_001675575.1 Neotoma lepida
TCTCCCCCACTTTGGTTTTTCTTGTCTTTTTTTAAAGATTTATTTATTTATTTTATGTATGAGTGCTCTTTCTGCATTTATTCCTTTATTCCAGAGAGGGCATCAGATCCCATTATAGATGGTTGTGCACCACCATGTGGTTACTGGGAATCAAACTCAGGACCTCTGGAAGAGCAGCCAGTGCTCTTAACCTCTGANCCATCTCTCCAGCCCCCCCTGCCCCCTCCACACACACACCTTGGTTTTTCAAGACAAGGGTTCTCTGTGTAGCCCTGGCTGTCCCGAACTCACTCTGTAGACCAGGCTGGCCTGGAACTAGGAGATCCACCTGCCTTTGGCACCCAAGTGTTGGGATTAACGGCGGGTGCCACCAACCACCGGACTAGAAATATTTTTCAAGAGCTGGAGAGACAGCTCATTAGTTAAGAGAACTTGCTGCTCTTGCAGAGAGAACCAAAGTTGGTTGCCAGCACCTAGACCAGGTAGTTCACATCAGTCTGGAACTCCAGTTCCAGGGGATCCAACGCCCTCTTCTGGCCTCAGTGGGTACCTGCAGTCAAATGCACACACATAATTACTAAATAAAAACAAAACTTCAGAAAAATAAAATAAACAGTACAGCTATGTAACTTAAATTATCCTCATGGCTCCTGGCTTCCCATTCTGCCTCACTAGGATTGCATCTTTGGAATTCAAACCAGGATGCAGCTGAGGTTTTTCCTAATCTTCAGATACCACAATCATCTATAGCTCCAGTTCCAGGGATTTGATGCCTTCTAGTCTCAAAGGGCACTGCATTCATGTGGTATATACACAGACAAAACATTTGTACACANTTTTTTTTTTTCCGAGACAGGGTTTCTCTTTGTAGCTATCCTGGAACTCACTTTGTAGACCGGACTGGCCTTGAACTCACAGAGATCCGCCTGGTCAAGTGCTGGGATCAAAAGTCACATTAAAAAATTTTTTTTAAATAAATTATTTCTTATTGTTGTCTGTTGACTGTTTTCTGTGACTTTATTATTTGATTAGTCTGACAGTTCTTTGGTTTTNTTCCNAAGATTATTTTTAAATTTACATTGCTGGTACATTACATTATCTATAAGGCAGTAAAGGATTATTGGGGCCGTAAAAGCTGCTTCGGTGCGTCTTGGAGGAGGGGTGCGCGGCTGCCATTGCACGTCGGTCCTTCCCAAACCTCTAGGCTGTACCTGCCCACAGGCATTCGAGGCGCCCTACGGGGAAAGCAGGCTCCTCTTCTGCACTTCCCCAGATGTCCGCTGGGGGGCGGGACAGGCCGAAGGAGAAGGAGACAGCCGGAAGAGCAGGAGGAGGTGGAGGCTGCGTTCCGGGCCTGCCTTCTGTCACGTTTCCACTTTTGACTTCATTCACCCGCCCTAGAGGTATTCTACTTCACTTCTTTGGTTAGAAGACTTAGAGAGGTCGTGCAGAGGGTCAATCCAGACGGGATGATTTCCCTCCCTCTCAGCCTCTCCATAACAATCCTGCTGGGGTGCCACTTCTGAGGGGTCATAGGTGACCCTGGGGTTCCTTCAGGGGACTCAGGCCAGCCAGGCAGCATTGCAGAGGATCAAGCATGCATCAGCCCCACCAAAGGCCCCTGCTAAGAATGCAGGTCAGCTGGAGGAGTTGCAAGGGAAGGAGGGAGGGCCCTGGCCCTGCCCAGACAAGCCCAGCCGGCCTTACAGCTGCCCTCCTGTCCCTGGGGGGCAGGAGGGACTCACCAGGTTTCTGGGGTCTAATTCCCCCAGAACCAGGAAGACAAAAGAGGTGCCCCGCAGGAGTGCCTCAGGCAGGAGGCCACAGGTAAACAAAGGCTCTGAGCTGTTAAATCCAGTAACAGATGCAAACAGGTTTGCCCTCCAACCCCCAACCCCAACCCTAAATCATCCTGATGCCCCTTCCAATGTTCCCTTAAACACTGAGGCCCCAAAATCTCTCAGACATTTGATAGGATGGGCCAATCTAAGAACCAGATTTGACCGNAGAAATTGGGTTAGGGGTTGTAGTTAGGGCTAGGAATCGCATGAGAAGAAAACAATACCTTTGGAGAAAAAAAAAAATGAGTAAAAAGGTAAGTTGGGAAGGTGAAAGGGCACCATGACCAACCTTGTTCTACAGAGACAGGAAACCAAAACAAAAGCTGACTCCCTATCACCTTCCAAACATTGGGTCTCTGCCGTCATGAGGCTTTCACTCTCGCCGTGAATTAGGTACCAACTATGGGTGGGCATTTCTGGTCTCTCTGAANCCAGTGAGTCCCGTGAGGGTGCGTCTGTACACACGATGGTTGCGCAACCCAGGCAGGTTTCTTGCTTTGAGTAGTAGAGGCAAACCTTTCCCTCATCCTTTCCAGCTGGGCAGGCTCCCATCAGATACCTTGGCTGCCTTTCATCACCTTGTCTCTGATAGGGATCATCGTGGGTGAAGAAATCGCTGTCAGTCACCCCCACCTCATTCACAGCCAGAGGGACCGGCTGACATGCATGCTCCCATGGGGGTGGGGAAAGGGAGCCAAGTGACCAGCTATGTCTTGGAAGGGAGGCGATCTTAGGGGAGGGAGGACTTATAAGATGAACACCAGAGGCTACTGATCCAGAAGCAGCCTTTCTCTCCTTAGCCCCTTCTTCAAGATAGGATCAGATCCAAGCTCTGACCCAATCAATTGAATAGAAGTGATGCTTGCCCAAGGACCCCCCTACCCAGTGTGTCCCTATGGAGGGACAGAGTCAAAAAGAGAAGGCTGAGCTGGACGACAAATAAAGCAAGAATGTGGTTGGTTGATGACTTTATTGTTGCATAAAAAACACAGGCTGTTTCTGCCTCCTCCTTCCCCCCCCCCAAGTGGGTTCACAGCAGTTAAAGAAAAAAAAATTCCTACATTTTCCTCTAGGGAGGGCTGCCTAGAAGGGCAGGCAGCTGAGAAGCCTAGATTGGTAAAGGGCAGGGCAGACAAAAACTATCCAAAGCCCCCCTGCAGATCTTAGGGTTCAGGGCATCTTTAAGGGGGAGCATGCACGTCCCCCCACCCACCCATGTAGGAGTTCCCCTAAGAATGGTCACTGGAAAAGGTTGTCTTGGTAGCACAGGGAGAAGGGTGGCTAGTTTCGATGGGTGGAGGAGAGAGCATCCCACACCCACGGTGCCCTTCTTTCTCCCCCTCAGTACCTAGCCAGGCAACCTGCAGGCCTGGCCAGCTTTGCTTTTGCCCTCAGGCCTCNTTGTTAAGGAAGGGGACCNCTGGCTAGGTTAGCAGGAGGTNAGGAAAAGAGGGAGAACACAGAAAGAACCTTATTCTTAAACTACTTCAGGCCCCTAAGTCCCACAGGGAGCCACTCTGTCCCTTTTAAGGAGGAGCCCTTTCTACACAAACACATATTCCTACCCAGATCCCAGCCCCTACTTCCCATACAGCTCCCAGTCCTTGGACTGGGTTCCAGCATCCCCAATGGAGGAAGAGATACTGTGGGTTTAGGCCCCAGACCTTGGACCGGGTGAACAAGATGGGGTCTCAAGAGACCCCAGGCTCAGTAGAGAAACACATACATACATACAGATACAGACAACACACATATACACACTCACGCCCTAATTCTTAAATAAAATACCCTTTGCTTATAACTTAAAAATCAACACACAGCTATTCCCTGCAGAGGGTTCTGGGTGGAGAGAAGAGAGCAAGAGAGAGGTCGGAGGGACTCAAGGCCTCTACCTCAAACCTGAGAGTGCCCTAGCCCCCGGGGTCCTGCGGTCTGCCAGGCAGAAGTCTGCCCTCCCCACCCTGTGATCAAAACCCAAATGTATTTCTAGCATCTAAGAAGGAGACAAAGAAACAGCTTCCTAGAATCCCTCCGGTAGAGACCCACTCGTGTGGAAGGAGATTTCCCACTGGGGTTGAAAGAGGGAGGGACTCTACAGCAGCAGAGGGACCATGGAAGGGTCAAGCTAAAAGGAGGGGCAGGGGAGTCCAGACAGAGGCAGGGTCCTCCACTGTGGTCCCTCAGAGGCAGGGTCCTCCACTGTGGTCCCTCTGCTAGGACAACCGCAAAGAGTGGAAGGACCCCTCTCCCTTCCACCCGCAAAGGGAAAGCAAAGGATGGGGACCTGGGGGGTGGGGTGGAGTGGTCCATGTCAACTCCGGAGCTGATGATGCTGGTGGTTGACTTCAGAAAACTACTTAGGGTAATGGATGGGGAATGGGGACTACTGAATTTGATTTCTTTTAAAAGGTCTAAGAGTTAAGGATTGAATTAGAGTTGAAAAGGGAAGAAGCGGTTAGTTCTTCCATCCCCCACCCCACCCCACCCCCATGCCAAACTTCTTCCGTTTTTGTAAGAGGACCTCTGTGCTGGATTCCTCTCCCCGATGTAACTCTGACCTCCCACCTCACAGCTCCGGCTGCGAAGCTGTGCCCTCCCTGGCTCTCGTAGAGTGAATCTGGAAGGGGTTATAAGGAATTCATTGACGGGAGTTCATTCTATAGTGACAACCCTCCAAGCTCGATAGACAGCCCCTTACGGGGGAACCACCCTAGGCTCCTCCACCTCATCTCTGCTCTCTCCGGAAATTTTAGAGAGAGAAGCACTAGAAGGGGGATGAAAGGGACCTAGGCCTTAGGGCGGCTCCGAGGCGCTTTTATGTCCGGGTTCCCAGGAGCTAAAGACGTGTCCAGACAGCTACCCCCAACGCCCCGAGCCAGTCTCGCTTCCCCTCAGCTCCNGGGACGTGCCATTTCTACTAGTCAAAGCCCTCCACATGGTAGGGGTGATCCATCCTAACCCTTCAGCAACTCAGGCGAGGGTGAAATAGTGAGAAAGAAAAGAAGCGAGGGGCCCGTTTAGCTCCTGGCAGCCTAAACAGTCAAATAGCCTCCCATCTAGCCCGTTTAGCTCCTGGCAGCCTAAACAGTCAAATAGCCTCCCATCTAGCCCCAGAAACTAAAAAACCCCTAGCGCCCCTCTCCCTGTCCCCTCACCATCAATAAATAACCACTTTCCCCTCTTACTCAGGCCGCCCCCCAAAAAAGATCGGCAGGGATGCGACATCCACGGGGATCAGTTGGAGGACGCCGAGCTGCCTTCGGCCTCCCGTTTGCCTTTGCCCCCGGGCGGCTCCACCGCGCCACCGGCCTTGGCCTCGCCCTGGGCCGCCGCAGCAGCCTCCTCTTTGGCGCCCTCGTGGGTTTTCATGTGCTTGGCCAGGTGGTCGCTGCGCATGAAGACTCGGCTACAGACCGCACAGGGAAACTTCTTGGTCCCGGTGTGGGTCTGAAGGTGGCGCTGCAGCTCGTCGGAGCGCGTGAAGCGCTTGCCACAGAAAAGCCAGTTGCACACGAAGGGACGGTCGCCGCTGTGCCACCGCAGGTGCGCCTTCAGATGCGACGTCTTGGCGTAGGCTTTCCCGCAGCCTGGGATGTGGCAGTTGTGCAAATGCTTCTTCTTGCCCCCATCGGGCCCGCACGGAGCCCCCAGTCGCTCCGCCTCCAGGCAGTTGGGGCAGCGACACACGGTCTGCCCTGAGCTGCGGGGCACAGACCGCCGGGAGCCTTTGGGTCGGGCCGCCGCATCCAGANTGGAATCCAGCCCTTGGGACTCTGGCGCCGCTGCTTCCAAGGCCTTAGCCCCGTCGGGTGGCCCTAGGAGATGCTGACCACCCGCGGCTGGGAGGAGGTGGTGCGGGTGAGGGTGGGGCGGCGGAGCNCAGAGCTGGTGGTCTCCGACGTATCCTCCCAAACCAGGCTGAAGCGCCCCCGGGTGGCCAGGTGAGGTCAGCGCTCCTTGAGTATGGGGGAGGTCCATCCAGCTGGTGCCGGGATGTAGGTCCCACCACGAGCCATCCTCCGTGCCTGGGTGAGTCGGCCGGAACCACGATTCGTAATGATGTGACATGTCCGGCTGCAGGAGCTTGGAAAAGGGTCCCGGAGCCAAGGGACTGTCGCTTTCCAGGTCCTCGCAGGTTACCCGCGAGGAGGCCCCTGGCAACTCATAGCCCTGTGAGAAGTCTACCTCCGGGCCCAGCGGGAGGCTCTGCAGCTCTCCAGGCTGCAGCGGGGAGGGGTAGTCCCCGACCTCCGGGCTCGTGTGACCCTGGTATGTCTGGAGAGGCTGCAGGTCGAGGCGCGGCGGTGATGTGTGAGGCGCGTCGGTGTGCTGGCTGCCCAGAGAGCCACAGACAGCGGTTAGCATTGCCGGGATCCGGGGTGGGGTGAGGGCAGGGACGGTCAAGGGCACCTCAGGTGGGACCTAGTGGAGGCAAAGATGAGACATAAGCAAGGTGACCTGCTTACTTTCCCTCCTAACCCAGACCCCTTCCCAGCAAAGCGCTCCTTGCGAGCCCCTAACAGGAAAAGAGGGGCGTGCCTCTGGGTGGAGACAGCAAATCAGTTAGAGTTTGGGAATGCTAGTAAGGAAAGAAAATGTGAAAGTCTAGGTCAGGGCACAGAGTGGCCTTTCCTCTAAGTGACCCGTCCTTAGGACTCAGCTCTTACTGGAGTTGGCTTGGTCCCAATGCCGCCAGACCATCTCTACATAGGTGCCCGGGCATTTCCCCCTGCAGACCTGCTGCCAACCTAAATGGATGATCTAGATTCGTCTTAGCCCCAATCTAACTCTAGACACAGATTGGGCCGGCATATGCTTCTGGCTGCTTGAGGTGATTTGCCCTTCAAAAAGCCCAGAACAGGTCCTGAGCGTTTTGCCAAAGCCAATCACAGTCCTGCTGTAACGAGGTGGAACAGCATTTATCTCTTTTTACACTCNCTCCCTAGCTTCCTTGACTCTGCCCACCAAACCCTCACCCAACACCCACTCCTTTCCCTCCATACGAATCTGGGAGGGATTACCAGAGAAAAGTATCGCCCAGAGAAGAGCTTGTTAGAAGCTCACAAAAATATAACCACTGCTCCCTTACGGAAGGCAGCACCGGAGTTTGGAAGAGATGGGCATTCCTTATCCCAGAAGTCAAGGGCAAGCACTAGAAAACTTATAGAAGACTCTAATGTCCAGCCAAGTGTTGAGAGCTACTTTTCTGAGCCTGCTCTTATTTAAGAAAGCAAAACGTGAAGCAGTGACTAGAATAAAATGTTTATTTAATCGTTCNATCAACAAGCATACATCTGTGCAGAACCTCTGTGAATCAGTTCTCTTTCTCAAAACATCAGAAACCTAAGGCCCAGCAGAAACCTNGAGATGTGGCCTGGGTGTGGTGATTGCAAGCCTTCAGTCTAAGCACTCAGGAAAATAAAACACAAGAATGCAGAGTCCCAGGCCAGCCCGGGCTACATGGCAAAAGAAGNAAGGGAAGGAAGGGGTGAGGGAGATAAAAGAAAAAGAAGAGAGGGAGAAGCTGCTAAGCATCGTGGGGACCATCTAATAATCCCAGCACTCAGAGGCTGAGACAGAAGGCTTCTGAGTTCAGCCTGGGCTCCGAAATGAGACTCTGTCTCAAAATAAATAAATAAATAAATAAATAAATAAATAAATAAATAAATAAATAAATAAATAAACCTTAAAACCTCCACCGCTTTCTCCACCACAAATCTATGACCCGAAGGTCCCAGTCTTCTCTCCATCTCTCCCTAGAGCCTTGGAATCTTGCCTGTGTGTGGGCTGGCGTGGAGGAGGCCAATGATTTAGGTAGGGCCTTCCCCAACCAGGGCTCAGCTGACCCTACCAATCTCCGGCTTCTGGGACCAGGGAGGTAGCATTGATAGTCTGGGAGAGGCAGCGAAGAGGAGGACCCGGGTGCCTACTCAGGCTCTGGCAGCCTTACCACAAGAAAGGAACAGGGTGAAGCAGCAGGAATGGAGCCTTAGGCCGGGGCGGGGCAGCCCAGAAGGGGTTGGGCTGGAGCAGTGAGGCCTGGGACCCTAATAGCTTTTGGCGCCTGGGAACTGCCCCAGGGTCTTGGGGGGGGATGGGAAGGCTAGGATGACCCAGGCTGCAGAGGGGCCTCTCTGGACGGAGAGCTTGAGCCCAGGCCTAGAATGCAGTGGCCTGCAATCAAGGTTGCGCTAAAAGAAAGCAGAGCGAGCACATCGGCTCCCCAATTGGAGAAAGAGGGTAGAGACGTCTTGAAGTTCCACTGGATCGTCTGCTTTTCCCGATTCCCAGTGCCCAGGCGGTGGGGACTTCCGTTCTAACATGGTTTTCAATGTTCCAGTCCTCCGGTTGTCCCAGTTGCTCCAGTTTCCCCAGTTCCCAAACTCTCTTGGTTCCTCCAGTCCCTCCCGTCCTCCCGGTTTTTCCTCCGTCTGGGCTCTCAGCCCCTCGGATCCTTTAAGACCACCCTCCCCATGAAGCCAGCGCAGGCTGCCATGTGTTCCGAGCACCTTTCCCCTCGGATCTCCGCCGCGCGCGCCCCTGGCCACGCGGACCCGGGTTCCTTCCTACCTGGCGGTTGCGCACGGGCTCGGGCCACCGCAGGCTGGCGCGCTACAGACCGGCGCTCATGGGCCCTGCGCGCTGGCGGGTTCTCAGAGACGTAGGACAGGAGCCGAGGGCAAGCTGGGGCCGCGACTAGACCCGGCGATCGGCGGCGGTGGAGGCCGTGAGAGCCGGCGGGAGGGTGGAGGGCGGGCGGGCGCCGGTGAGCGAGTAAGCGAGCGAGCGAGGCCAGCTCCGCCCGTGACTCACCGCGCTCTCTGCCTTCATCCTCTCCCCTGCGCTCCTTTTTCCCCCCGAACCGCGGCCCCGCCCACCTCACCTGCCGCCGCCTTTAACCCTTGCTGGCTCGACCGGAGGCGAGGCCCAGCCCCGCGCGAGGAGGGGGCGGGCGAGAGGGATAGCTAACCAGGCCATTTCCCTCCCTCTCCCTCGCTCCTCCCAGGTCCCCACCACTCCCTGAGTTAGGGACCTGAGTTGAAAGTTTTTCCCATGTTTAAAGACCCGTCCGATCCCGTGGAAATCTAGCCCGGAGCTGATTTGGTCTGGCGGGGGACGCGGCTCAGATCCGAGTTGGAACGAAGGACCAAGAGTCCTGGGAGAGCTATCGAGCCTTCCTTAGGGCGCGTGTGGCTACCAGTGCTTTTGACACACGCGTCCTGGCCTCGCAGTGCTAGAACTGAGTGGAAAAAAGGAAACTTAAAGACCAACTTTCTGCCTGGCCCACCCCNAGGCCTAGGCCATGAGAAGTGTGTTTTGGCTACACCGCTGCCCTCCCTCCACCACCACCGTGCGCCGTACTTTTCCCTCCCGCTTTCCTGAGATCCTCCCCCTCTATCTGGCCACTGGACTTTCTGGGTGATCACCACCCCCTCAATGTCTTCCCCCGTCTCCGGTCTCACTGGTCCCTAGATCCTTTCAGTGTACTCTCTCCACCTTCCCTTAGGCGGCAAGCCTAGCGCCATCCAAGTCCACCACGTAAACCCGCCGCCTTCCTCCCAGTCCCGGTTGCTCAGCCCGTACGCGGGGTTGCTGCGGCACATTTGGATCTGAGGGTTGGGCAGGCACCTGAATGGCCCTGGGAAGGAACATTTCAGCAACGGATTGAGCGTGTCCTTTTGCCACAGGCTCTTTCCGAGTCTCAGCTGAGTATCTAAGTTTGAGAAAGATCTTGGATTCCGTGGAGGAAATAAACGCACATACGCAAAGCCACATTTTCGGAGCATCCACGGCGCCACTCGCCTAAACAAAACTCTCAAGATCCGAATTGGTGGAAATTCTGAGATCCCTACCTCGAAATTAGGTGGATACCAGAGTCGCCCCCAACTCTCTGCCCCGATGACCTGACTAGAAGTGGTTCACGTGTCTTGCCCGCTGCCTCCCAATCCCGCAGGTTAACCTCCCTAGGTGACCCTTTTTGACACNGCATTTCTGAGTGATTTTCATTGTTTCTTTCGTTATCGTGGCTGGCTTTTCCTACNCACTCCTTACAATCAATTTCCGAGAGTTCTGTAATGTAGACTGATTTAAGGTCGCCACTACGGACTCTTCTTTCTTTCTTTTTTTTTCTTTCTTTGCTTTTTGAAGCTGGCTCTTACTCTGTAGCCCAGGCTGGCTGGGAAATCACTCGATTTCTCTTGCTGGCTTCGATTATGCACCAGTCTTCCTGCCTCAACCTCCCAAATTGTGGGATCACAGGTGTTAACTAGTGCCCGGTTTTCAGTCCTCACTCACTCCGATTAGTTTACCTACCCTCTGTTCCCTTTTGAGACACACTGAAGTATCCAGCTAAGCTGAATCCATCAGCCTTCTGAACGTCAGTGCACGTGTCCCCAGCGGTCAGGGCTCTAGCTGTTTGAATATCTTTGTATTTTCTAAAACTGGAATCCTTCACCTGGACAACGTGGGTACAAGCTGTGAGGGTTTCCTGNGGCTTAAATAAATCATATCTAAAAGAGCAAATTCCTCGAGGTCTCCGCTAGAAACAGAATAAACCCTTAAATATTTTAAAATAAATTTGTTCCCAGAAACACGTGCAGATTCAAGTACATTCAGAAAGATCTTTGGACTAGAAGTTCACAAACCTAAATTCTGGCCCCAGCGCTACATCTTTTACACTGGCCCTCGAGGATTATATTGTTCTACGTATGCATCGTTTCCTCAGCCGACCTGGAGGGTTGAAGGATGGGCATTTGGAAGCGGAAGACATATTCGGGAGAGACTGGTAATCAGCTAGGACCNACTGTTCTTCCCTCTTCCCTGCCCTTGGGATTAGGTAACAAAAATTCTTAAGAATCTCTTTGGCTCTTTGTGTCCAAATTCATGCTTTTTATCAATATTCAATCAACCTCCAAATCCTGACTAGTGGGGTTTTCATTCTCAGTTCATAGTTACCTCCAGAGCCAAGTTAGGGGTTCATAATGTGGGGGGTTCAGAGCCTGACTTGGGTGAATATGGCTCCTGGAGCAAAACTGATTAGACCCCGATATTTTAGTCCCCCCAGCTGTCTGGAGTCAGTGCAGCTGCTGCAGCAATGATCCTCAACCTGTGGGTCTCAACCCCTTGGGGTTTACATATCAGATATCTACATTTATGACTCATAACAGTAGCAAAATTACAGTTATGAAGTAGCAATGAAATAATTTTATGGTTGGGGGTCAGCACAACATGAGGAACTGTAGTAAAGGGTCACAGCATTAGGAAGGTTGAGAACCACTGCTCTGCTGTTCTTCCAGCCAGGCAGGCATGAGCTAAAGCTAAAGTCAGCCTGAATCCCCACGTCCACTTACAGGTGTCTGACTGCCTTATTTTCTCAGTGCTGTCCATCTTTTCTTGGACAGCAACTAGGAAAAGAATAGCAGAAACCCCACCTCAGTTTCCCCTTGACACTGCCCCCATCCTGGAGCAAAGACCCTGCAACAGCCTGCAGCCCATCAGCATGAAATTCAGCTGTAGGGAAGTTACTCCTGGACCGCTCAGTCATTCCACCTCTCTGTCCTGCCTAGCTCTCTTTCTTTCAGACAACCTGGACCTCACTCCTCTGCTTCCAACTAGCTCCATTTCCTACTTGCTCGATGTTTTCCTACCAAATGATAGCTGTAATCTAATACTGACTGGATTGCCAAGGTCACCGTAGCCCGTGTTCGCATCCTGACTCCATATTGAACTGCCNATCCCACAAACCAAGGTGTGCTCAGAACGTGGTCGACTTCTATTCCTTCCTTTCATTCTCTCGAGGTCGTAGACAGATTTTCCCAAGTCTCTGCCAGCCCTCATCTCAAACTTCTTCTATAGTAAGCGATTCATTTTGTGCTGGCAGCAGTCTCCTTGGTCAGTATGTTCATCAGAGGCAGCATTTCCTTACTGAGCACCTACTATGTGCAGTCCAGGTACTCACTCCCCACAAATACCTCGAATTCTCATGAGCATGCAACAAAGTAATTATTATTATCATTCCCATTGTACAGATGAGGAAGTCGGGGATCAAAGACACTAAATGACCTGCCCAAGATTACAGAGATATTAACAGATAAAAGAGGAAACGGAGTCCAGATAGGTAAGGCTCTAAAGCCCACATTCTACCTGCTATTCTGTTTGGCTTCACTATGACAGAAGAGTGATGACCCTGGGAGTTGCTCCCCTAGGTCCCTAAGGTGAAGGGACAACATTCTTAGCAGATCCCTGGGTCCAAGCCACTGACTTCTTGTGTCTGATAGGGTGAATTGATCTCTCTTGAATTACTGGAACAAATCACATTCCACACAGGTGTTCCTTTCCAAACTCCCATGTCGCCTATAGAGATTACCCCNTGAGGGACTGGAGATGGAGCTCAGATGGTGGAACACTTGCTTAGCATGAATGAAACCCTGGCTTCAGTCCCCAGCACCTAATAAAACAGGGTGTGGTGATGAATACCTGGAATCCCAGCTCTGGGGAAGTAGAGGCAGAGGCTCAGGAAGCCAAGATCATCCTCAGCTATATAGTAAGTTTAAGGTCAGCACTACAGGAAACCATGTCTCAAAAAACAACCACAAAATTGTTCTAACAATAAAAATGGTCTGATCCAAGTACTGATAGGAAAACCGAAGCCAAACAGGGAGACATGTCGCTCAAAGTCACACATCAAGTTAGAGACAGAGCAGGCTAGACCCTACCTCCTGGGTTCCTAGTTGTTCACCATTTCCTACTCCTCACTCCCAACTCCACACTGTCTCCCAAACTTCAAGCTGGTGACCCGGGGTGCCAGCACTTTCCTCCTGTCTCTGTCAACTCTCCCAGATTCCTCGAAAACCAGGCAGAGTCCAGATATGGGTCAAATTGTTTTATGTATCCTTCACTTATTTAACAGACATTGAGAGTCTAGTAGGGCCAAGCACTGTGCTAGGTACTGATTCTTGGATAAATCCAAATATCACTAGCCTTTATCATCTGTTTTTCCATGGGTGTCGGGTCCCCTGGAACTGGAATTACAGACAGTTGTGAGCTGTCATGTAGGTATTGAACCCAGGTCCTCTGGAAGAACAGTCAGTGCTCTTAACCACTGAGCCATCTCTCCAGCCCCTATCATCTGTTTTTAGTCTAAAGGATGAGCACCTCTTAGAACATCGTGTGTGTGTCTGTGTGTCTGTGTGTCTGTGTGTGTGTACCCTGTACGCCTATTCATGTATACTCACACTTTCTTTCAAATTGAAGTCCCCAGTCTTGAATCCCTGCCCCACATCTTGCCCAGATCTCAGCCCAACCCATTCCGAAAACCTCCCAGGGAGCCTCTTGGGTCCTCCCTCCCCCACAGAACTCTCTTTTATCCCCCTTCTTCAACTGAGAAAGTATCAAGCTCTCCAGACCCGTCTCTACGATCTCTTTAGAGTAGAGACCTGGTCTTCTTTGCAGAGGTCCCCTATGCTGGATAGGGCACAGCTTTTCTTACCAGTCCATGGAGCCCAGAGCTGGCAGCAGCAATGAGGGGCAGGTGGGGTGACAGGAGAGCCAGGCTTTATAAAGGAGGCGACAGTCGGAGCCAAAGAGGGAGGTGGGAGCCCAGGCAGGATGCTGCCAAGTCCTCACGGCCTCAGAAGCTTTTAGGATAATCCAGGAAGCAGTGGCCTGATTCTCATGGGGGGAGTGGTATGGGTGAGAGATCTGAGTCTGTCGGGCATGCCAGGAACGGAGGGCTGCAGCTGGAAGAGGCAGCTGGGGGGTGGGGGCAGAGTGCTGCACAGGACTTCCTTTTCTAGGGTCCAGGGTGGGCAGTGGGAGAGGGACCCAGTGGTTCTTGTGGGATGGAGGAAATGAGTACATTGCTGGGAGAACGCTGGTGAGGCTGGGACTCTCGGAATTCCAGCCTCTCCCCACCCCGCCTCCCTGAGTTTTTGAGGTTTTTCTTCCATTGACTTGGACTTGGTGGGAAAGAAAAGAAGCTCCATTTTTTTAAGACCCAAAACACATACACACACACACACACACACATACACACACACACACATACACACACATACACACACAACATACATACACACACACAAAACACACATACACACATAACACACATACACACACATAACACACATACACACACACAGAGAGACAGAGAGAGAGAGAGACAGAGACAGAGACAGAGAGAGAGAGAGAGAGAGAGAGCTCCAAGCCAGGCTTTCCCAAAAAGCTCCTAGCCAGAGAGTTCTGGTTACTCCAAGTCTTGCTTACCTCTAGGAGCCTGTACTCCTACCCCACCCCCACCCTGTAGTGCTTTACATCTGTTTTGTTCAAATCCCAACTTGGAGATCCTAGGAGGAGCCAATGTAAAACTTTTTGAGCCTGGAACCTCTCATTCTCAAATGNGGACAGAGGCCCCTTTTTCTCCTCGAGCATAGACTGGGTGGCTTGGGATAGACAAAGGGTTCCCTAAGTAAGACGAGACTTTTACAGACAGTGGGCCCTGATCCGTAAAAAAGGAAAAAGATTGAGACTGGAAAGTGAACAAGGGCCCAGAGGTGAATCCAGATGTTAGGAGGAGCCTAATTTAGGATGTCCCACTGGCTGAATGGAGTATGTCCTGGAGCAGAGAGACAGGAGACCAGGAAAACCAATGGGGGTGAAACCTAAGACTGTCGTCCTGAAGGTCTCTGACCAACACAGGAGAGCAGCCTGGGGCCTTACCATAGGACATGTCCCATTCCCAGCCATGGGGCCCTCAACGTTGAGGACAGGTGCTTCAGTGCACCCCACCCCCACACAGAACCCCGGTATCTCAAGGCTAGCTTGCCACCTCCCTCCCACAGGTGAACCAGGGAACCCTCACCCTAACTCCTCCTCCATCTCCTCCCAGCAGTCTCCAGACTGGGGATTCCCAGTCTTTTCATTAGCTTTTCAGTAATTATCGAGTAAAGGCCCCAACAGGTTCTTCCTCTTCCCATTTCAGAGATGAGAAAACTGAGGTGGCAGAAAGCCACCCATCAAGCAGGAGAGAAGAAAGTGATGGGAGGACTTGGGAAGCAAAGCTGCACCTTCAGTCCTCTACAAAATCAAGAGGACAGGGCCAGCACAGAGGGGACTGTGCGGCAAGACCCAAGCTGGCTCCAAGGAGGGGCTTCCCTGTCCCTCCCCACCTTCCAGCCCAGAAAATCCCAGTGAGGGGGGGACGGCGCTCAGGAGACCACACAGGTGGAGTAAATAATGTTAATACAGGAGTATTATCACCAGGGCATTTCCTCATGGATAAATGTCTGAAATACCAAAGGATGCCTCCAAATTATAGTTAATTACAGAGTTGATTTGCATAAATTATAAGGTGAGCATACAAATTCTTTCAATCGGTTCCATATGCTTAGGTAGCAGGTCCAGTCCAGAAGACAGGAGAATCTGGGGCTGGGGGAATCGGAGAGAGGGAAAGGATGCAGCTCTGGCCCTGGACCTGCAGGGCCTGAATATCTTCCCCCAGGGCCAGTGGACCAGGAACAGAGGTGTGAAGCCAGCCTGCCTGGTGGGGAGGGGTGCGAGGGGTGAAGTCAACCGGGATCCTGATTGTCAGGGGACCTTTCCCTTTCCACCTCTATTCTCACCTCCTAATAATGTGTTTTCCCAACACCAATGGGATGAGGTAGGATGGGCTCCACGGGGCTCAGAGCTATAGAGTGAGGCACTGATACTAGCCTGGAGTCAGCCCTTATCCTCAGTCCCACTCTGGTCTTAAAGGAAGAACTGAGAGGCAGCTAGAAGACCAGCATGGTTAGTGGTCTAGTCAGGTCCCTGGAGCTGGCTCCCAGTTCCCACTGGAGCCAGCCCCAGCTCGCTCCGGAGCCAACCCTCCAACTCAAGTTTGATGTTGGCGCTGCCTACACCTTCCAGGTGGCTCCTAGGCAGCTCAGACACACAGACTCTTGTCTCCAGAGCCTGGGCCCATTTCCTCTGAGCTTGCCTCCTGTCCCCTCCCTCCACCCCACCTGCTAAGACTCTGCTTCCTTCTCCAGCTCTCTAATTTGT
>LZPO01029789.1:244462-259145 GCA_001675575.1 Neotoma lepida
AGGGCAGGGGTTCTTCCTGAAATCCTCTCCTGTGTCACTACCTTCCAGCGTTGCTGCCCCTTGAGCTTCTCCCCCGCCCCTTTACCCTCCCTGCTACAGAGGATGAACTCCCTCACCTCCTTTATCTGTCTTTATCTTCAGAACCATGCTCAGGCTGTCTAATGGTGACTCAAACCCATAATTGCAGCGCTCTGGAGACTGAGGCAGGAGCATCACCACATTTTTGGCCAGCCTGCCTTACAGATGACTTGGTGGATAAGAGCACAGTAGGCTCTTCCAGCGGATCAGGGGCTGAGCCCAGCCCCCACATGATAGCTCACAACTGTCTGTAACTCCAGTTCCAGGGGATCCAACAACTTCTTCTGGCATCTTTGGGGACCAGGTACACACATGATGCGCAAACATACACAGAGGCAAAATACTCATAACATAGAAATAAAAATCTTGTCTTCTTTGTTTATGTGTTTAGATTGTTTGCTGGAAGCCTCCTCTGGCCACCCCTGTGGATTCTGGTTACTCCTATACATCAAGTCCCCTGTGTAAAAAACTCACTAGTTTTCAGTGCTTGCCTTGGAGCGCCTATCATGTTGGCAGCATCCATCACACCCCAGCTGGAGTGTGACCCATTGCAACCCAGCCGGAGGCAGACCTGTCTTGCCCACTCAACTCTGGTCCTCTCGAAGATGCAGGTTATGCCTTTTCCAAACACTAGAACTCTCTGAGAGCAGAGTTCCCAGCAGAATAGGACTGTGTCTCCATCATCAGATCAGGACTTTTCCCCCTCCTCCACCTGCTCCGAGCAGGTTCCATAGGAGCCACTCCACAGGTGAAGGGACTGGACAGCATGCCCCTCTGTCTTTCCCAGGTCCTTCACTGACCATGACAGTTTCCTCAGCTTCCCTCCCAACTCCTCTTTCCAGGCCTCTGCCGCTGCTAAGGGGACAGCATTTTACCATCTTTCTCTCATGCCCAGGAGTGTTGCTGTCCCTTCCTTCTTCAGGAAACTGTCCTGGCATCTGCTTCCTCCACCTCCTCTTCTCCTAGCCTCTTGCCTCCCTCATCCCTCTCTAGGGCCTCAAGGCAAGTATTTACCATCTGCCATGTAGGTGCATTCCTGGGCTTGGCTCCCAGGCTCCCTGCTGTCCCATGGGACCTGAGAATCCTGTTCGCCCTCCCACACCACCCCCAGAGTGCTTAGGTCCTTTGCTTCCCAGCCCCCACCCCAGACCTCCTGGGGCCTTGGGTGCTGGGACTCCAGATGCTGTCTGTATACCTGTATACCATCCTTTCTGCCCTGGAGACTGAGGACCTACTCCAGCTGCAGGCTTCTCCCAGGGTTTCCCCGCCTCCACATCTTCTCTGTCTTGCCTCAGGGAGACTCCTTACCTAAATTCGCTTTATATTCATTTACATTTGTTGGTCCAGCCCAAGCAAATTAATGTAAATGCAATGCAAACAAAATGCATAACCCTAAGTACCTCTGACCCAAGAGGAGGACTCCTCATAGGAAGAGCTCTCTTTTCCTCCTTGTGGGAATACCCATCCAACACTCAAGGAAACTAGGGCTTGGAGAGAAAAGCAACTTGCTTATGCGGTCCTGGCTGGGATGCCTGGTCCTTTGGAAAATTTCAAAGCCACGGGCTTGAGTTGTGCAACAGCTATGCTCTCTTGACCTTTGACCTTGCTCAACTCTGACTCTTCTTTCACANAGTTTCAATACTTTCCTTGAAGATTTTCACCTTCCCTGGCTCTGGCCTCTGTCCAGCCCAANGTAGGGTCCCCGTACCCCATCATTCCCTGAGGATGGGTGAAGAAGGTGATCCTTTGTGAAATCTATAAGGGACTGAGGAGTCTTGCCTGTTTTACTGAGTGCTTCTCCTATTAGCTTGCCTTAGCACCCCAAATCCTATCACCAGAGTGTTTCTATGATTGCCATTTTCTGTTGATAGACATGTGACACTAGGTCCTGGCTGGCACATTCTGTTGCCAACACAGATCAGAAAATAAGAACTTGGAAATCTTTGGTAGATTTAGGGGGTCTTAGAAAAGCTAGGGTGTGACTGGAAAGGACTAGGGAGGCTGAGGCAGAAGGATCATGACTTTGAAGCTTTGGATTATATTGTAAGACCATGTTTCAAAAAGTCTAAACAAGGGGCTGGAGAGATGGCTCAGCAGTTAGGAGCACTTGTCCTTGCTGAGGACCCAAGATGAGTAAGTAACTCCAGCTCTGGGGGACCCATTGTCCTCTTCTGGCCACCTTGGGCACCCTCTGCATGTATGCACACACATGCACACATACAAATAAAACTAGTTAATTCTTTTTCCAATGGGTGTTTCCAATAAATATCTACTGTGTCCTAGACGCTGGGCAAGGCCCTAGGGGATGAGAAGTGTGGCTGCCCCCATCTAGGGCACTTGGCCNTTCTGAGCTTAAATTATACCAGTATGCACTGGGGTGCTCAGGTTGGGGCGCTCATCAAAACCTGATGTCCCTCTTGGTTCAGTTGGTCTCTGAGGCTCAGAAATCTGCACTTAAGTGACTGGGCATCCCCCCTTCCATTTTCCAGTGCCGTCAGGGCCAGTAGGCCAAGGAACTACACCTGGGACATGTCCTGGGTGTCTGAGAACCCAAGGAGGCAGAGAACAGAGGTAGGGTTATAGACAGAGGGGTCATTTGGGATAGCAAGTGACATACAAGGTCTTCATAGATTTGCCTTGTACTTAGGCCTCCTGGCACCAAGTTGATTCCTGTCCAGCATTTCCCTGGAGGGGACACAGGAGAACACCTTCTCCCAAGTTCAGGAAGGCTGAGCAACCAGTGGGAAGAAATGGCAGAGATTCCAGGTCACCCATTCCTGGTGGCATCCCTTCACCCCCAAGGGCCCCGAAACCTCCTGGAGCCAGTGTTTAAGCTGAGAGATGCTTCTTCAAGGAAGGGCTCTACAGAAACAGAACTGAAGGTGCAGAGGGAGGGGAGGGGAGGGAGGCCAGCCCTCCTTCCAGCGCCTGGCGTTTGATGCTGGGGCTGCTAGACATCTCCTCCACCGGAAACTCAAGGCCAGACAGATAAACACAGATGGAAGGAGAGACTCGGCTGCTTTATTTATGGGCTGGTGACAGGCCCTCTCCTGTCTCAGAGTCACTAATCTACCAAGCGGAAGAGACGTCCTTCCCCTTTGCCACCCTCTTCCCTCCTGCCTGAGACTGGGGCTCAGACAGGCTCCAGGCCTTCCCAGTGTGGGCCTTCAGAGCCAGCTCTTTTGGCCTGCCTGTCTAGGGGCTAAGGAGGTCCCCCCACTCCCCTCCTGACAGAAGAGACAGCCAGGTCTCCCTTGTTCCCCATGGACTCTTAGTACTGCTGGGGAGGCTCACCGATTAAATGTGTGCCTGGTCCTGGCTCAGAAGATCCTTCCAGAAGTTGTACAGTTCAACTGCCTTCCCTTGAAAAGTCCCTGAGGAACCCCTCTGGGCTGTCCTGGCTTGGGGCCACTCAAAGGAGTGGGGGCAAGGAGGGGTGCTGTCCTAGATATGAAAGACCCTGCCCCTGGGTACTTCCTTCTCCTTTATATCCTACTTAGCACCGAGTGGAGGGATCTCTGGGGACCCATGTTCGTTTCCCGTTTCTCTATCTCCTCTTTCTCCCAGAACCTCACACACCTGCTCCTGACTCTCTCTGGGTGGCTGGGGGAGGAGCCCCAGTGGGAGCCATGCCTTCTATCAGGAGCAGATGAGCTTCCCAGAGCTCTGGGTTCTTCTGGTTTCCTCTCCTCTGCCCTGCACCCATCCATAGGTCCTTCATGCGGTCTCTTATTCAGGCTTCCCTCAAATCTTTGGAGTGGGGGAGGAGATTCCACTCTGCCTTATGGAAAGATTGGGTCCCTCAGGCTCCAAGGTCAGAGGTCAGAGGGCACCCAAAGGGCAAGAAAAAGAAGAGGTCAGAGAAGGGGCAGATCTGTACCTGTCAGTGGCTTTGAGGCTGGACATTTGGAGTCTTTAAGAGATTCCCCAGAGATTCGGGGATTTGGCTCATGGGATCAGACTGCCCGGCTCCCTGACTCACCGTGGCCAGACCCAGACTGGGACCTGCTCAACTTGCCTCTCTCTCTTTCCTATTTAAGTGACTTTGGGTCATCTATGGGCCAAGGAGGATCCTCACCAATATGATAGGAACCTCCCTGCAGTTCCTCCCTCCCTCCCTCCCTTCCTCTCTCTTTCTTCTCCCTCCCCTAATGTCCCTTGTCCCAACACAGAAGCCCATGCCTAGGAAGAGGGATGAGTTGGAATCCTAGCTAAGAAGTCTCAAGCAGTTTCTTTTTTGGAAACTGTCATGATTTGGGGGTAAGCAGCATTCACAAGCCTCTCCTCTCTATATCCCTTCCACGGCTTCCTCTGGGAAGCTCTCCCCAAGTAAACCTCTTGGTTTCTTCCCTGTATTTTTTCCCTCAAGGATTCTACTCAACTGCTATCTGCCCTGTTCTGGTTTCTCAGCCAATGAATCAGGAATGTGCTCGAGTCTTCCCCTCAGACTGAGGGATCTCTGTGGTCAAGAACCACACTCCTTGTATCATGATCCCTACAAGGATCTCCATAGACCATCCAAGAGCCTGAACCCAGGACCCTGCCTGCTAGCCAGGAAGCCAACAAGAAGCCCATGGGAAGCCCATTCACTTCTTCCCTCGGGTTTGTTCTGTTAAACATCACTCCAAAAGCATGCTAGGTAAGGCCAGNCTGGGCAGCTTAGCGAGCTTGATGCACAATGTAAAAGGCAGGCTGACAGACGGCTCATCTGGGCAAGTGTTGGCTGTGCAAGCATGGAGACCTACCNGTCAATCCTGAGAACCCAGCACAGGTGAGGTAGTCAGGAAGATCCCTGGAGCTCACTGCGCAGCTGTCTGCCTGAANTGACGAGCTCCAGGTTCAATGAGAGATCTTGTCTCAGAAAAAATAAGGTAGAGAATGATTGAGGGAGATGCCATCATTGACCTCTGACCTCCGCATGCATGCCCAGTGGCTCAGTGGGTAAGAGTCGGAATTCTAAGACCCCATGTAAACCAAGGATCCATGCACTCATGTGTGGAGGATTAGGATGAGAAAGCTGTGACTGTAGCTCAATGTAGTGTGTTTGCCTAACATGTATGAGATCTTGGGTTCAATCCTTGGGACCACAAATAAAANAAAACAAAATAAAATGAACTTTAAAAGATGGGCTCCTTGTGATGGCTCAGCTGGTAAAAGGACNCAGTGCATAAGCCTAATGTCCTGAGTTTGATCCCTNGGTCCCACAATTGAAGGAGAGAACTGAGTCTTCAAAGTTGTCTTCTGACCTCCACATGAGTATGGTGACATTCAGGTGCCCAAACACACATACACAGAACACACACACATAATACACATACAACNCACATACACACAACACATACATAATACACACGCATGCACACACACACAGAGGCTAATAAATAAAATGAAAACTTTAAAACAACTTTTGGGAAGACATGGTTACCTCCTTCCACCATGGGATCAGGGTTGGATCTACTTGTGCANCAAAGTTATCCTCAGCTGTGTATCGAGTTTAAGGTTAGCCTGGGCTATATGAACCCCTGGCTCAAAAATAAAAATAAAGCCAGACATGGTGATGCACACCTTTAATTCCAGTGCTCAGGAGGAAGAGGTAGGAGGATTCCCATGAGTTCAAGGCTGGCCTGGTNTGCAGAGCAAGTTCNAAGGCAGTCAGGACTAGGTAGGGAGACCCATCTCAAAAAAATAAAAAATAAAAATAAAAACAAAAATAAGTCTCCTGTCCCACTTTCCTAACCTTTTTGTTTGTTGAAACAGGGTTTCTCTGTGTAATAGCCCATGCTGTAGTGGAACTCACTTTGTAGACCAGGCTGGCCTTGAACTCACAGAGATCCATCTGCTTTTGCCTCCTGAATGCTGGAATTAAAGGCATGTACCACCTCACCCCAGTACANGTTCCTAATCTTATTTACTTTTTCTTTAATGGCCTAAAAACCTAGGATGAGGAGAGGGTACTGCCCCATCTTTAAAACAAATTCCCCTTTGCTGGGCGNTGGAGGTGCACACCTTTAACCCCAGCACTTAGGAGGCAGAGGCAGGTGGATCTCTGAGATTGAGGCCAGCCTGGTCTACANAGTGAGTTCCAGAACATCCAGAGCCACACAGAAAAACTCTGTCTTGAAAAACCAACAAACAAAAAAAGCCCTGGTGTTGCCTTCTCCTCTCACCTGCCTGTCAGGCTGCCTGAGGACCCTGGCTCCACGCCAAGTGTCAACCTGTTCAGCCCTACCCTGTCCTTACTGAGGGCTGAACTAGCTGGAGAGGCAGTACCTCTCCTTCTTCAGGGCAGCCACCAGCCTCCAGCCACACCTACCCCCCTACTATCTAGCCTCCCCACTATCTAGGGGGAAACAGTGGTATTGAACCAGTTTGTGGATCACTCGGAACTCATCCGGGCCATGTCTACTTGTGATAGAGAAGGTGGATGTGTGCTTAGCCCAGGTGTTATTTTTTTTAATGATTTATGTATTTTGATCTTATGTGCATTGGTGTTTTGCCTGCATATATGTCTGTGTGAGTGTGTTGGGTCCCCTGGAACTGGAGTTACAGTTGTGAGCTGCCATGTGGGTGTAGGAATTGAACCTGGGTCCTCTGGAAGAGCAACCAGTGCGCTTAACCACTAAGCCATCTTTTCAGCTCCATCCAGTATATTTTTACCTCCTTGTCCCCTCCCCTCTTTCAGGGGACTTTGGAATCCACAGTCTGGGACAGATCGTGGCCTCCACAGGTCTACCTGTGCCCCAACCCTACAACAAACTATCACTTCTGCTGGGTTAAGAACATCACATTACCTTAGTACCCCACTTCCATGCTTGCCCTGGTCTTCTGAAGCAGAGAACCTCAGAACCACTTGCCCCACTCTGCTCTTCCTCTGAAGCTGTGTGAGTCTAAACTCCATGTCCTTGTGAGGTTACCTGNGCTGCACACAGCCCCCTTGACAGCTCCTGGAAGTGATGGACTTGGCCTGGCCACAGGGTTCTCAAACCAAACCAAACCAAACCAAACTGTCAGTCTGATGGAGAAGACAAGGGATAGCCTGTGGGGATATGGTGGCACATGCCTGTAATCCAGGACTTGGGAGGCTGAGGCAGAAGGATCACAAGTTCTAAGCTAGTCTGGGCTACATAGTGAAACCTGAAAACCAAGGTCTAAGGATGTAGTTCAGAGGAAAAGCACTTGCTTAGTATGTGTGAGGCCCTGGGTTTGATTCCCAGCTCTGGAGGGTATCATCAACCCCTGGGAGCTGCTGGTCTGCAAGGACAGACTTTGAGAAATCAGTATTCACTCATATTCTCTGTCTGTCTGTCTGTCTCTTTCTGTGTGTGTGTGTGTGTGTGTGTGTGTGTGTGTGTGTGTGTGTGTCAGGATCTTATGAAACCCAGCTTTCATAGAACTCACTGTGTAGCCAAGGATGATTTTGAACTTCTAATCTCCAACTCTACTTCCAGAGCGTTGGGATCACAGGCATGTAACATGCCTTGTTTTTTGGGAAAAATAAGTACTCTTCTGACTTCTGGGGCCAATATGCTGGGGTGCATCCAGGATATGCAATATCAGAGGCCTCTTCCCCCCTTCACCGCCCCCACAGGGTTTCTTGGTGTAACAGCCCTGGCTCCTTGNAACTTGCTCTGTAGACCTGGCTGACCTAGAACTCATAGAGATCTGCCTGCCTCTACCTTTTGCCTTCTGAGTGCTGGGATTAAAGGCATGTGCCACCACCGCCTGGTTTAGAGTCCTCTTTAACTGTATGGTCCTAGCCGTCCCAGCCCTATCCTGGAAATAAATTGAGACTATTTCTCTTCCTGGGTTGCAAAGGATGAGAGGAACCCTGGACACTGCAGGACTCTTCCATGCAGTATGTGCAAAGGTTTGTGGTCTCCAGAACCCAGCTCTCTCCCTGAGACTTTCTTGTGAATGACCTGTGGGCTACCNGGCCCGGAAGCAGGCAAGTGGCTGGGACAAACTGGAAGGTATCTTGGAATTCCATCCTATCCTATTTCCTCTTTTCCTCCCAGCCAAGCTCAGAGGATTATGACAGCGTGGGCAATAAAAAGTGCCTAATTGGTTGTTGTCCAGCCGAGGCTGCTCCCCGTTTCCCTGGGCGGGGGTGGAAACCGGCTGAGTCAGCTTCACTTTTGCTCTTGGCCAGTCCCTGCTGGTTGCTGGGCACTAGCGGAAGCGCAGGAGCGGTGGGAAGCACCCCGGATGCTCAAAGAGGACAGATTGGCAGGCTTCTCAAATGCCCAGGGCCACCTGTTAGCTTCTGCAGGAGGTGAGAAGAGGGCAGTGGAAACCCTTTCCCCGGAGCCTTGCTAGTAGAACTTCATGCAGTGAAGGGCAGAAGCCCTGAGCAGGCTCGGGAGCCAGCTGACTGCTGGGAGTCCTGACTTCCACGCCTCATCCAGCTGCGTGATGTGATCCCTACTTAATCTCACTGTGTCTCATCCTTCCCTGTGACCTGAGGGTGGGTGGGACTGAGAACGTAGATGCACAGGGAGTCTTTGGAGTAATGTCTCACATGGGGCAGGTGCCCAACANTAAATGGAAGACCCTGGCACCACTGAGCTACTGCAGCAGCCCTCATCTGCAGTGACTTGAGCTGCAGTGGGAGTGAGGCAACAGGATGTAGGTCAGCTGATCAGGGCACGGCAGGAGTGGTGCCATGAGGTGTGAGATGACTTCCGGCTCAGAGACTGAGGTTTCCCAGCATCCTCTCTTCTGACAGGGAGATCCCTGTAAGCCAGGTGGTTCAGGAGCCCCTGGGGCCACATCTCCCTCCCATCCCTTCACCATGGAGCCCTCTTTTCCACAGACTATCTCTCCTGGCCTTCAGCATGAAAACCACTCTTGCCTTTNCATCNCTGGTTCCAGGAAGGGAAGAGCCAGGCACCAGCCACCTTCTTACCTCTCCTATCCAGGCTGCATCTTCTTCCCAGGAACCTTTGAACACAGTGTTCCCAACTCTGGAGACACCCTGCTCCCTCTGCTCCCCTCACTGCCTTCTCCAGAATGACACTGGGGTGCAACCCCATTCCTCTCATGCCTGCCCTGGCCTGGGATCAACCCAGCACTTGGCACCTGCCCCATCCAGGGTGAGTATCNGGTCTCCACCATCAGACTGGGAAGTTAAGCACTACTTCTGACAGGTGTGGTGGTACTCACCNGTAACCTGACACTTGGGAGGCTGAGGCTAGATTGTCGCAAGATTGAAGCCAGCCTGGGCTACATAAAAAGATGGGCTCAAAACAAAACACAAACTGTTTCATCACTGAGTCTATCAGAGCCCGCATCATTTGGAGGCTCTGTCTCAGCCACCGTTACTGTCTTTCCCACTCTTTGGGTTCCCTTCTTGGATCCAGAAAAACAGCATAGTCTCTGGGCTGTTTGCCACCCTGAACTGCACCTGGGGGTTTGGCAGGCAGAACACCACCTGTCTCAGGAGGCTCAGGTGGATGCTGGCACCTCGCCACTAGAGACCCCCAGAAGCCCTTCCAACGCTGACAGTTGGAAACAGACCATCAGTCGCAGGTTCTAAGGCCAGTGCGGCAGTGACAGGACCAAAGGAGCTGGGCAGAGAGGGTCTCTTCTCAAAAGTCCTTCGGCCTCTGTTCCCTACCACTGCTCTTAGGATCTTGGGGGAACAGAGGCTGGCTGGTGGAGTATGGAGTGGGAGGGATTCAGCTTGGCCCCTAGAGGGGCAGCGAAGATTTATGGGGCTGGATTTTTACTGGCTGGGGAGAGGCCCCAGGCAGGAGCCATGGAGCCTGCCAGAAGCAACACATGCATAAAACCTCCCTGACATGAAAGTCTGTAGCAGAGAATCAGCACCACCCCCCAGCCTGTGGGTGGTGAGAGATTTACAGATCTTGCACAAGGCCTGGAGGGGCCAAGGAGCTGCAAGGCCACTTCAGAGTCAGAACAGCTCCCCACCAAGGCCTTCACCTGTCTCTTATACACATCTAGATGTGTATAAGAGACAGCTCTTCTCTGGCCCCAGGTCAGGGAGAGATACTTAGGGCAAGATGGAGGAGAGCGTAGAGGAGCCACTTTCAAAGGGGTCTTCCCCATAGCCAGGCAGGTAAACCAAGCTTCTGGGCTCATGTTTACCAGGTAGTCATGGCCCTGTCCTCCACACGTCCCCAGACTGTGTGTGAGGCAGTACACACCACCGGTCTAGACAATTCTAGAAAAGTCCCAATATTTAGGCAACACTTTCAGAGTGGTCTCTTATACACATCTAGATGTGTATAAGAGACAGGAATGAGGCAGTACACACCACCGGTCTAGACAATTCTAGAAAAGTCCCAATATTTAGGCAACACTTTCAGAGTGTGTATGTAGGCACCCCTCTAGAAGGGGGAAGGGTGCAGATGGCAAAATAGGGACATGAAAATGTACAAAATTCCTGGTGTTGGGTGCCAGAGTCAAAATACTGAAAAGGGATTCTCCCACATGGACAGTGCGAAGCCCAGGTCCCCCACCTTTAGCTCTTATTTAATTAAACTTGGCTGCCAGGCTTCTCCTAGGATGGACCCCTACTTTTTTCTCACTTAAGGAGGCTATCCAGTAGCGCCCTTGTCTGTACTGGGGGCAACTGAACTGGTAGAGAGTTTTGCCATCTCCCAGGCCCCATCACCACCTGCATTGAGAAGCCCAGGACCTCAGCTGGGGATGGGGATGTACACTGTTAACCACTTAAAAGGGCAGGTGAGCATCTCTCCAACAGGTGAAGACCCGGAGCCTTTGAACAGAAGAGGGTGGGGCCTCTGTCTGAGGATGATGGAACCAGTGGGCCAGGGCTTGCAGCCTGTATCACTAGGGTTGGGGTGGGGGGGGAACACCATGAAGCTGGTCCTTTTTCCCAGCTCAACTTTTTTTCCTATCTGAGTCCAGACTTCTAGGAGAGTCCCACTGCTGTGGGGACAGCGACCTGAGTCATGTCTCAAGTGCTCACCTGGTTGGGTGGACTTGCCCACTGTCAGGCCCTACCCTGTGTGGTCAGTGGCCACTCCCCAGGGACGGGCCAGGGGAACTGCAGGGAAAGGACATAGGTTCAGTAGTAACCCAGCCCAGCAGGGTGCAACGGGGAAAAGGCCCGTGTGGGGAGAAAGTGCTGAGAGCAGCTGCCTCGGCTTTCCTCCTGCTGTGAGTGGGTCTGCACTCTGAAGGAAAAGGAAGTTAGGGANGAAAGGTGGCTTTGCTCCCATGGCCCTCTCCCCCTGCCACCAGCTTCTCACTAGAGTGGGCCGGGCTGGTCAGGACCTGCCTCCAGCCTGCCTTCCTCCCCAGCAGGTCGAGGGAAAATTACTCTCCTGTTAGGGCTCTTGAGTTTTTGAAGCCAGATCAAAGGTGGGACCCAGCTGGGAGCCCTAGTAAAATCTCAGCAATGTGGAGCCTTGGAGTTTCAGAGGTGAAACTAGGAACCAGGAGAGGGCCTATCCCAGGCTGGGGCTGCAGGGGTCAGAGGCCAGAAGGAGAGTGGAAGCCTGGGGCAGCAGTGGGTTGGGGGTGGGGGTGGGGGGTAGGTCAGGAGCATCAACTTAAAGGCAAAGTGGTGGCTACTTTGACTGGTGCTGCTGTTCTTTCAATACAGAGACCCCCAACAACCTNGGTGGCCAAGCCAAACAGGAGCTTCTCTCCAGACCAGAGTTTGACACAGACAAATATCACCCTGCTCTTACATCACTGCCCCTTTCAGTTATCAGAATTACTTTTCATAAGAGCCAATTCTTAGCTTAGGTGACCTTGTTTCTCTCTGCTGCAAACAGCTGCATGGTCCTGCTTCCCAGGCCTGGGTTCAGACCAAGANGCTCTCTTTTCTTTCTCTTATTTCTCATTCTTATGGAGTTAGGAATTAAACCTTGAACATGCAGGGAAGCACTTGGCCTCTGAGCAACACACTCAGCCCTTTCTGTCTTTTCTAAATTGTTTTTGTTTAGCCCAGCGTCTTTTCTAATTTTTGACATCAGTCTCCTTATGCAGTACAGCCTAGTCTNAAGCTCAGGATCCTTCTGCCTCAGTTGTCCGAGGGATTACTGGGATATTAGGTGTGTACCGCCANGTGAGACTTTCCTGTTTCTTCTACACTTTTCAGATGAAAACCTAAAGCTGAAATTCAGGCCTGTGTGCCAGCTCTGCTGCCTCGATCTTCCTTGTTCATGTGATTGCTCTTATCCTTCAAAAGGTCAATTTTTAAATGTTTTAATCTTGCCGGGCGGTGGTGGCGCACGCCTTTAATCCNAGCACTCGGGAGGCAGAGGCAGGCGGATCTCTGTGAGTTCAAGGCCAGCCTGGGCTACAGAGTGAGTTCCAGGAAAGGCGCCAAAGCTACACTGAGAAACCCTGTCTCAAAAACAAACAAAAAAAATGTTTTAATCTTATCTCCTTTATGTGCATTGGTGCCTTGCCTACATATGTATCTGTGCACCACACGTGTGAGTTACAGATGACTGTCCAGCCCTCTCAAGAGGGATTCTTGCTTCCTCTACCTTCTCCTTCTCTCTAAGGCCTGCCCTGTCTCTCTCCTTCCTAGGAACAGCCTAGCTGTCTTCTAGGACTGTGGCATGGAAGAGATTACTGGAGCTGTCAGGGTGGACATCTGCTTTTAAGGATGTATCAGTGGGGGCCTGGGAGAGGGCTTGGTGAGGGGGGCCTGGAGGGATGGCTCAGCAGTTGGGAGCACTGGCTGCTCTTCCAGAGGACCTGGGTTCAATTCCCAGCACCCACATGGCAGCTCACAGCTGTCTGTAACTCCATTTCCAGGGGATCTAACACCCTCACACAGATACACCACTGCAAATAAATAAATCATTTTTAAAAAAAGAAGAAGAACAACAACTGAGGTGGAAGCCAGGCTGTGTGGTGGCACACGCCTTTAACTCCAGCACTCGGGAGGCAGAGGCAGGCGGGTCTACAGATTGAGTTCCAGGACAGCCAGGGCTACACAGAGAAACCCTGTCTCAAAAACAAAAACAAAAACAAAAACAAAAAACTGACATAGAGAGTGACTGAAAAAGACAACTGTCAACTTCTTATCCCCACACACAGAAACATATGCATATGATACATATGTGTGCCAGGACTCACACACCACACACATATGCACACAGAAAAGCATATCCTTGTGCCATTTTTTTGTAGGGAGATGCTGTGTGGAGGCATCCCAAGACCCTACCTTCCTTTCCTCAACAGTCTTGACCAGGATCCTGAAAGCCTAGGAGACATGCCCATCAGAAATGAGCATGTCTTTGGAGTCTCCACTGCCCCTGGCCAAGCCCTCTTTAACTAAGGCCTCTGGCCTCATCACTGCAAGCAGCTATCCTTTGCCCACGTCCTGAGCTTTCCCAGGCNTTGAGATGCTGGCTAGGCAGAGCTGGTCTGGGCAGTGAGTCCATGTATGTACACATGTGGATCTGGGCACAGAGAAAGGGACAAAGAGTGCTGCTATTCTACAAATTCTTCTCGCGCCAATTCACTGTGACCTCAGCCAACTCCAGCACCTTCTCAGGGCCTCCGTTTCCCCTGGTCATAAAATATGGGGTTAATTGTCCCTTCTAGGGAGGCTGGGAGGGTTAATTGGGCAATGGCTCTGAAGAGAAGGAGATCTATAAATACAAGGGATCATTAGAGGGTATTTCACGGCCGTTTTGTGGCCCCGATGGTATTATTAATATGATTATTGTTATTGTTACCACCACTTCGCCCACTTCCCGAGTCTCTGCCAGCTGGGTCCTACTTCCAGGTGAAGGAACTCTGCCAGTGGCCTCTGTGACCCTCTACTCTCCACACTCAAGAGAGTGAGGGGACCCCTGGGGAGGCTATTCCAGTGTGGCTTTATGGAGAGAGGCAAGAGGTCCCAGGTGAGAGGGGCTGAGGAAGATGTCATGCTTGCTCATTGAATGCCTAAGCCCTTCCTACCCTGGGGAGGCCTCCAGTCTGCTATGGGAAGTCGGGAAAACAGACTAGCAGCTCTGTGGAGATGGCCATGGTTAAGAGAGGGCCAGTAGGAGCTGAACTGCAGGAGCCCAAGGTAGACAGGACGCTGTTCTCTGGGACACTGACAGGCTGTTGGTGGTAAGGTGCTTTCCTGAGGAGGCAAATGGCTCTTACAGAGTCTCTTTCTAGGGGCCCTAATACTCTCACAGCAGGAGGCAGTGAAGCAGGGCCTAGGCTGGCCAACAGTAGGTCCTAATACCCACCAGGTTACCTGGACCTCCTGTGTCTGTCAGGTTAAATCATGGTCATGGGCTTCTGCAAATGCCTTGGGTGCCCTCTGGTGGCAACATGAAGGACCTGCAGAGGCCCAAACCTGCCCAAAGAGCACCCTCTCTCTGCCCTTTCTTCTGGAAGTTGTGCAGATCCCACCCAGGAGGGCTAGCAAAGAGGAAGAACCCTATGGGAGGGATGGCTGGAATGTCATTGCTGGGAGATTCTGTGGCAGTTGGCCAGCAGCCATCAACCTGGGCAGGAAAGCCAAGAGGAGTTGGGGAGTCAGGGCATGGGACAGGAGTGGCATCCCTGGGTTTGTGACAAGGGCGGCTGATGGCTGAATGTATGCACTGAGATGCAGAGTGGAGACAGCTAGAACATATGAGGGAATCTACTT
>LZPO01029789.1:263300-275492 GCA_001675575.1 Neotoma lepida
CACTGTACCGAGCGTTTATTGGTAAGCGCTGCCGTCGCTCGGGCGGTGGCGGGCTCCGGGATTGGCGGGTGCTAGGCGGGCGGTGTCAGGCTCTCGGTGGCGGCGGAGGCGGCGGAGGCCAGGGAGGAAGATGTCGTAATGAGCGGTGGGTCCTGGCCTCTGCCGGCGGGATCTTCCCGGCCCTCAAGGGTCGGGAAGACGGGCAGAGGCCTCGGGGAGAGGAAGCCGGGGCCGGGGGTGCCCCCCTGGGACTGGGCCTGGCGCCGGGGCCCGGCTACGGGAGGGGCGGGGGAGGAAGGATTCCCGCCCGGAGGAGGAGCGCGGCTGGCCGGCCGGGCGGAGGCACCCGGAAGGGGGCGTTAGACTCCCCGCCCCTCGGAGCCCCGGGCGGGAGGTAGGCGCTTCCGGGCCTGGCAGGCGGCGCGGGCAGCTGAGGTTGTCCTGGAACCCCCTTCGCCCTCTTGGCCCAGGGGGCGCTGGGCCCTCAGACCGCGCTCGAGTCTGTTCCACGCAGGCGGCCGAAGCCCGCTCGGGCTCGCCCTGTGGGCAGGCGACGCTTGAAATCCTGGTGGTGCCAATGAGACTGGCCTGGGCTGCAGCCTGCTGCCTCCTGCAGCTGCCTGCCGCACCGCAGTCCTGACGGTGTCAGGCACTCCCTAGGCAGGTGATGACTGCCGAGTGAAAACCGAGTTTTACTGTTTGTACCTGGACCCTTGAGCCTGCGACTAGGTATCTGCAAGCTTGTGGAATTCTGAGAAGTTTGAGAACTTGTTGACGGAGCTCCCAGACTATTGCCCGATGCCCCGTGCAGGGGGGCAAAAATGCACTGAAATTCCAAGAAAGCGTAGGCGCTATCGTTCTTAAGAGATGACCTAAGAAATAAAATAGATAGTCGCTTTCTTCCCCCATCCTAGTTGCTGACTTAATGGTGCTCAGCTTCCTCCCTTCCTTCTTAGGTTTCTTTCCCGGTGCCTTTCTAATTTTAGTACAAAAGGAAGTGTTTCTTCTGCCTTGGGCAATTGAGAAACCTGTCCCCACTGCATTCCTTGGTTTTGATTCCAATAGTCTGTCATGTTTAATTGTTTCATAATTAACTTGACTCCGTTTGGCTGTTCTCCTGAACTTTTCCCTTTTAGGAGGTTAATTGTTGCTTCATGGAGAAAGGCCAGTGATCTGTGAGCCATGAATTGGCCCAAGGTCCCCCTACACAGATTTCATTGCAGAAGGGCAATTGATGTTTCAGTGTGTACTGGCATGGACTGTCTGTTTACAGCTGTTTCATGCTGAGCCATAGAAGTCACAGAGGAGGGTAAAGCCCTGAGTTGACCCCCACCCCTGTTATGCTCTAGGTTGAATCTAGATCCTGACAAACGCTAGACAAGCACCTCCTACCACTGTATCTGCAGCCTGGAGCTGTCTTGGATAGGATTTTGAAGGCTAGAAAGGTTAGGGTGTTAGCCAGCACACAGTGAATTAGCAGAGGGAATGATGGAGCCCAGATCACAGCAGCAACTTCCATTACTGACACAAAGAAATCCATTGTCTATAGTGATGTATTCACCAGTGTCTTGTTTTCTTTTAAATTCTTGGTGACAATGAAAGGAACAGATCTCAAAATCAATCAGTGGGGCTTATGTCAGTGTTCCAGTGGCTTCTTTTTTGGGGGGTGGGGAGTGGAAACATGGTCTCGCTATGAAGTCCTGGCTGGCTTGTATTTGTACTGTAATCTGTGTAAGCCTTGAACTTGAGATCGTCATGCCTCCGCCTCCCAAGTGCTGNGGTTATAGGTGTCTACCAGTTTGCTTGGTTTCCAGTGACCAAACAGACATCAATCCTGGTTAATATGAATTCTCTTTGGCTGAAGTGGTTGGTGAGTTTTCCGATTCTTCTACTTGGTGGTACAGAGACTTTTCTCTTTTGTTAAAAGCAACAGCAACAGGGAAAACAATCTGGGCTGACACCGTTATGAGCCCCAAGCTAGCTGCTAAAGACAACGCTTCTAGCCAAAGAGAACTAACTAGGGTTTGCTCATAACTGTATCTTCCCCTGGCTCTGGCATCCCTGCGGACATCACATAGACTGGCTCTCCTTAGTTTCAAGTTTGGGCCTGGGTCAGTGAGATGAATTAGTGGGTAAAGGCAGTTGCTGCCAAGTCTAATTACCTGAGCTCATTCTTGGGTCTCACCTAGTGGAAGGAGAGAAACAACTTCCACCCCCCACNCTCCCACACGCACACGAGGGGTGGGGACAAATAAATATTAAAAAGTTTGGGACCGTAGAAGCCTGTCAAAGAGGAGAGAAACAGTAAAAAGATTATGNCAGATGTTTGGGTTAAAAACCCAAGCTTTTCCAGCAGGTAGGGAAGTTAGTATTTGGGTCTTGAACATCTTAGTTGTTCTAGTGGTTAAGTGTTTTGGAGAAGTTATAGTCTCTTGTACTAAGCAGTGACCAGTCCTTGACCATAGGTATGTGGCAATCCCCAGGCTTACTTTAAGCAAGTATTGCCCAACCATGGCCCTTCTAACAACTTGTAAAGCTTCTTGCAGCCAGCCAGTAGATTCTGGTATTAATGTGGGCTCAGCAGTTTTCTAGACCCTGACCTCTCCCATTTCTGTGCTAGAAATGGGCCATTCTTTTCTAAGTTACCTTTATTCCATCTNTGTTTCATCTACACTTGNAAACTCTGCTTCGAGACACTGAAAATATTAGTAATTATTTGGGTCAAGTGGATAATGGCCACAGAGAGAAAGAGGCAGAGAAACATTCCTCTAAAGGTTGTATGGAGTATTCAGAAATGAACACTGAGTTGATAGGATTACTCGGCCTAATTTTAATCCGTGGGCCATGAACTAGGAGTAATCTGTTTGGAGAAGGTCAGCCCCTTCCTTGTATGTTTATTGGGTGGTGTGTCTGGACTGTCCTTTTGGGTGACTTAAAGGATTTGTGAGTTTCTTCCCAGCTTGTTCTAAACCTAACCCAGGCTGGGCGTGGTGATGCACCTCTAATCCTACCACATGGGAGGCTGAGGCCAGAAGATTGAGAGTTTGAGTCCACCCTAGGCTACTTAGTGAGTTGCAGGCTAGCCTGGACTATATAGCAAGACCTTGACTCAAAAAATAAAAATGAAAACAAGGAAATTTTACCCACAGGGTGGACCAAATAAGTGTTTCTAGCTTGAGAAATGTGGTGTTACACAAGCTGTTGGTAGCTTTTGTCATGAATATTCCTGCATGGCTCATCTTTCTCCTTTTCCCTCCTCAGTCTGCGCTCAGGTCTTTGTTTCTCAAATGTGGTGGCAGTCTGTCTCTCANGGTTCTGTCTCCATGACTAACAGATGTTTTCATGAACAGCTTTCCTGAGGGCCTCAGGGCAGAGGGGTTTCACATTTCCATCAGAACTCTTTAGAGCCTGGTGGGAAAAGGTAAAAGAAGAGGTTGAAAGTATGACTGTAAGGCTAAGTAGGAAGGGGATGGGGGGTCATTCTGGAGGAGACNCCCCCATGTCATGGTGGATTTGTTCCAGTTGACAAATGGTGAAATAGAAAACTTTTTCTGCTGCTTCATGGGATCCTGAAGGAAAACACAAAACCAGCATCAGAGCAAGCTCAGAGCTGGCACCAGCGTCTTAGGGCAGCCAGACCTCTCAGTACATGTTTAGGAAGTGCTCTGTCACTATCCCCCGTGTCGCTGTGCCTTTCCTCAAAGTGTGCTCCAGGCCAGCATGCTCTAGTGAGATGAGCCATTGCTCAACACAGGGACTATGAATGGTGTTACACAGTGTGGCCTAGAGAGAGCTGCAAGTGGTGTTGCGATGTCCAGGCTGTCATGTTACAACACAAACCAGCTTGTAAGCCCAGCCATTGGAGTCAGGTGATTGGCATCTCTTTCTCTTAGCTGCATTTTGTTCAGCATCAGGGTTGCTTTCTGTGTCCGGCCAGCAGCTGCTGTGTTGTGCAGAGGTTTAGCTTGGGTGGCCAAGGCTAAGTCCTCTGAGATGCCAGTTTGCCTCTGTGTGGTGAGTTAGGCCCTTCAGGTGCCATTCATCTCAGCCACAGGGCAGAAGTAGCTCGGGAAGAGTCNGCAGTCNGTGCACATTTCTAAATGTCTTTCTAGAACTTTCTCATTGGGGTTGTCATCTCTCCTGGGATTTGGTAAAATCCCAAAGTGGCTTCTGAGACTGTGAATAGGGATTAGCTAGCAGGGTCATGTGATTGGAAGTGAAATATTTCTGCCTCTGGTTTATATTTAATTTGGAAATTAGAAAAAGAAAAACCAAAAATCAGATGAAGACATTTCCCAGGCTTCAGAAGAGCAAGCAGCAAGCCANCCTCCCTCTCTTCTCCAGGGAAATACAGTCACTACTCATTTCAGAAGCTAATCCTAGCCTGGGAGAGCTCCGAGAGTGACTCACAAATACATGCCAAAGCAGAGAAGGCAGCATGGTTGTGCATAAGGAGATTCTTGGTGTGGGTGGGTGGCGGAGAGTTGCTTTTATTTCTCCTGTTTGTTACAACAATTCTGAGTTTCAGTATTCCTTTTTTTTTCAAGATTTATTTATTTATTATCTATACAGTGTTCTGCCTGCATGTATTCCTGCATGCCATAAGAGGGCACTAGATTTCTTTATAGATGGTTGTGAGCCAACATGTGGTTGCTGGGAATGGAACTCAGGACCTCTGAAGAGCAGCCAGTGCTCTTAAACTCTGAGCCATCACTTCAGCCCAGAGTCCCNATATTCTTAAGCAGAAAACCTTTGCATGGTTTCCCGGGACTGCTTCCATCATGCTNAAGTGTTCCCATCATCCCCTGTTGCCCCCACATTGATGCTCTGTGACCCAGGCAATAAGCAAACTAGGAGTGACAACAGTCATGCATGGAGGAAAAGAATTCAGAACTGGACAGACCAGGAGTGTTCACGTTCAGGTGCTCATGGTCTTCACTAATGTCCATGCNTGCGCTAACTGGAAAGGGTATCAAAGTGTAGCTTGGAGCTGTAGTGCCGTCTGTGGAGTTGACTGACTTGCCTTGAAGTGTTTGACCTGCTCCAGCTCACACAGGCACCATNGCACTTGTTTTACTGGGTACTGGGGATGGAACCTGGGCTTGGAGCATGCTAGGAGAGCACTCTAGCAACTGAACCACACCCGGCCCTCCTTCGGTTCTTCTTTTGTGTGCTTTTTTTCCCCTCCAGACAGGGTTTCTCTGTGTAGTCCTGGCTGTCCTGGAACCCACTCTGTAGACCAGGCTGTCCTCGAACTCAGAGATCCTCCTACCTCTGCCTCCCAAGTGCTGGGATTAAAGGTGTGCACCACCACTGCCCAACTCCTCCTTTGGTTCTTAAACTCCCCTTAGGCTCTCTTCCTCTGCATTCCTTCAGGATTCATTTAATTCATTAATTTATTAAANAAGTATGTAAAGCTCCAACTGTGTGCTAGGTTATAGAGTGAGTGAGAGAGAAACCCTTGCCTTCAGGAAATTTGCATTCTTAATNAGACAGTAATTAAGGAGCTAATAAGTACTTGTTGGAAGTGGTAAGTCTCAGGCTAAAAATAGAAGAGAGGGAGGGAGGGAAATGTGTGGGAGAGGCAGTTTACATAGGGTGTTCAGAGAAAGTGACTTCATGAAACCCTGAAAGGGTGAAGGGGTTGAACTGGTTCTGTCTAGAGTGAGGGGAGGTGGGCGAACTCAAGCAGAAGTGGGAGCAAGCAGAAGGGAGGACCTGACAGGGAAGAGCGCCAGGAACTTTGGGGAAGACAGCATGGCTAAAGCAGGGAGGGAGGGAGGGAGGGAGGGCAGGAAGTCGGGTCACACAGGCCTGTGTGTGATGGCTGGAGCTTTGGCTCTCTGATGGGATGCTGTTGAGGGCCTCTGAACACAAGAGTGATGTGGCTTCTTTTATGTGTGTTGTGTTGAGAATGGACTGACAGGGTCAAGGTTAGGACAGCTCAGTGGCCCTCTCAGTTGACAGGTACAGACATGGATCTAGGTGATGACAGACAGCAGGTGGTGAAAACAGTCATATTTGGAGTGGGTTCTGAAGTTAGAGCTACAAGTGTTTGCTCTCACATGTGAGAAAAATGAAAGTCAAGGATAATTCCAAGACTGAGCAGCTGGAAGGATGGAGTTAGCATTCACTGCAGTGGGCAGTGTTTGAAGGAAGCNTGGGATTAGAAGCTATCAGAAACACCGTTCAAACTGGAATCTGCTTAGATTCCAGATACCCCTAATATGTTCAAGTGAAGATGTCAGCAGCTCGCAGGAGGCAAAGTCTGCAGACCAACTCAGGCATCATCATTATATAGTATCCATGTAGCATTGGTTTTGAAAGCCATGAGAGTAGGTGAAATCACCTAGAAATNAGGTATAGACAGAAGAAATACAAGTCCTGAAGTAGAGTCTGGGCGGCCTAACTGCTGAGAGTTTGAAAGGAGAGGAGGACCATCAGAGACTTTGAGTGGCCTGCAAGGTAGGNGGCTGACTTGGGAATCCATCAAAGAATGTTTCCAGAAGCAAGAACAGTTAGCTGTCAGATCCCAGAGATGAGGGGCGGGTCTAGGAGTTAGCAATTAGATTCGCTAACATGAGGGCTGGTAGCATTAGCAAGTTTGGTGGCATGAATGGGGTCGTACAACCTGGTTGGAGCCAAGTTCAAGAATGACTATTGGGAGTAATTAGGAACAGCAAGCACAGACCCTCCTCGGCTTAGGATGAGGCTGTTGGTTGGATAAGTTTGTAGTGAGTTGAAAAGACTGGAAGTCAAACATGCATTTTAATATACCCAGCCTTCCAAATATTATATTGGCGGCTGTAATTCCTTTGGAAGAATGCTTGCCTAGCATGAATGAAGCCCTGGGTTTGAAAGCCCNGTGTGCAGGCCGCTGGTGACATGTTGTATATCCATCTGGTGGGGTTCATATGGGTCCGTGGAAAGAAGGCACAGAGGCACCCTAAGGATAAAAATTTTAGCCTTTCCAGCTGCAGGGTGATCAGTCTCTCACGGACTAACTCACTGTAGCTTAGCAAAGGACCTTTTATTGTTACAGAATTCACACCTTTAGCAAGTTAATTCCTATACCAAAACCTCTTCTCTAAGCCCCCAAAGGGACAATGCCAAATGCAGATTCTCAGTTAAAAGACATCCNGTCCTCCCCCAACCAAGTTCCCCATAGGCTTTGAACCCCTAGCAAACTCTCAGATAGGACTTCAAACAGAAGGTTCCGGAGATAGGAGGTAGCAATCACAAAAGGCAGATGGGTCAAAGCTAGGTGCCAACACTCCCCAATCAAAACAACTGCAGAAATCTGCAGGAACTCCCCCAACTGTGGCCCACGCCTTTAATCTCAGCACTGGGGAGGCAGAGGCAGGTGGATCTCTGAGTTTGAGGCCAGCCTGGTCTACAGAGTAAGTTCCAGAACAGCCAGGGCTACACAGAGAAACCCTGTCAACAAAACAAAGAAAGAAAGGAAACTGGGGTGAAGTGATGCACATCCATATTCACAGCACTCCAGAGGTGGAGACAGGAGGATCAGGAGTTCAAGGTCATCCTTGGCTCCATAGTGAATTTGAGGCCAACCTGGACTACATGAATACAACCTATCTCAAAAAAGAGAGAGACCTCTTAGGTTTGCTGAGGGTTGGACAAAATCATTTACCACAAAGTATTTTTTTAATGAAATGTTGACTATCATGTAANTTATTGAATACTGTACTAAAAGTAGAAAACATAATTATGAGTATGCTCTCATGTACTNTATAACGTCGTTGAAAAGTTAAGTTGGAGGACTACAAGTTAGCTCAGTGCTTGGAGGTGTTTGCCCAGTGCCTGTCATGTCAGGGTTAGTCTGACAACCCGACTTCAATCCCCAGGACCCACATGATGGAAGGAGAGAACCTCCATGTTAGCCATGGCATGTGTGTAGCCGTACACAAATGTGCACACATGTATATACAAATAAAATATGATTAAAATGTGAAAAAAATGTTAGGTTGAACCATAGAAGTAAGGAGCTGTCTGTACGTGGTGACTGAGGAATTTTGTTTGAGAGAAGAGGTTAGGAATCACAGCTCAGAAAGGAAGTGTAACTTCTTGATAAAGTCGCCTGTACATCTCAGGGTCATGGCTCAGTTGGGGTCAGAGCGAGGCTGGAGAAGATCTCTGTTCTCTGTTTGGCTTGTGGCATTAGCATCCTCTTCCCAGAGTTGCTCTGCAATGCAAAGCATGGACGTCATCTTCCTGTGTTGTGGTTGCTGGGTGTTCAGTTGTCCCGTTAGTTTGGAGTCTGTCACAGCCCAGTTTGCTTCCTCCACCCTTTATACANGCTGATTCTCCAGTTTCCCTGGAGGTCCAGTTTTGTTCTTTAAAACCAGCCAGGGTTTGCTTTTCCCTCACCAGCTCTGAATTCTTCCAGGCTAGGCAACGGGGAAAGCCTGGCCTTAGAAACTGCTTTACTGGCTTCTGGCCCAGTCAGACTGACCAAAATAGCCACCAGAAGGACTGTTTGCACAGAGTGAAATTCCTGCTGGGGAAATGCCATAGTGGAGGGCCAAGGAAGCCATAGCTGAGAAGGTTTAAAAAAACCAAACCAAAAACCAATAGCCTAGGGTCTGGGTGTGGACTTTGAGCTCTTCTAGCCTGGGACAGCCTGATAACCAGGGCTCTAGGGTCCTTCCTGTTAGATCATGCTGTCCCAAGCCAGGCTGCCCCCAGGATAGAGCTACACTCTTTACCCTGTGGTGAGGCCAGTGTTGCCAAGGGTGCTACAGGGAGTGTACACTGGCACCCAGCACGGTCATCTGCTTCTAGAGAGTAAGTGAGAAAGAACCTCTAGAGACTATAAATGGCCAAAGGGAGCGCTCAGGCTTCAGGCTCCCAGGAAGAGAGAGAATGGGAGAGAGGAGGGAGGCACAGGGAGGAGGCTTAGTGCTTGGTTCCTCTAAACTTATCAAAAGAGCTTTTGGAAACTATGGGAGGGTGTAGCCAGGGGAGTGGCTGGATAGGATTCTGGGCTTACAAAGGTAGTCTTCCAGAAGTGTACTGGCTGGATAAAGGGAGGGGGTCAGAGGCTGGAAGCTGCCCTGGAGGCTGTGGGTGGCAGTTCAGGCTGAGCGAGGGTGATTTAAGCAAGGACCACGGCCATGGGACTAGTGAGTAGAAAGGAGACTTCTATGGAGGAGAGGAGTCATGAGGACCTAGTTACCCAGCAAGAGTGTGATATCAGCACACGGCTCTGCTGTGATTGGAACTGCCAGAAAGAAGCTACATTCCAAAGATTCCTGTATTCTTAACCCCCTCCCCAGGAACTGCAATTGTCCCTGTACTGGAAACCAGGTCTGGGATCAGCAATTCAGTGCAGACTGCTTACTGAAGAGCAGGTCCTTGCTCCCATACCTTAGGCCCACGATCACCCTAATAGGTGCTGAATGCTAGCAAAGGACTTTACTTCATCTCAGTCCAGAAAGGACCCNAAGGACATGCTATACTGTTACAGAATGGCTGTCTATAAGTTTGCTAGGGAGGAAAATGAAAGCTCACATAAAGGTGCAGGCATTTGCCTAAGGACAGGAGAGCCCTCGGCAAGGGAAGGCGGCAGAGATAAGCTCTGCATCCACAGGCAGGCCTGTGGAGCCTGGGAGGGGAAAGAAGGAACAAGCCTACNGGGAAGGCTCGAGTTGGGAGTGTCAGGCTAGTCCGAGGAAGGCCCTCAGGGGGAGGAGCTGGCCCAGACCTGGGAGTGTCAGCCTCTGTGAAGGTGTCTCTGAAACCTTGTAAGTGGACACAGCCCCCTAAGGAAGGGATCTTGGATGAGGAGAAGGGACACTTGTTGAAGAATGCCTGTATAAGTGGTGGCAAAGGAAGAAGAGCCCACGGGAATTTGCAGGGGGGAAGCAACCATCGAGAGGTCTGTTGCTTTAGAAGCAAAGGGGCCTGTGGTGACCACGGGTAGAGGCGTGGAGGGGACCAAATTTGATGGTGAGAGTCTGGAAGCTAGGTGCTTTTCTGTCAGTCTTGGGGTTCTGTTATGGTCCCTCTGTCACCCGCTACTCCTTCCTCCTTGCTGCTTTGTTCAATCCCCTTAGGACTTTTCCTTAGGGCTGAGGTGTACTGGTCACGATGCTTTGCATCATTGGATCACTGCCAAACGTCAGCCCGAAGACTTAGGAAGTTTTAGCTGAAATGAATTAATGACAAGATCCAAATGATATCACTGAGAGACCTGCACTTTTTTCTTTCAAGAATATTCAGTAAGGGTGTGTGATATGTGGATAAGGTGATTGCTGCCATGCCTGGTGACCCAGGTTCAGTCCCTGGAACCTACATGATGGAAAGAACTGATTCCCAACTTGTTCTCTAACTTTCACATGTCACTGTGCATGTCTGCATGTGAACACACACACACAAGATAAGTCAGTGTAAAACAGAAGGGATATGCAGTGATCCCTATTGCCCATATTGCTAAAGAAATGTAGGTTTCAATGACCAAATATAAGCTGCTGTTAGAGGCCAATGGTACTGTTAAAATGGTGGATGTGCTGGAGAGAGCTCAGTGGTAGAGCATTGCCCAGCATGTGTGAGGCCCTGGGTCCAACCCCGAGCACAAAAAGAAAAATGTGTAGCATAGTGGAAGTGATGTGAAGCAATTAGAGAATTATGTCTAGGAGTCCCTCTGTGGCTTTGTATTCCACTTAGCAGTGCTTTGAATAGTATGGAGGGAAAGTTAAGCATGACTTACATCCACATTACACATTTTAAACACAAGCTTCCAGATTAAATGAGNCTGTTCAGAGAACTACGGTTATGGATGTGCTCTCTTCTTAACCACTTTCCTTTCCACACACCAACTGGAAGTGCTTCTCTTTTCCCTTCTCTCTTTCCAGAGTAGGATTCTGTAGTGACAGAGAAACGCTTCTCTGTTTTGATCATCCAGGTCTGCAGGCCAGGGGCCACATAAAGCTCTCGGGTGACAATAGGAGACACTCATATGGTGGTTTTAGACTAAAGTATTTCAAGAGCCAGCTGGGGAGGAAAATGAAACCTAACTGAGATGGTGCAANCGGGAGCACCAGAGCCTGCAGCTTCCATCAGTGGGCTCTGCTCTAATCTCTAANCTCTAACCCAGTGGTTCTCACCTTCCTAATGCTGGGACCTTTAATACGGTTCCTCATGTTGTGGTAACCCCCAACTATAACATTATTTTGTTGCTACTTCATAACTGTAACTTTGCTACTGTTATGAATCATAATGTAAATATCTGATTTGCAGGCTATCTTGATATGCGACCCCTGTGAAAGGGTCATTTGACCCCCCCCCACAACCAAGGGGACATGGCCCAAAAGTTGAGAACCATTGTTCTAACTGAAGAAGCACTGGGAGCCCAGTCAGGTCTCCGAACAGTTTGAGTTCGGGGTCAGTAACTACAGAGGGAGAGAGAAGTGGTTAGGAAGTGCTTGACCATCTCCCTTTCACTTCTTTTGCACTCTGCCCTGCCACAGAGTCCCTGCGTGTTCTAACACAGGAGGGCTGTCATTCACCAAGTGTTGTTAAGAACCCTTGAGAGCCTCCTAGGAGACCTACTGCCTGCCTTCCCATCCCTGCCAGCAACTAACTCATTTTGTGTTTTTATCAGCACAATATGGTCTGAAAAATCTTTTTTTTTTGTTTTGGGTATTAACCAAGGGCCTTGTACATGCTAGGCAGGTTCTCCCACTGATCTATACCCTTGCACCTCAAAAGGATAAACATTTGAAAGAAAATGTAGCTCAACTTTTCATCCCATCTCAACAATTTCAGAGAAAGGGAAATATCACTCCCAGAGGCAATTGGTTCTCTCAAAGGTTTCTTTGAATCAGATGGAAATCTGGCTTTTTGAACATTCACATAGTTGGCTTGGTTCTGCCCTTTGACCTTATTATATACAGAGTAANGATCCCGGGTCAGAACCTTGTTGGAAATGCCCCTTAGAATGGGCCTAACACTCCAGATACAGTCCGGTGTGGGGAATAATACATGGGAAAAATTCCTACAGTTGAATTTTTTAAACTAGATTTTAAAATAGATTTTGTGCTGAGTAGTGGTGATAGACACCTTTAACCCTAGAACTAGGGAGGCAGAGGCATATCAGATCTCTTTGAGTTTGAGGCCAGCCTATTCTACAGAGCGAGTTCCAGGACAGCCAGGGCTATGTGGAGAAACCCT